>PVIY010000448.1:0-205845 GCA_004026745.1 Myrmecophaga tridactyla
TTTCTGGCACAAAACAGATACTGGCATAAGTTTTCTATTGTCACCATAACAAACTAGCACAAATTTAGTACCTTAAAATAACATTCATTATCTCAAAGTTCTCTAGCTCTGAGGTTCAGGTACAATGTGGCTCAGCTAGAACCCTCTGCTTAGTGTCTCCCTGGTCTCATATCAGTGTCAGCAGGACTGGGCTCCTTTCTGGAGGCTCTGGGGATGAATCCTCTAAAAAGTTCACTAAATTGTTAGTTGAAGTTCATTGCCATAATAGGACTGGGTCTATGTTTCCTTACTCTTTGTTTCTCCCACACCATTCCCAGCTTCTAAAGACTACCTGCATTCCCTGGCTCACAGCCCCATTCATCTTCAAAGCCAGTAATGGCAAGTCCAGTCTCTCCCACAGTTGGAATCTCTCCTGTCTCTTCTTCCACTGCTCTCTCACTGGCTCTTCTGCTTTCCTTGTCCATTTTTAGGGCCCATGTGATCATATTGGGCTTGCCAGGTAATCCAGCATCATCTCCCTATTGTAAGGCTAACTAACTGGCAACTTAAATCCCATCTACAAAATACCCCCTTTTCCATGTTAAGGCTACATATTTACAGGTTCCAGAGGCTCAGGAATGAACATATTTAGGGGGCCATTACTCTGCATACCACATTATTAAGATTCAGCATGTAAATGAAGGAGGCCCCTATCAAGTAGACACTACCAATATTGTCTCTGTCATGCAGTGGTATACCAGAAGACCAACTCTAATGCCCAAGCACTTGTATAGGCAGAGGAAGGAAGAAGAAAATGGCATTGCTCACCTACTCTGTGCCAGGCCTAGAATGAGTTACCTTCATATGAAAGGGTTTTTTTGAACCTTTGTGAAGCAGGCACAGAATGTCTATTTTATAAATAAGGAACTGAGCCCTAATTAGATAAGTGACTTGTCCAATAGCGGAGCCTTCTGACTTCAAATCCATGTGGTTTTCCTATTAAGCACCATTTCATCTTGCTTCCATCTATATGAGCTATATTTATGGATACTTGGGTTTAAGTACACAGACACTAGAGCCTGAATGCTTGGACTCAAATCCAGATCTGTGATTTACTGACTGTGTGACCTTGGGCTAAATTCTTAACATCTCTGTGCCTCAATTTTTTACTCTGTTACAAAAGGGGATAACAGTAGAAAGTACATGGAATTATTCTGAGGATTAAATGAGTTTGTAGACTTAAAAACATCAGAACAGAGCCTGACATTGCTCTAGGAGAGTTAGGTATTATTGTCAATATACATTTGAGCAGTTGAATTTCAACTACATTTGCTAACTCTCAATTAGATTTTTAGGTTTTATCATCTTTGGATATATTTCTTTTACACTGCCACTTTCATTATTGTTTTTCCCTATAAGGCCTACAATATGATACAGAAAATGATAGCTGTAACATATCACTTTTCAGAAAAGTGATTGTACCTAAATAATAGATTTGGAAGAATATGTGGGGGAAGAGAGAGCAAAGTTTCTACCAGACACCAGAACATTTCTCTGGGCTTTACAGAGAAAGACACAGAACAGAGAGAGGTCAGTGGTACCCAGACAAGGTGGCAGGACATGAAATGACCACAGAGGTAGTTGGTGTCAGTCTCAAGATACCAACTGACCTCCATGCCACAAGCATATCTTTCATACAAGCATAGTCTGGCCAGTCTCCATCTGAGTGATCCAAGTTTGTGGCCTGCACTTGGAAGTGGAGTGATTATATCCATTGGTGCCCTCCTTTTGACCGCAGCAGACACTGCCTAGGATCCATCAAGCTGGAACATGCTTCTCCATTACAGTCTTTTACCCCCTATAACAGTCAGGGTTCTCCAGAGGAACAAAAGAGACATACTTGTGTGTGTGTGTGTAAAGAGATTTACTTTAAGGAACTGATTCAGATTATTGAATGGGGCTGGGCAAGTCTGAGATCTGTAGGGCAGATCTGGAAATTCCACTAAGAGTTGATGTTAAAGTCTCGAATCCAAAATCCATAGGGAGGCCAGCAAACTGGAAACTCAGAGAGGAGTGGAGAGTGTTGTCTGGTGGCAAAATTTCCTCTTCTTCTTGAAACCACAGTTTGTGTTCTTAAGGCTATCAACTGACTGGATAAAGGGATAAAGCCCACCCACATTATGGATGAAAGTTGCCTTTACTTAAATTCAGTTGGATGAAGACGCTAAGCACATCTACAGAATATGTTCATGGCAACATCCAGATCAGTGTTTGAGCAAACAACTGGACACCATCACCTAATCAAGTTGACCCAAAAAAAATCAACCATCATACTCACATTTCCCTTTTCTTTACTCTCTCTCCCTCTTTTTCTATCCCTCTGCACCCGTTTTGGTACCTAGACTATGAGCATGTCACCTTTCATAGCAAGGAAGATAACTGTCGAGGTTATGGATGAGTCTCCTTGCACTACCTGAGTTGATCACTGTTCTCAATCATTTCACAAGTGGCACCAAACAGGCCTTCTTTCTTGTCTTTGAAAATCAAAGAGCAAGGCAGAAATCATCATCAATATGAACCAAATGCCAAGTAATCACCATAAACAAGAAGCAGAAGCATGAGCCTCAGTGGCCACATACATGTCTGATCGCTGTAACTTAATGAACACAAGAATTGAATCCACATGGAGATGTCTGTATTTTCCGTCACAATGAGTGTGACTTTCTATATTGAAGTAGTACTTTGAGCAGCATTTAAAGAAAAAAGATATGCAAGGAAACGGAAATATTTCCATGCTGTCAGTAGTGTGTGTACATTCATTTGATCATTCCATTCTGTGATTTGTTCCTAGCAACTGTTGGATCATATAGCTGTCCAACAAACAAGTCTCTTCCATGAATTCTATTTCCCTCTTGGGCCATTTGCCAAGAACAACAGATTGAACTTTAACTCTGAGTCTGAAAAACTTCCCTTTACTGACTACATTTCAAGCCTACTCTATTATCCTAAACTAACTGATAAAACAGTTCTTTGATGCTATCCTTTGAACAAGTTGTGCAAGCTAAAACCTAGTGAAGAAGAAAAAAGCAGCATATAAAGGAAGCTTTTGAGTTAGCAGCTATCCTAATTCTTAATTTCAGACACAGTGCAAACATTTCACACTTTAGGGTTGCAATAACAAGACCTACGAAACTTCAAAAGTACAGGCAGATATTTCTGAATTCGTTCCTTCCTCTCACACAGAAACCTAAGCTGCCATATGTTACCTTATTTTATGTGAGAGCGATGATTTATATACATTCCATTTTGCCCTGAATCTGGAAATAATTTCTACAGAATATGAATTTGAAGGCATAAAAGAGGGGAAGCATGGGGAGTGCTGTGTTCCTACAAGACTGTGTTTGCATCAACAGCACTGAAGATACATTTCTATCATAGGATGTGTCTCTTTATGTTGCAATTATTTATTTAAATTGGTTTCCCTGCCTTTTGCTTCTATTAACTATGAGCAGTGTTGGAATACCAACCAGAAAAAAATCCACTTGACTCTTTTTCAAAACAAAAGCAACAAAAAGAAGAGGAAAAAATAGAAATCATTTGATAATTGCTATTTATTTATTTATTTTTGTTGGGTTTTTTGTTTTGTTTTGTTTTGTTTATGCATGGGCAGGCACCAGGAAGCAAACCCATGTCTCCATCATGGTAGACAAGAATTCTGCCACTGAGCCACTATCATACCACCCAATAATTGTTATTTATTTTAACAAAATCATCGAAGTAATAACCAGAGGAAAAAGATCAGAACTTTGCTGGGCTTCCTGACACTTATTTTGCGATCTAGCAGTGTTTGGGCTTGAATTGTATTATGGATAAGGAGGGTCACTATAATATTTTCAGTGCTTAGAGCCTCTTGAGGAAATTATCTGGCACTCTCTCTGAGTTCCTAGAAGAGAAAGAACCTCTGGAATTCATTTTGGGCAAAGATGTTCAAGTCCCAGATCAGAACAGTACCTGGCACATAGTAGGTGCTCAGCTGTATTAGTTAAAGGAGGGAATGGATGGAAAATGGTACCTAGCACATGCTCATCTCCTTCAGATGGCTTTAATCAATGTTTATTTGACCTATGGCAGTGTAGAAGAGCTTAAGCTTCTCTCCTAGAAAGTGGAATGAATAACTAAAATATGGATGTATTTGCAGATAAGTGTTTGAGGTTATACACACACACATGCACACACACTTAGTGACAAGCCTTATAACTGAATCACTCTGGAAACTTTGGAACAGTACCTGCTTCTTGCCCTTACAGCCCCAGGATGTTTTATTTTCTCCTTTGTGTGTTTTGTTTGATTACATTTGCTATACTTATCTCATAACTTGTCCTTATTGAAGAATGATGGCTGTGAGCCTGAATAGTTGATGTAGCCATATTCCCTGGGGTGGCCCAAGAATTGGGGCGAGGCTCTGGATGGACCTCAGTGGCAAAACTGGTAAGTAGAGGGTTGTATCCTGACCAAACAGTGAAGAGCAACAGATAGAAATACCAGCAAAACAGCTATCACTGGGGTGATCCAGAAAGGGAAAATGGACTTTCCAGGAGACCTTGGAAACAAGCTCCTCCAATTGGAGGCAATATTAAGATTCTCAGGAAAATGGCTCAAGTGTCTGATAGTAAATAATAATGCTTCATCACAGCCTAGGCACAAGGGAGCATGAAGAGGGGTGAATATAGACAGGATAGTGAGTTTACAAGACCCTGGCAGGGCTCCTGCCCCAGAAGGTTTGGCAGTAACAGTGAGGTTTGGAATATTGGCACCAGAAGATTAATAGTCATTTACTGAAATTAGAGTTGAAGATAGGGATTCTGTGCTATAAACAGGTAGAAACCCAAATCATAACTAAACTCACGCTGATGCACACCTTAAATCCAATCTCTTCTTGCTCCCAAATTACTGCCTAGAATGAGGCATTCATTTACTCATACACTCAGAAAACATTTTTGGCTACCAGTTCTGTTCCAGGAACAGTGAGAGGTACCAAGAACTCATGGATGTTAACATTTCCTAACAGGGAAACACGAAAGAGACATTTACAAGTTCTAGGCATGCTGCAAAGAAGTTCAAACAAGAAAGGAGATATCAGAAAGGAGAAGTGAGAGATGCGGAAAGGGGGACAACAGAGTTTAAAACAATATTTTCTGAGTTACACTGTGTTTCCTCCATGATTTTAGGTTTCTCTTTGCCCACGATACTCAATAATTTGACCTTGGATAGTGGTGAACTTATGTCTTACAGTGAGTTGTCTTTTTACTAATTTACCGTGTTTATTTATATCACATTTCAGAGACCATCACTAGAGGTGAATTAACATGGTCCAAACATCTGTGTTTCTTTCCTCCAAACCTGTTTCTTTCCATCCATGCTCTACTCCCCCATCTCTGTAATGGTACCTACCAACCACTAGTTGAATGAACCAAAACCTAGGAGCTATCCTTGATTTCTCTTTGCCTCATCACTTCCATCCCACCCATTAGCACATTCTATCAAAAGTCTACTTCCAAAATACACCCTGAAGCCATTCATTTCTCCCTTTCTCTGCTGCTGTTAGTTAGCACAGGACACTAAAATCACTCACTGTAGTACTGCCATAGACTCCTGCTTTAGTTTCCTGCCTGCTAAAACTTGTATCTAACAATGGGTTGACTTGAACAATGGGAATTCATTCACTCACGGTTTTGAGGTTAGATGTTCACAATGGAGGCATCAACTAGGTGATGCTTTCTCCCAGAAGACTGGTGGTGTGGGGATGGCTGCCAGCGATCCTTGGCCCTTAAATGTTCTGTCACATGGCAATGCACTTGGCGAATGTCATCTCTCTCCTCAGAGTTCTTTTGGCAGAAGGAGCAGCCAGTGTGAACATCCCTATCTGGAGAATGACTTCCTGTGTGAGAAAAGTAGACAGTGTGGTTGGAACAAAGTGAGGGAGGCCTAAAGGAGTGAGAGGAGCATTTCCAGCTATAACTGGGGGCTGGATTACAGAAGGCCCTGTAGGCCACTTTAGGGCCCATCAAGAGATTTTTGATGGGAGGAGTGACACAGTCTGATTTGTGTTTCAAATGGACGAATCCACTGCTGCATTGAGGAGACACTGTGGTGGCCCAGGAGTAGACACAGGGTGACCAGGTAAGAGGTCTGGCTTCTCCATCATTATAAACACAGCACCTAGAATGGAGCCTAGCTCATATACAGTGCTCAAAAAGTGCATTAAGTATATTTATATAAAGCTTATTCCAGTGGCTTGGAAGATACAGGGTTGTCCACAACTTCAAGCTTCTGTATAGAGAAATAGCCAATGGCACAGGTTCCTCTCCCCTGTATATGTATGATTTCTGCATCTCAAAGTGTGGTCATAAAAAGAACTCAATGTATTACTGAATTTGAAAATCACCCTCTATTGTTTTGTGTCATTTTGACAATGGCACCCACTTCCTCCAGTGAAAAATAAAAATCTGGAGCAGTGACCTAATTTAAATCTTTCATCTTAGTAAACTGTTAAGTTTGATGGCCAAAATGAAGGCATTTTAATCTTAATGTCTCCAATAAAACATCTCCATCTGCTACTAGGTACTATGGAGAGTGCAATAACCAGGAGTTCTGATAAGTTCTAGCAGACTACCTGGTAGATGGAACCATTTTTTTAATTTAATTGGGAATGTAAAGGAGCACATTAGAGTGAAATAGGGCACCTGGTGTTTGAGTTTGTGTATTTAGCTATGACTTGCAATTTCCTGATTAGTAGCACTAGCAAGTTTAAGATCTTAATGCTTAGAGAAAATAACAGGTCTAGATATGCTACTCCTATAGTCAGGTCAACAATAAAATCAAGAGAATACAGGTTAAATTCTATGGTACTATTGAAGGTCTTTGACAAGAGCATGGTTCACTCCTCTTGGTAACAGTTCCTGCCTTCTTAAAGAGAACAAACTTCTGGCTAATACTGCTTATCTTGGTTATCCAAGACACTCTTTATTGGGCCAGAAATCACACTAGGTTCTCTGCATCCATAATCTCTAACTCTGACAACCACTGGGAAGGTTTTAGATGTGGAAACAGAGACTCAACAACCAAGCAGGGAGATAGAGGAAGAGTATGATTTTCAAACTCTGCTTTGTCTGGCTCAGCAGCCTGTTCTCTCTTCTGCTGCCAACACACAGCCCCCAATTTCTTTGACTGATTAGGCTAGAACTTATGCTTACCTAACATCTTCAGAGAACAAAATGGGTCTTATAACAGGAAGGAAGTGAAACAGAGAAGAGAATACAAAGCAAAAGGGCAGAGATTGTAATAAAGGAGAAAACTAGCACAAACCCTTATTATTCTTTGAGGTGGAGGGAGTTTATTGGGTTTCTAGGAAAATCCACTTTATCTTCTCAATTCAATCAGATTGATAAACCCCCTGAAGATTTATATCATGCTGTCATTGGTTTTTTTTTTTTTTTTTTTTGACCCATCTGGTGACTGTGATCATGTTCAAACATTAAATGGGAGGAAAATAAATGTGCATTCTTTCTGGAATGGCACACACATATGTTCTCAGCCCGACAAGTCAGCTTCAGCTGAAGACACACACACACACACACACACACACACACTCACACACACAATGGATTTACTTAAACAGGAATGGGCTCAAATCAAGTTCCCAAGCAGCTGCTTTATTTTGAGCAAAGCTGCCTGTAATACTAGACGGGATTAAATTATCTCTTTTTCTGATGATGGGCCAGCCAAATGTTTCCTAGTTTCTAAGTTTGTCCCCTTGTTGGATCCCAAAGAGGAACTAAGAGGGCCTTCCAAGATATCTTCTGTTGAATATGTCATTCAAGATCCTTCCTTGCCAGACCTTTAGTAATTGGAGAAAAATGTCTTTAGGTGAATTGTCTGAAAATAAATCACTTCAATCTGCAGAGAATGTTATTCTTTATTTAAGTACTCTGGAGTTTCTGGGAAATCCTCTCTACTTTTTTTTCTTGGCAGGGCGCTGTATTTATTGTGATTTTTAATCATATGCCAAAAAATATTCTCTCTCCCTCTCTTTGACTGAAGGTACTAATTAACTGGAGGTAAATTCTCTCTTCTGCACAAGAGGATCACAAGGATGCTTTGTTTAAAAAAAAAAAATTTCCAAGGCACACAAAGCATTTTGCAGAAGCTGACCTAATAATTTCACATAAAATTCCTGTGAGTCACTTTAAGGAACAAACAGCCTTTTGTGTCCCATTTCACAGATAAGAAACTAAACCAGAGAGGCATAAAATGACTTTATTAGATGGGAAATTATAGGTCCCACAGATCAAGCCAGACTGCTAGCAGGCAAGTTCTTAAAAACCACATTTCCTTCCTAAGGAAACTTTTACAATTGTTTTGTTTTGTTTTTTTGTTTAAGATTATGATATCTGTTTCATTTAAATCCCCTTTTTAACATATCCTACTGGAAATGACGCAGTATTTAATTTTACTTTTGTATTTGTCTTTGATTTCATGACATAAAATATGTTTTCCATTCATCAGCTTGTATTTTGACTTGCAGAGCTTCTGAGAGGAATCAGTGCATGCTGTGTCTGAGCTTATCAAAGGTGAAGGAGCAGGTGGGTCCTGCAACTACACCTGGGGACTGTGTCTTTCTTGTCACTCTCCTCTCTACTCATTCTTGTATTCTCCCAGCTTGTGCTCCCTTCAGAACAGGATGGCCTTGCTCCAAATCAGCCTTCTAGAATTTGAGAACAGTCACTTTGTGAGTGGTTTTGGGAATGTATGATTAACTGAGTTAGAGAAGAATTAGGAGAGATAATTCATCATTCCATCAGACCAGGACTCATGGACCTGCTGCATACTTGTGGAAGAGTCATGGCCATCCCTTGAAATAAACTCTTTTATCTTCTGGCAACATTTTCCAAGTGTGGCCTTTAAACCATCTGCATTAAAACCAGGAGCTGAGGAGGGGCAGAGATTTAAAAATGCAGATTCCTTGGTCCCAACCCAGACCTAATGGGCCAGAATTTCTGGGACAAGTCCTGGGAGTCTGCATTTTAGGACCATCCCAAGGTGATTATTATGCATTGTGATTATTTGTTTAAAAAGAGCTGTTTTAAGTGGTTAATTATCCTATATAAAGAAGTTCCATCTTGGATTGCAAATCAAAGCATGGTAAGAGAGGTAGAGAATATTCTATGACATTTTTTGGATGCGGTGACGATTTTCTTTAAGGGACTAAAATATTAGAAAATGTCTTTTGACAGAGATGAAATCAATGGCCTGAAAATAAATATTTTACCTCTGTACAGCATCTCTGTTTTATTACTGCTGTTGGAACACGCAAACCTGTCTTTTGGAAGTGTGGCTTTTTAATACGTCATATATTTTGACTATATTATATATAGGTCATTTTAACCAAACTTGTTTCTTCAAGCACTTAGATTGATAAAAACTTTGGTTGGTTGGCTGGTTATTTGACGTCATCTTTTCCACATTACAGTTACTACAGATATTAGAAATGATTCATTTCTAATCCTGGTCTTATTTCTTACACTAGTTAGATTTTGTTTGCTTATCAGTTGGAATTTATCAGCAGTTATTTTAATTTATTTAACTGTTATTTTTAAAGTAAATAAGATTTGCCTTAAATCGTTGCCCAGATATATGATTGAGTAGAAGAGAAATGAAGCAAAGGAGATAGGCAGGTAGAGCAGATTTTCAGCAAGAGGAATTGGATTGGCAGCATATGAAGGGAAACAGTCAGGATTAGAATACAAGACTTGCTTTTTTTGTCTAGGTTGAATTCCTCCGTAACGATGGAGGAAGAAGGGTTAGGCCCAGATGATGGGGTTCTTAGCAGGAGAAAATCCCTTTCCTGAGGCTAAGTATATCGAGAGGGCAAAACCAAGAGTTGCACGAGGCATTAGGTCCAGTGCACAAAGGAGTAAGTGATGGAGGATACTAACCCAGGAAGTGGACTGCTGCGAAGGGGTAGTGCAGGTTGAGTGAAGCAGAAAGCACTTGGACCACTTTGCTGGAAATTATTTTATGATCAACAGCTGCTTTTTATGTGCCAGCTGCTGCCTGGAGAGATAGAAAGGCCAGCTCCTATTTAAAAACTAGGCTACAGATGGCATGGACTGCAAGTTGTGGATGATTGTTTTACAAACTGTGGGTCTCCGCCCATTGGTGGGTCATAAAGTAAATTAGTGGATAGCAAAAGTTTTTTCTTATTGTCCTAAAACAACAGAATAGAATATGCTAGGATAGAATAGAATAGAATAGAGAATACCAGAGTGCATTAAGCATGTCAAGGAAAAGCATTATTAGGGGAAATGTTCATTTGTGTGTGTATATACCATGTTATAATGTGAGATGTATTTCTTAGAGTATGCCAAGGTCAAAAAAGGTTGAGAAACTGAACAGGCAACTTCAGTATAGTTAGGCCCATAATGTAAGCTAGTCTTGGCTCAGCATTTGTTCAACCCCATACCTTCCCTTGCATGGTGGCCTTGTTGTCTTAAGCCTAATCAAGGTAAGCTTCTTGGGGAACCACATAGCCACCAGCAACAGCTTTTCCTGTAATCCCTTCCCAATCCCTTTTAACTGGACTTCTGTCCTAATTGGCACTCAAATGCCCAGCTCGTCCTGGAACCCTGCTGTTAAAACCCAGAGCAGCCTGCTTCTTTCTCACTTGTCCTGTCTTCCCAAGGATACAGACTGAGCCATCTGAGCCCTCATATGCCCTGGAGTTCAGTGCTCACCCATATGCATCCTGCCTGGAGCTGTGTCCCTGCTGTAATTAGGAACATCACCACTGCTAGAAGCTCTGGCTACTAATGTCCCAGGTCACCCACAGCCTACCTCTCAGCTGGAACCGAGGCTCACAACCACTTATCAGAGCTTGAGCATCTTCAGAGGAGTAGTTCTCAAAAGGTGGTCCCCATCGGAGCAGCATCAGCACACCTGGACTTGTTAGACACACAAATAATTCTAGTGAATTAAAAACTTCAGGGAGGGGGCCCAGCATTCTGTGTTATGATTCTGCCTTGGGATGATTCTGCTGCAGGTTAAAATGTAAGAAAATCTTCTAGGGCAAAGGCCAATGTACTGGAGAATCTATTAACAGCTAATAACAAAGTCAGAACATTTTTGTTTTGTCTGCCCTCACGCAGATTGCATATGCTGGTGCCGAGCTCAAATGAAATGTGTTCATCTATTAAATTTTAGTACCTTATAATAGGAATTCTCACTGCAATCTTTGTTCTAATAGTTTTACCCAATTGATATATGGGAGTGCTTAGGTAGGCCTGATTAAATAAGAGCAGAGCAGGTAATAACAGAAATGTTTTGAGGTTTGCAATGGTTTCCATAATGTTTTGAATTGTGAAATTTCACTTGCTACAGTTCCTGTTCCAGCTGGGACTCGCAGCAAAAGAGATACACATCTCACAAAGCAACTTTTTCTCATGAAAACATAAACCAGTATCCTTGCCGCGCCCCTCCCCCTTACACTCAAGAGGTTCAGATAAGATCCAGATATCAGGTTCCTCAACTCAAGTATGCCTTTTGTAGCTTTCCCATCAACTATTGACTTAAAGTCCAGATTACTCTGCATCCTACACTGATTAAAATGTACCCACCTTGAAAAGACTGCATAACTTGGTGAAAAACAAAATTTCTCAACATAGCTTTGTCTATGACCCATTTACAAACTTTGTGGTAAAGAGACCATCCCTTCCAATCATCAGCTTATTATTTTATCAGTCCTTAGCCTTCTGATCCCAATGGCAGCCATGAGCACTGATTTACCCATACTTAGACACGTGTTCACCATCTCTGATGTTTTTACTTCACAAACTGGAAATACAGATGTAGCACACAATGCAAACTAAGAATCAGCCCATACAAATAAATATAGAACCAGGACCCTGGAGTTCTTCTCTTGACCCTATTGGTAACTAGCTATCCTGGACAGACCATTTTTCTTTTTGTCTGCCCATCATCCCTTCCTTGGGGAATGACTTCTCCGTCACCTGTAGTATCGTCCTTGGACCATGTGCGGCAGGTGGATTGATTCCATCCCATCTTCCTGCTGAAGGAGTATCCACGTGTCCCAGGCCAGGCCACTCTCAGAACCTAGCCCAATTCCCTGGGCACCATGAATATATCAGGCATGGACCCTGCCCCAAGCTGGGCCAATTCTAGTGTTCCCAACCCTCTCATCCTGAGAACCCACTGCTCTTCTCTATAACCACGAACAACGGAGGTTGCCATGCATCTGGAACTTCTAAGAGGCCATTGTGCCACCTCCCAGGGAAAGTCTGAGAGGGGAGCCAGGCACACACAGGTGTACCCAAGAGGCCTGGAGCAAGTAATGCACAAGCTCAGGAACACCCCTCTAACTCCCCAGTTACCTGTGTCAATTAATTCTGCTTTTTAGCAAAATGGTTTGGGCCATTTGCAATCAAGACAGTTCCATATAATTTGCTGCATACTCCTGTAAAGTTGGTTTTCTAATTTATTCAATGAATGGACAAGTTGAATCTCAGTGGCTTTTTTCCAGATCTATGATTCTAAAGGAAAAAAATTCTATTCCCTACCCTGACAGATTATTTTCTGAGATAGCAAGCCAATTTATCTATTCCCATACCAGTTTTGTTTTATTTCAGTAAAATCAAATTTGTTCTCCCTAGATTTTATATAAAGATTAAGTTCAAATTTATGGATACTGTGAAGAGGAAGTCCTACTTCTGGCCTGCTACAAAGAAATTCCCTGGATGGTGAGTCGGCACTGGAGGCTGCAAACACAGCTGTGCAAGGCTCCTGTCTTCTTGCCATTGACCTTGCCTTGTAACTGGTGCATCAGCCCCTTATTTGGTTCTGGTGAGAATCCAAACAAAGAGCAAAAGCAAGATGCCTTGATAATATTTGCTGACGTATCATGAGCAGTTATATCATAAGTACTGGAACATCGGTGTCCCTGATAAACCCTAATAAACACAAGAAAAGGTTACATTGCTCTATAAACAGTTTTTATATATAAATGTCACATGAAAGGCAGTGAGATTAAAGATTTATGCCATGGGGGTGCCTGGAAAACATCACCCAAGCACTATTGTTCTTTTGGCAATAGATGTGGGCCCTACCAATTGTTTAAACTGTCCTCTCTTTCTTAGAAACCTACACTGACAAAGTAGTCCTTTGTTCTCAGTGTATATGTGTAGAATGTTGTTAAAGAGAACTGTGGCCATTTTATTTCTTTTATAAAAAAATGAAAAGCTTGAAGCAAATGTGAGGAAATGCTAAGAAACCATACTTTTGGGTAATGGGGACACAGGTGTTTTTTTTTCTTTGTATATAAAAAGTATTTGGTTTCTTCCAATGACACCAAGTTATCACCCATAATAATGTGACTCCAGAAGGATAAATGAGTTGATTTTCTGTCCTTACAGTTCTCTTAATGATGGGGCGGGGCGGTGAGTTCTCACCAAGTTTCAGGACGTGGACCCCAGAGATGAAAAATAAACTACTTTTAGATGAGAAACTTGAAACATTGAAACTTGAATGAGACTCAGAACCTGAAACTTGAAATAAGGCCAGAATGCCAAGGTACCGAACTTGGAATCTATCCCCAAACCTGTTGGAGTGGTGCAGAGCAAAAGATCAATTTGTCATTTGGTCAGGCAGTCTGTTTCCCTTGAAAATGGGAATTCTGGAAAAAAACCCGAAAACCTAAACTGCCGCAGAGGAAATGCTGCAAGGCCAACCCAGAAATTTTACCTGCAAAGGGAATATGTTTTAGTTTGCATGATGCAAGAATGTGACTTTTTAAAAGGAGAATTTATTAAGTTGCAAGTTTATAGTTCTAAAGCCATGAAAATGTCCAAATTTAGGCAAAGACTGTAAGAATGTCCAATCTAAGACATCCAGGAGAAAATATCTTGGTTCAAGAAGGCTGATGACATTTAGGGTTTCTCTCTCAGCTGGAAAGGCACATGGTGAGATCTGCTAGCTTCTCTTCAACAGCTTCCCCAGGGCTCTGTCTGTTCTGTTGGCTCTGTCAGTTCTGGTAGCTCTAAAGCTTTTTCCAAAATGGTTCCTTCTTAAAGAGCTCAGTAAGCAACCCCACTTTGAATGGAAACCATCTAATCAAAAGTTACCACCCACACACCTTGTTGTTCAAGATGTAGTGGAGAGGCTGGAGGGAACTGCCTGAAAATGTACAGCTGTGTTCCAGTAGCCATGTTTCTTGATGATGATTGAACAATGATATAGCTTTCACAATGTGATTCTGTGAATGTGAAAACCTTGTGTCTGATGCTCCTTTTATCTACCATATCAACAAAAGAATAGAACATATGGAATAAAAATAAATAATAGGGGGAATAAATGTTAAAATAAATTTAGTTTGAAATGCTAGTGGTAAATGAAAGCGAGGGGTAAGGGGTATGGTATGTATAACTTTTTTTTCTCTATTATCGTCTTATTTCTTTTTCTGTTGTCTTTTTATTTCTTTTTCTAAATCGATGCAAATGTTCTAAGAAATGATGAATATGCAACTATGGGATGATATTAAGAATTACTGATTATATATGTAGAATGGAATGATATCTTATTGTTTTGTTTGTTGTTAATTTTTTTAATAAATAAATAAATAAATAAATAATAGGGGGAACTAATGTTAAAATAAATTTAGTTTGAAATGCTAGTGATAAATGAAAGCAAGGGGTAAGGGGTATGGTATGTATAACTTTTTTTTCTCTATTATCATTTTATTTCTTTTTCTGTTGTCTTTTTATTGCTTTTTCTAAATCAATACAAATGTCCTAAGAAATGATGAATATGCAAATATGTGATGATATTAAGAATTACTGATTATATATGTAGAATGGAATGATATGTTAATGTTTTTGTTTGTTTGTTGTTAATTTTTTAAATTAATAAATAAATCCCCCCCCCAAAAAAGCAAAAAAAAAAAGTTACCACCCACAATTGGGTGGGTCATATCTCCATGGAAACAATAAAAAAATTCTACCCAGCAATATTGAATGAAGATTAATGGACATGGCTTTTCTGGGGTACACAACAGACTCAAACTGGCATAGCTTATGCATATAAACTATATAATTCTTTGGCAGAGGTGCTGGTTTGAAAGGATTATGTGCCCTAGAAAAGCCATGTTTTAATCCTGATCCAATCTTGTGGGAGCACCCATTTCTTTTAATCCCTATTCGATAATGTAGGTTGGAATCTTTTGATTAGATTATCTCCATGGAGATGTGACCCACGCAATTGTGGGTGGTAACTTCTGATTAGATGGCCTCTATGGAGTTGTGACTCCACCCATTCCAGGTGGAGTCTTGATTAGTTTTTCTGGAATGCTTTAAGAGAGGAAGCATTTTGGAAAAAAGCTTGGGAGCAGCAGAGCCACGAGAACCACAAGAGCCCTTGCAGCCAGAGATGTTTGGAGCTGAAGAAAGAAAATGTCCCAGGGGAGCTTCATGAAACAAGAAGCCTGAAGAGAAAGCCAGCAGACATTGCCATGTTCACCATGTGCCTTTTCAGTTGAGAGAGAAACCCCAAATCTCACTGGCCTTTCTTAAATGAAAGTAACCTCTTGTTGGTGCCTTAATTTGGACATTTTTATAGATTTGCTTTAATTTGGACATTTTCATTACTTTAAAACTGTAAACTTGCAACTTAATAAATTCCCCTTTTTAAAAGCCATTCTGTTTCTGGTATATTGCATTCCGGCAGCTAGCAAACTAGAACAGCAGATAATTCAGATTTTTAGTGCTGTAGTATTATTTGTCATTTTCATTATTGTTCTGCCACTGCTTAATGTGGAGAATTTTTTTGTAGCATAAAAGAGCTTTGTTCACATTTGCACATTTCTTTAATCAACTCTAATGTTATTAACACAGTGTTTACTTTACGAATGGAAGTGTTATACACCAAAGGAATTTTTCAAATGTTCCTTTTCTGCCGTGTAATGTGTCAATTATTGGTAAATATTATTCATTCATGGAATCTGGCATTATAATGACTTGAAATATATTGTTCTAAGCAGAGAAGCCAGCTTCAGTTGGTACTCAAATATTCCCTGATCTCTTTTAGAAATTATCAGACATCCTTAAAGAATGACCCTTCAGTAGAAGATGGGCAAATAAACATGCATTTAAATCTTTTATGTTAAAATAAAATATTTAAGATATACAAACACCATTTTTTATGATTCCCCAAATTACACTTGCATTTTAATCTAATGCGCCAGTAAACAGTCACAATACTTCTTTCAGCATGGACTTATTTATTATTTTTCCATTTTTATAATCAATCTATAGCTGAAGTATGAGAGACTTAATTACATTTATAGAACAGGGTGCAAATGCTAAAAGTCTGAATATGCAAACAGAAAGGTAGAACTGAGAGAACACAGAAGTCAAAAGAGAAAAGATTGATTAATTTATGGGGAGCTAAATGTCCCCACTTACGTAGTGAATAGTCAAGGAGATACCACCTAAAATTAAAGGATCAAAAATACAGACTTAAGCATAGTGAATAGAACACAGATACATAGGTTATCATGAACTAAAAATAATATAACTTTAAGGGAGAGGATTTTTTAAAAACTATGTAAAACAAAACTTTCACCTCTAGAAGCACAGACCAACTGTGATAGTTTTAGCTGAAAAATATTTATTTCATTCAGCAGACTACTGAGGGTCACAAGAAGGAATGAAGTTGTGCGGCATACAACTAGGTAAGTAAACCTATAGGACTGTACATTGAATGAAATGGCAGAAAGAAAAAGACAAATATTATGTGCCGCATTCATATAGACTAATTATATGAACTTGGAGAATTGAAGTCAAGAGCATGGGTTATCACGTTGGGACCTATTGTAAAGGACCCTAGATTGTAAGCTCTTACAGCAGTCACTTCTATTCCAGAGTTGTAATCGTTATTCTAAATTCTGAGATACTGAGCCATTTGTGTATAAAATGGCCATTCCCTGAAACTTTGGATATTGATGTGACACCTGAGACTCTGAGTTAGAACTCTGAAGCTATGAAAGTCAGTTTTACCCCATACAGGAACTGTTAAAAAAAAATTGAAAAAGTGATCACCTAGAGATATGAATGAAGCTGATCTGGATAGGACAAAGGTAAATCAGATACAAGGTAAAGGATGATATAGTCCATATTTTAAAACTTCATCTTCTGTGTAAGACCAAAGGGAGAGATGCTTATTTGGTGAAAAATTTGTATTTTGGGTAGTGTATTATCCAATTTAACTTGTGTGGTCAGTTTATTTGAATACCATAATTATATGGAATCTTGAATAGGGCATGAGATCTTGTTGGTTTGAACAAGTTAGTGTGATACCCCAATATATCCCAGAGTAATTTGGGCAGAGGATTAAAAAGTACTTGCAAAGTCCCTTTGGGGGACTGGGAAGAAAAGAGGAAATATTAAACTTCCCCATCTGGGGAACTCCTGCTATTCTCACATGCAGTGGGGACCATCAACTTGGAGTTCACCCCTGTGAAACTTATTCCTGCAAAGAAGAAGCTAAGCCTACTTATAATTATGCTGAAGAGTCACCTCCAGAGAACCTCCTTTGTTGCTCAGATGTGGCCTCTCTCTCAAAGTCAACTAGGCAGGTGAACTCACTGCCCTCCCCCTAAATGGAACATAATTCCCAGGGGTGTAAATCTCCCTGGCAATGTGGGACAGGACTCCCAGGATGAGCCAGTACCTGGCATCATGGAATTGAGAAAGCCTTCTTGACCAAAAGGGAGAAGAGAGAAATGAGACAAAATAAAGTCTCAGTGGCTTAGAGATTTCAAACAGACTTGAGAGGTTATCTTGGAGATTATTTTTATGCATTATATAGATATCCCTTTTTAGCTTATGGTATATTGGAGTGGCTGGAGGGAAGTACCTGAAACTTTTGAGCTATGTTCCAGTAACCTTAATACTTGAAGATGATTGTATAACTATACAGCTTTTACAATGTGACCATGTGATTGTGAAAACCTTGTATCTGATGCTCCTTTTACCCAGGGTATGGACAGATGAGTAAAAAAAAGGATAAAAATAAATAAATAATAGGAGGGGGATAAAGAATGAAAAATTGGATAGATTGAAATACTAGTGTAAGGAGTATGGGATGTATGAGTTTTTAAAAAATTTTTTCCTAGTGTGATGCAAATGTTCTAAAAATGATCATGGTGATGAATACTCAAGTATGTAATGATATTGTGAGCCATTGATTGTGCATTATGGATGAACTGTGTGTGTATGTGTGTGGTGTGTGTGTGGAGATTTCTAAATAAAAATATTGTTTTTAAAAATATTTGGGCAGCATTGTCCAATTGAACTTTCTTTGATGATGGAAGCATTCTAAATCTGCACTGTTCAGTATGGTAGCCACTAACAACATGGGGCTTTTGAGGAACTGAATTTTCATTAACTCTTAATTTTAATGTCCACATGTGGCTAGTGGTTATCATGTTGGACATTGCTTTTCTAGGGACTCACATATGGAAAGGGCATTCATGGTGGTCCCTCCCTTCTTGAGCCTTCCCTTTCGACATGAAAAGGATTCCACTAAAGAAAAGAAAATATTAGAAAGAAGAGGATACAAATGTCTTTTCCTTCTCCTAAAAATGGGGCAGGTTCATTGAACTGTGTCATGTAAAGATTTTGGAAAGCTTGTCCTAATTTTTACTAATAAAAGATAAAGAGGGCCAAATCAACTTTTTTCATTCTGAAAGTTATTGTTTTTAAGTAGCACTAGCACATTAATCTCATTGTTAACTTCATAAATTTTCATAGTTTGGGAATAAAAAGTTATGAACTAGACTAAATATAAGCCTAAGGTTTTAGCCTATTTGAATTCTTGATCTTTCTTATTTTTCAAAGCTGCCTCTTTGATTTCAAAGATCTCACTAAGAGTGTTGTTATTTCATCTGTCTCTAATTCTGGGCTTCCTGCTCTGAGTTTGTTTCTTGATACTTACCATAAGTCTTGTGAAAATCTCCCTATATCACTGGTACTTGCCTTTTATAATTGCAAGTCTTTATGTGTACAGCCCAGTAATGACAATAACTCATTTCTGGCCTGGACATTTCATTCTATTTTATATGCCATAATATTAGAATTTCTATTTCTTCATTTGTGAAATACTTAGGGGCATATTTTCACATGGAGAATATGTAGGTATTTAGTTGCTTAGATATTTTGAGTATATAAAAGAAAAAGTTCCTTATGTAAATTTTTTTAAACTATTTTTTAAATAAACTTCTATATTTGTTTTAAGAACTATTGCTGTCTGTTTCATATTACAAAAACCACACCTGCAATTATTTTTGAGACATGCCTCTATCTCCAGCCTCAATTACTGTTACTAGATACTGTGAGACCACAACCATTGGCTTTACAAGATCCCGTTTGTCCAGCTGAAAGAGTTTTCTATTTGCCACTTTATTTCTTTCAAATGTCTTAAAGGTGTTATAACCCATCCATTGCTTTGTTCTTTACTCTAAGGCTTGCAGTAAAGGTTTAAACAAGAAGGCCTTGTCCTGCTGGCAGTGTCTAAACTTGACCTACGCCTTTAGACTGTCTCTTAATTTAAAAAATCTCTTATTGAATGGAAAGAGATGAGAATTTTTTTCCTAAACTGATGAGTTTCAGATTCTCTATAGTCCCTCTAAATTCTATTTGCAAACCAGCCAGTTATTTTCTGAGATTATCATACGTATCTAAAAGAAACCAGTTAATATTTTAACATTCTAATAGAAACCATCTTGCCCAAAAACACAAGTTCATTGGTTACATTTTCTATCTTCCAAGTTATCACAGAAAAAATGTTCTACCAAATAGTTCATAGTTACATAACATGGCTCGCCATTTTTTCAGGATTCTATGATAGTCTTTACAACACTTTTCTAACTTACATCTACTTTCTAGTCCTAAAGCCAATACCATATATTTTAGGTTTTTGTGGTAGTCAGCATACCATTTATGAATACAAATTTCTGTATAGGTTAGTTATTGCTAAAAAAAAAATGGTACATAACAAACAGCTACAAAATCTCAGTGGTATGCAACAATAAGCATTTATTTAGTTCATATATCTTCAGATTGGTTGAGGGTATATTGATCTAAACTTGGGCAGCTTATTTGGGTGACTTTACTCCATGTATCTCTAATCCTCCTCCTGGCACTTGTCCACTAATCTAAATGTGTTCTTTTAATGGCAACAGCAGAAGTCAAGAATCCAAGACCTATCATCCCAGAGCCTGTCCGGTCTTTCTTGTGTCACATCTGCTACCATCCCATTGGCCAATGTCAATCACAATCTAAACCCAAAATCAAGACATGGGGATGTGCTCTCTGCTCACTATGAAGTCAAAGAAAGTTGCATGACCAAGTCCAACATTAATGAAATAGGGAGTATACTCTTCCAAAGAAGTGAGGAGGAAAGAGAGAATACTTCTGGCAATAATCAAACTTACCACAAAAATTCTTTGTACTCAAAGATCTCCAACTTATGTAGCAATTATGAAAAAAATCAAAAGTAGAACTAAGAATTTTTAAATTAAAATCACTCTGGTTATTCTAATCAATTAAAATCAGTCTGGTTATTCTAATCAAAAGCAGGAAATTCATTGGAGGTGTGCGGAGTAATTTATAGAATCAAAGGAAGGGGATAATCTAAGCATCCAGACTTCAGAAAGAATTAGAACCAGAAAAGCTACAGAGATCTAGGAAGCAGAAACTAATAATTTCTTGGGGATTTTGCCACCGAATGGAGGAAATTTTTCCATCCTCAAATCACTCAATTGAAGATTCACATTCCCAAGAGGAAGAATGTAAATGAGCAGTATATCTCTGCCTTGACCAGTGAGGAGACAGATGATGTCCCTCCAGAATTACATATAACTGGGGAGAATCAATCCCGAAAGGAAAATCGGTGTTCTTATTTGAATTAAGGGGACTGGATAGGTTAAAAAAGAGGGAGTAAGAGAGAGAGAGGGAGAGAGAGAGAGAGTTGTGCATGCAAGCTACCTTATGAATCAATCTATTGGAATTTTAAGGATGTTAGTCCTGTCAAAAACAGTATATGGAGTTGGCCCACTTACATATTTGTCTTACTTTGCAAATGTTGCTATAGCAAATGTCAAAGACTGGTTGGCTTAAGCAACAAGAACTTATTGTCTCACAGTTTTGGATTCTCGAAGTTCAATATCAAAGTGTTGGTAGGACCATGTTTTCTCTGAAGCTCTGGCGGTGGCTCGCTGGCTGACCATAACTCAGAATCTGCTTCCATCACATGCCATCTTTCTCTTTTCTGTCTCGTAATTCCTCTGGTTATAAGGATTCCAGTTATATTGGCTTGAGTTCCACCCTGATTCAGTTTGGCCTTGTCTTAACTAGAAGGATCTTTGAAGGTCCTGTTTACAAATGGGTCCCCACACAATTGGGGGTTAGGACTTGAATATGTCTTTGTAGGGGACATGTTCCATACATGTATTTACCCAATAACAACTTAAATGAAGAAATAAATCTATATCACTCTAGTAAACATTGCATATTCGAAGTTTTAGAATTAAAAGACTTGGATTAAAATTCCACTTCTATTATTTACTACTTATATGACCTTGGGGAAGTCCCTTAGGCTCAAACTTGTCATTTGTAAAGCAAAAAAAAACTGCCAATCTATCTCTGCATGTTGTTGTGAAGCTCAGATGAATTGGCAGATACATGTACAAAAGTGTTTTAAAACCGAAAAGTGATTCCTATGTGACAGAAATTCTAAAGTGTCTAATGACACTGGTACCAGTTTAAAATTTATTGCAAAGACCAAGCTTGGCCACCACACCCTCCAAATCTTTGACCATTTATTATTTTACCTCCAAATGCTGGCATGTCAGGAAAACTTTTCCCAGTTAATTATTTTTTGTTGTAGGAGAAAGATGTTCTGACTGTGCTACATCTAAAGACTGAAGGAGGGGAGAACGGATGGTTATTTACATACTAAACACATTGGGATGGGGTCTTAATGAGATTGAAGGATGGGGGGTTGTTAGTGTATAGGCCAGTATTCCATCATCACAGAAGGTACCAGGTTGGGAAAATATTCAATATACCCACAAGGTGAAATGATAGAGGCAGACAGACAGAGAGACCTAGAGAGAGAAATCCTTCTTTGCATTGAGAACTCAAGCACAGGTTTGCCCAGGGAATAGCAGTGTCTATGTACATACAAGACAGCACATTATTTAATTCTATACTTAAAGCCTCTCACCCTTTTGGATGTCATTCATTGAAAGAGATTGCAAAAGGGACAAAGAATAGCAAAATGACCAAACAACCTTCATGCGGTCATCTGAGGCAGCTTAAACATAGAAAAGCAGCTCAGCCATGAAACCAATAAAGATTCCCTCTGGCTTGGGCAGAACAGCTTCACTTTCCATAGACGCTTATAGGACAAGTGAAGGCGTGCAAAGGTGCAGCAAATGTGAGCAAGCTGGAGGGCCCACACAGAAACACCAAACACCTTTGGATTTTTCCTTGAAGATCATGGAGTGCTGGGTCAGCCTATTAGGAGAGGGCAGCACTCAGCCTCCATTGACTAAGGATCTTACCTCATGTGACAATTTCTTATGGGATGACTTGCTCAATTCAAGCACGACCACTCAGTCAGGCAACTGTTTCTGTCTTGCCTTGGAATTGATCCCTATTTGTTCTTCCAAATCTGTGGGAAAAAATTGGGGGGAACTTTTTAAATTTGGTTTTTACCTCATAGTGAATTCCCCTTCGCCAGCTCCACTTTCCCTCCATTCAAGCAAAGAGTAGCACCCATGTCCTTTGCCTCGGGGAATAGTGGCAGAATCTCTTGGCATTTTCAAGAACTTAAGCTCATTAAGAAACCAGGCCAATGCCTCTGAGGAAATCACCCTTGTGAAGAGTCACCTGAGAAGAAAAAAGAACAAATCAAGGGAGGAAGGTATCTTCTCAGGGGTAGAACAGATTAGAAAAGATAAGAATGAGGGAGAGAATAAAGAGCGCAAAGTCCTGAGTGGGTCTCAGAAAGAAGCCCTCAACACACATGTGTGTTCAGAAACAGTGACACACAGATAGACAGACACACACAGAGACTCACACACTCCTGACCTACGCTGCTTCCTGAGAAGAACCTCATGGGCTGTGTGCAGGTAGACTGGCCCTTGGAGACCTCACTGCAATCCCCATGGTTTAGCCACTGGACTTACGGAGACCCTTAAGGAAAAGAGCCAGACTATCTCATCTTTAGACATCCAAGGACCAGGCAGCCCATGGAAGTCTCATGGACACCACCATGAGCAGATGACCAGGTGAACTCACCCACTTTGCTATTGCATCAGGAGCTTAGACAGCCCAGGAGAGCGTGAGGGAAACTGATTTTTCTGAGATGAAATTCCTACCGTGTTGGCAGTCTGGAGCTGGAAAAAAGAAATTAAGTTGAACTACAGGAAAAAAAAGAAGTCATATGTAGTCTGATCCATATCAGCTACCTGTGTATACTTTTGTCTTCTAATGGAACCCAAACAGATCTCTTTCCTTCATAGTTCCCTACAGCAGTGCCTCTCCAATGTTAATGTGTAGATGAATCAACTGGAAACTCTTAAAACACAGATTTTTTGTTCAGTAAAGGCAAAGTTTCCAGATGCTGCTGATTCTGCTGGTCATGAATAGCAAGGTCCCTCCCCCAGTTTTATACTGACCTGCACATGAAATAGATACTAGGTTGAGTGGAAGGGAAAACAAACAAAAATAATTGTTTAATAATTCAAAGAATTCTGGAAGTGTGTTGACTATTCCTCTTTCATAATTTTAATTCTGGGCTAAATAGAATATGAGAGATGGAAGATACAACATATACACAATACTATGCTAAATGAAATAATATAGGACATGTTAAAATCATCAATTATTCTTCTAGTTAATATTCATTCATTCAACTAATATTTATTGAGTGTACAAGTATTAGTGCTAGAGATATACACAAAATCCCAACCCTCAGGGTAGTTACATTCCAATTAAGTACACTATGCTTTGACTACAGGCTAGATAAAGCATTGGACACATTTATCTTGTTTGAACCATAAAAGAACCAGTTTTACAAATGAGAATACTGGCAGTCATAATGGTAAAGCGAATGGCCTAAAGCCTGGCATCCAAGAAAAGGCAGCATGTGGACTCTACCATGTCCTGATTTTCTTCATGCTCTTTCCTCTTCTTTTTATCCAAGGAACAAAATTTACCATTAATACTTTGCTATGCTATGATTATTGAGTCCTTGGTCAAGGCCACAAAGTCTAATCACTAGAAAGGCAATTCCAAAAGAAGTTCCCATTTTCTTGACCAAAAGATCATTTTCATTTATGAAAAAGATGTTCACTGGGAGAGTGTAAATCAGGAGGAATCTAATTGATGATTTCCATCTGGAAAACAGAGGCAGAAATCTCATGTGTGAATCAGTTTAAATATCCATCTCTATTTTAAATGCTTTGTGAATTTATCTGCCTTTCATGAAAGACAAAGTTATGGTGCAATGGTTATTACCGTATCACTGAAGACAAGCTCTCAAAAAAGCCCAACTTCTGACAACATGAAAAACAATTTCTGAAAACTGTAAAGAATTAATAGGTCTAGTAGGTCATACATCTTCTAACTCCTTGCAAGGGCATTTCTCTCCAAACTCTACAAAGTGAACTGTAGTAAGATCTTCTGGAGAAAACTGATGGAGCTGCATTTCAGACAAAATTCTCAGAACTGGCATTCTGCTGCCCAGGGGCTGGAGAGATAATGGGACGCTGTGGGGAGAAATGCAGGTAAGCTGGGTCAGCAGTACCGTACCTGAGGCCCTCATTAAATTGTTTTTCATGATTGAAAAACTGAAAAAGATTTCTCCTGCTATAACTGGAATCTTCTCTTATTTAGGTAGTTCTCTTCTACATAATATGCTTAGTCAACGCAGTGGCCCAATTACTTGCTAATAGATAGTGGTAAAGAAATGCACATATTAAATGCAGGCTGCAGAGTGCATGCAAAATTCAATTAGCCTTATAATTGCTTCAACATAGTAGCAATGAGATTAGTTTGGGGGGGCTATTGCAAGGCAAGGATAAGCTTGGTGTCCATATGCTATCACCAGGTTGAGCATTGTGTACCCCGGGGAGCTCTGCTTTACTACTAGGGAGCCAACATAATCCTAAATATCTCCCCCTTTTGCTTTCAGAAGTGTCCCCATTTAGACAATACATTATTAGTCACTTTATTCCTCACTACTCTTATTTTTGCACCAACTTCACTGCTTGCAAATTTGCTGATTGTGCTGGGAATTCTGCCATGAAGACAGAAAAAAATGATCAGTATAGATCTGAGAGTCTCCTGATTAGGGAAGTGGTGGGGTGAATCAATAGTAACAGTAACACCACCTTTGATCTTCATCGTGAATACTTGAGAAGACATAGATTTTTTTTAAATTACTAATTAATGTTTTTCATGTGGGCAAACGCTGTCATTATCACCACATGACAGATGATGAAGAGTTGGTTAAAAAGTATCTGACCACCTACTTGATAATGTGCATGATTATAGGTGACTGGGCATCAGAACACCTAAAATATATATCTTTGTTGTTGTTATTGCTATTGTTCTAGCCTCAAGATGTTTATAATCTATTGTGGGAAAGCACAATCTAATGAAAAGAATTAAGCAGTAGTAAGTGACAGATACAGACTGATATAACACCTAAGTGTTGCAAGTTCTCTTTCAAGGTGGCATAAGTGTGTCTCATTGTTAAAACTTGAGTGAGTAGAGGGGAGACAGAAAATAAAC
Source organism: Myrmecophaga tridactyla (assembly GCA_004026745.1). Classification (NCBI taxonomy): domain Eukaryota; kingdom Metazoa; phylum Chordata; class Mammalia; order Pilosa; family Myrmecophagidae; genus Myrmecophaga; species Myrmecophaga tridactyla. The sequence continues at coordinate 25,908 of PVIY010000448.1, forward strand.
TCTTATCAAGCACATACTGCGTGTCATTGGTGCTGGCTTGAAACTGCTCTGTACCCCAGAAAAGCCTATGCTCTTTTAATCCATCAATGTGGATGCAGACCTCTTGTTGGGTGGGACCTTTTCCTTAGGTCGTTTTCATGGAGATGTGACCCAGCCCATTCATGGTGGGTCTTAATCCCCTTGCTGGAGTCCTTTATGAGAAGATAAAAGGCAGAGACATTCTGGAGAGACCTCAGAGAAAGACAATGCCCCAGGGAAGCAAGACGGACCCACAGGAACTGAGAGACCCACTTCTAACCAGAATGCAGGAAGAAGGACCAGCAAATGTCACCATGTGTCTTCCCATGGGACAGAGGAACCCCAGACGCCAGCAGCCTTTCCTGAGAGAAGGTATGTTCCTTTTGATGCCTTAATTTGGATGTTTTCATGGCCTTAGAATTATAAATTTGTTACCTAATAAATCCCCTTTGTAAAAGCAATGAATTTTTGGTATATTGCATTCCAGCAGCTTTAGCAAAGCGAAACACCAGTATAACCTGGCTTAAGGTCTTATTTCACTAAATTCTCATTACAGACTGTAGGAGGTTGAATTATGCACCCCAGAAAAGTACACGATCTTAATCTTAATCCCATTCCTGTGGGTGTGAGCCCATCTGTAAACAGGATCTTTTGAAGATATTATTTTTAGTGAGCATGCGGCCAACTGAATCAGGATGGGTCTTAATCCTATTACTGGAAACCTTGAAAAAAAAAAGCTGCAGGAAGGAACCAGAAGCTGGAATTTAAGGGAACCTGGAAGAGAAAAGACATAGACATGTGATGGGAAAGCCAAGAAATCCCAAAGATGTGAATAGGACCCTGGGGATAAAACAAGCCTGCCAGCCTGCCAAAACCATGAGCCAATAAACTCCTATTGTTCAGGCCGTGCCATTGTGTGTCAGAGCAGCCAGGAAACTAAGTCACAAGCACTATAAAAGTGATAACATCTCTCTTTTATATAGATAAAGACGTGAGACTCTGAGAGGTTAAGAGGGAAACTCCTCCCAGGTCATAAAATCCACTCCTGATCTAGAAGCCAAAGCCCACGTTTTCTCCCTTCTACCACATTGCCTTCATTTTCCATATTCCAGAGCATAGGTTGCCAATATCACAAATTCCACAACTGTCTAATCTTAGGAACTAACTCAATATTGTGCAAAATATAATGAAGAAAAAATTAAAATGAGATTAAAAACAAAACAAACCAAGGATTAAAAGAAGACTAGTGTTCCACATTGCCTTTATCCACTGTCTAAAAGCAAATTTCTCTGCTGTTCTGTACAATTTGGTGGAAAAAGAAGGATTGTATAAAAATGCCTATTTATCCATAAAAAAGTATTTGTTGAACTGGTCATGCTGAATTTCCTATGAAGATGACCCTCCAGAATTTACCAATCTCTTGTTGCCATTCTCTTCTCCTAATGGTGATTACAACATTATCTCTTATTTAGTGTCACCCTCATTGTGTGTAGGGAAGTGAATTGCCGAGCTGCAGATGAATGCTTAGCATGAGTGTTTTTGTCCTGCTATGGATTCAATTCACCCCCAGTTTAACAAATACTTTAAAGTTACAAAGCAAGGTGTTGGATGGAGGAAGAGGATTATGGAGGGAGAAAAGTGATAGGACAATTAAGACATGATTCCTGACCTCAGGTACAATTGTTTTAGTTTCCCCCTTGCTAAAGCAATGCAATGAGAGCTGCAATGTGTTGGCTTAAACAATGAAAATCTATTGGCCCATAGTTTTGAGGTTAAGAGATGTCCAAAAATCAAGGCATTATCAAGGCAGTGCTTTCTCCCAGGAGACTGGGGCATTCTGGGGCTGACTGCTGACCACCCTTGGTCCTTGGCTTTTCGGTCACATGGCAATGCAGATGGCAGCTTCTCCTGCCTTCTCCCTTCTCTCCTGGGTTCCATGGACTCACAGCTTCTGCTTGCTCCCTCTATGGCATTGCCTTTACATGTCTGAGTTTCATTTTGCTTATCAAAGGCTCCAGTAATAGGATTAAGACCCATCCTCATTCAGCTGGGCCACACCTTAACTGAAGTGACCTCATCAAACGTCTTGTTTACAGTGAACTCACATCCAAAGGAATGGATTAAGTTTAAGAACATGTTTTTCCAGGATACATAGCTCCAAGTCACCACAACAGTCCAGTAGGAAAATGGAACAAATAGATTTGCAAGATTACAAGTCATAATGTGATGATGCCAAAAGTATAATAAAAGCAATAATAAAAAGTGTAATAAAAGCAAAGAATTGGGAAGTCACTTCCCACTTGACTTCCCAAGTCAAGCAACAATGAACTCTAATCTTCTTTTCTCTCCCACGAATAAGCTTCAACTTCCTTATCATTAGAACTAGGTTCATAATACCTCCCATGACTTCCTTACTGTTTTGTTGTAAGGATATAATTTTCAAAGAATGAAATGGGTGAAAAAATTACTTTGAAATCCCTATTTTAGTATACAAAAGAAAGGCACTATTTTAAAAGGAAAACATGGGTCCCATTTAACCGCTTTCATGCAAATCCACTTCATTCAACTTTTTCATAGTCAAGCAGGCTTGTGTACATTGACTGAGAACTAACTCTGGTGGAACTTTGATTCCCATGTCCCTCCCATATCATCGCCTACCCACTTGGTCTCCTCTTCCAGTCCAGCCCAGACCATCTCTGCTGCTCTCACAGATCCACAGATCTGTCTCCTCCGATGATCTCATGCACACTTAGTACTGCAATATGTTGTGCACCGAAAGTTATACCTCCAGCACAGACTTCTCTGAACACCAGACTCATTTTATCTAACTGCCTAGTACAGCTTTCCACTCAGACATCTCTAAAGTCTGAAAGGATCTCACCATCTTCCTTCTCCCAAGAATGCATCCTTACTCCCTGGCTCCCTCACTTCAAGAATGCCAATTGTCCTCCACCAGTTACACAAGCCATAACCTGGGTCTCCCCTTAATGCATCCCTCTCCTCCTTCCATTCTGCTACCCCTGCTATCCAGTGCTTTATCCTTCACTTGGTTTGCTTAGTATAAAACCTAAGAGGGAGGGAGACTGGAAGAAAATGCTTCTTGCATGCACTTTCTCGTCATGTTTCCACATGGTTGGACTTTGTTCATTTCTAATTTCAGTACTCTGCTGATCCCTTTTGTCTCTGAAAAAGAGAACAAAGAAAGTTGAAATCTATACGGGCAAGCATTATCTTAACGGGGCTCCATGAAATGTTATTTCCAGGATATTTTAATAGGAGGTATTTCTTTTTGAAAAAGGCAGGGGTGGTTCCAATGTTAGTAAGATTGTGCATTCATTGTGTTTGCCAGACCCTCCCCTTCTACCCCTCCATCTCCCCCAAGCTGCCCCCAGGGTTTGGGCATCCAGCCAAATACTAACCTGTAATCAGTTTTTCCCTCTGGCCCCAAGGAGTAAGCAAGATGATTCCATCTGGTCATAACACTCCAGCCATTTGATTTGTGTACACATGTAATATTTGAGTTTCTAAGGGTGTACTTTGGTCTGTGTTGTGGTTGGGATCTGGTTTGCATAGCTGAGAGCACTATGGGATATTTGAGCATATACTCTAGGTTGGCTGTTTGCATCAGGAGCCTAGAGAGCCCTGACTCTACCATTTAGCCCTGCCCAAAGGATGAGGCCCATGGCCCTGTCCCAGGGACAGCCTGATGTGCAGAACCTTCACATCAGCCTGCTCCATTGCCGTTCTACCTGCTGGAAACTGCTGTCAGAAAAGCTGTCCCCAACCCACTTCCAGTGCAGCCTACATAATGCCAGCTGCCACAGCTTCCACCTGCCAGCTACAAGCATGTTTCACTGCCCGGGGCTCTCAAACCTGTCAGCCTTCCCCTTAGAACCAGGGTTTAGGAGTGCTGAAGGCAACCACAAAGCTTGCTGTGGTTTTATTCCTAACTGGTGAGTCTGTCACCTCTGGAAAAGGCCCACACAGAGTTAAAGGGAAAGCACCAGTCCATCGCTCTGCCATTAGACCTGGAAGTTGGGGCTGAACCAGACTAAAGCAGCTGCTAAGGTGGCACGGCTGAACCCCTTTGCAAAGCCATGTGCACAGCTGCATCCTGAAACTTGGGGACATTTTACAGTGAAAAATCTACTCACCTTTCTTTAATCTTGAGCTAACCAAACTATTTTGAGCATGGGACACTCTGTGACGACCTGTTTTTTTTTCTGGATACATGTCGATATAGACAGATAAGAACCTCTGGAAGACTTGGAATAAGTTCATTAGGCAAAATGTTCTTCTGGGTGAGTCCAAACTTATTTCAGCTTTAAGTTGTGCCCAAACATGTGGGCCAGGAAGGCCTTCACGTATGTTGCTTGGTGGGAGATGATCTGTATGTGAGCTTTGGGTCCGGGGCGATGAAAGCTGCTGGAATTGGTGTAGTTGATGCAGGGGAACTTGCAAGAAAGAGTGAGGAGGCCAGAAGGAAAGGCTTGGAATCTGCCTCACCCCTTCCTACTTACCCTCTGCCGCCTCCAGCTTGGGCCTCTGTGGAGAGAAAGCTGAGGGAGATGCCTGGAAGACACCGTGGCAGCTGCTCGGGCACTCAGAGCAAAGCAGAGTTAAGGAAATAAGCATTTTTGCCACCATGCTCCCAGGCCCCATTTTCTGCCACAAGCCCCAGCATAACTTAGGCTCCTGGGCCCTATGGATAGTCCCTCAGGGTGGACCAAGGGTCTGAACAAACGATCCCGGAGGGCAGGACTATCCAGAAGATTAGACCCCACAACTCAGGATACTCACAGTACCCAGAGGTTGTATCCCTCCAAAAGACATGCTAGAAGTTCTAAGCCCTGATACCTCCGAACATGACCTTATTTGGAAATAGGTACATTACAGATGGAATTAGATACGTTAAAATGAGTAGGATAAGCCTTTAATCCATTATGACTGGTGTCCTTATAAGAAGGGGAGAACTGGACACAGACAGACGGATGCAGAGGACAGCTCCATGATGTGACAACTGCACGAGGCAAACTAGCAAGAGGCAAAGAAGGATGCTCCCCTGCAGATAGTGGATTTTGGGCCTCCAGAACTGTGAGACAATACATTTCTCTTGCTTTAAGCCACCCAGTCTGTGGTAGTTCGTTATGATCACCCTAGGAAACTAAGACTTCTCAGAGGTTAAAATCTTCTAGGAACATCCAGTGAAAGAAGCACAGACCTTTGGGCCTTGCCGTTACTCACCGCTATATTTACACCCAGAATCTGACAATATCCCCTTTGTGTGTTATTTAACCTAATGGTTTCCACCTTCCCCCTGTTCCCCAGGCCACCACCCCACCACCACCACCACCCACCCCTGCCTCTAGGAAGCCATAGGATTCTAGAAGGACCTAGATGGCAGGCGGGACCTTCTGTATTTTACTAGAACTACTCTATGGGTGGTGGTGTCAGAGCCCCCCATGGGGTTGCCGAACATGAAACAGTTTCATAAAACAAATGGTCAAGCCGGGGTCAGGGGCTGTAGCTAGTAAAGGAAATTACAGTTGTCTGAAATCACCCAGGAATGTTTACTGCAAGAGGCAGCCATTTAATCTGAAACACGGACAGAAATAACTGGCTGAGAGCCCCAGCAGGTCTTGGCTGAGTCCAACTTTCACATTCTAAGCACTATAAGTACCAAGTGGCCAGGATGGCTTGAAGCCAAACAGTAATGTTTCCTTTTGCTGTTGGCGAGAAAGGCATTCAGGAAAACAATCGAGCGCAATAAGGGCCTTCCTGTCCCACAGGCTGGTGGCCTACGAACCAACCCCAAGCCTGGAGCGAATCACCCTGGAGAACAGCATGCTTTTTTCTCCTCCATCAGAAGGCTCACTTGGATATTGGGGGGAAAATAGGCAGGCTGCATCCCACTGCTCTGCTCATTGAGGTATCGCCAGCCAGTTGTAGCTGGCCATGAAGGCAAATGGCTGATTGAGCCCAAAGGAAACCAGCTGTGGACAAAGTTCATTAGAATGAGATGGGAAAGAGACCACACCCCATGTATTTTGACCTTTAGTTTTTCAGGCAACAGAACTAATACTAAAGAGTTGCATTGACATGTCTGAGCTCCATGCAAAAGAACCTACAGAGATATAGAATGGTGGATGGTTAGGACTGGTAAGGACAGGTCTCTCTGTATACTCCCTCTAGGGTTGCTGTAGGACATTCTTCCATGAATGGAACCTAAAGTCTAAAAGATCCTCCACAGTACGACCCAATAGAGATGGCAAACTTGACATCATTCCCCATTCTACGTTCTAGGAGTCATCCCTCCTGGTTGCTTACCCAAAAGTTAAACCAATTCACATTAAGTGTTAGGCATCCATGCTGCAGACCCAAAAAAGAGTTGCCTCAGGTCATTTATGTTTTGATAAAATATCTCCTTGATTTAGTTACGAGGCAGTATACGTACAGTATTTTGGAAATGTTCCAAGTTTTGAGTCAAACAAAACCATCCGTGCCACAACTCCTCAGTTCTCTAGCTGTACCACCTGAAAAAGTCATCTGACTTCTCTGTGCCTCTGATTCCTCATCTTGAAAATGGGGAGAATAGTGCCTACCTCAGAGGATTGTTGTAAAGATTAAACGAGATGACCTACGTGGATATGTTTATGTAATGTTTTGCCCAGTGCTCAATACAGGTTACTCCTCCATCTAATAATAAAAATGATGGAATCAGGTAGTCATTGGATTATTTTATTTTAATCAGGGGTCTTAAAAATTGGCCTTCTTTTAGGAAGGTACAGCCTCTCTTCTGCCAAATAAAGACTAGCCTTTTAAAGGAGATTTGCCTGTAAAGGATGGAGGTGATTTGTCAACTGAAAAGCATTATCTTCTCTTCAATAATAATAGAAAATATTTCAAAAAAGTACAAGTTGGAAGGAGTAAAGCCACTAGGTTTTGCAAACAAATTTGTCAATAACTTCAACTGAAACATAGTTCCTAGAAATTTATATATTTAGTCCACTAGAACTTTACACTAAACAAATCATATAAAGTAAATAAGAACAACAATGTGCATTACACTGAAACATCTGCCAGATTAGTACATTAATTGATCAGCTCAAAATTAGAAGAAACTCAGGAAGATACTTTGTTCTCATGCAAAATTATGCCATCTAAAAAAACACTGTTCAACTGCAAATACCTCAAAACATATGCAAAAATCCATTCTTATAGGTCCGGTGTCAGACATTTGGACACCTTGATCAGTCAATAAGAAATCACATATTAAATAAACTGATCCACTCTGAAGAAAACCAGGGTTTTATTAAGTTAGGGCACCCCTCATTTCTGAATCCCAATCTACATCCCTGAGAGAGACTTAACTTTGATCTCACCAGCTTCATGAAAGAAAGCATTTCTACAAAACCAAGAAAACCTTAACTCCATGCAAGATTTTGATCATGTGGACATAAAATTCAGAATAATTCTGGATTTAATATACCTGAAGTTTTTATCAGTGGTCTTCTTGGTGGGCCCAATTCATTTCCAGCACAATCAGGTCTTTGGGAAATGGAACCACAGAAATAGCACAGATGCTGAATAAGTCAGATACATCCTGTGGTCTGTGCTTCAAAGGTAGCCACAAATTCTTAAGGTATGATTCACAGTCATCAAATTCTATGAATCGTCTCTGAAATTGTTCTTTCACTTCCACTAAATAGCTCTGCAATTCTTCAAATCTGTGGCCCCAACTGAGGTCAAAGAAGTTCAGCAATAGATTCTGAATGCGGCAGGAAGTGAGTGCTGTTACCACCTGCTCAGCCCACTTGGCCAGTTAGAGCTGAATACTTGCATTTACTTGAACAAGGAAAAGAGGGAAGCCAACACCTTTGTCTTCCTGAACCCTTTAGGGATTCATGGAAGAATGACTTGAACAGATATTCAAAGCCTAGTGGTTTATGTCATCTAGTCTTCCATGCTAAAATTTGCAGGTTCCACCAAACTCTGTTCTATTTTTTATGCCAGTTTTGAGAGTTTAGGAGCTCTAATGCATCAGAATCCATGCTAGGGAAATCTATTGATTTTGCCAGCAGGATAGCCTAATATTTCTTTCCTTCAAAACAGTGAGCCTACATAAGGAATGCCACTCCAATTTTAAAATAATAACTGTATAAGCTACCTTTTGCTGCACAACAAACTGCCACAAACTAACGGCCTTAAAACAATGGCCATCGGGTGGGCCACGGTGGTTCAGCAGGCAAGAATGCTTGCCTGCCATGCCAGAGGACCCGGGTTCGATTCCCAGTGCCTGCCCATGTAGATAAAAATAATAATAAATAAATAAATAAACAATGGCCATCTACTTAGCTCCCAATTCTGAAATTTGGCAGTCGGGGCAGGGACGAGCTGGGTGACTCTTCTGGTCTCAGCTGAATTTATTAATACTTCTGTGGTCACTGCTTGACCTGCTGAGGTAAGCTAGTTTTGAAAGGTCCCACTGCCATGGCTTGTCTCTGTTCCATGTCATCTCTCATCCTCCAACCAGTTAGCCTGGGCTTGTTACAAATTATTCAGACAGGATGCCAAGAGTGTGCAACACCTTCCGGAACCTGGATTTAGAACTGGCATTCTGTCACTTCCGCTGCATTCTGTTGCCAAAGCAAGTTATAAGACCAACCTAGATTCAGGGAGTAGGGAAATAAACTCCATCTATTGATAAGAGGTGCTCCAAAGTCTAACTACAGGCATGAGAAAGTGTAGCCGTTTTTGCAGTCTGCCCAAACCTTCTCCCCTATGTACTCCTTACTGCCATATTATCTATACCCGTCAGGACAGAAAGCTTCCACGTCATTTGAGTTCCTGTTTAGGATCAGCCAGAGCTCAGCAACAAAGATGCCTAAACTCTTTGGTGGCAGCCCCTCCCACCATTCAGTGCCTCTGAGATGAAGGCTAATCCCCTTTGCAAGAGTAGCTAGGCAGCTGTTCCCAGTAACTGTATCTGCAGTAGGGCTCAATTTTGTGTCTCTGGGAAAATACTGGGAGGGAAGGCTTTAAAGAAAGCACAGTTGGCAGATTATGAACTGAGAAAGCCAAAGAAAAATCCCAGGCCCTGAGAAGAGAGGATGAGGTCCCCTCCTGGGAACTCGTATTTCCTTTCATGCTTAGTATAAACTAAGACTGCTTAAGGGGATATTGTGCCAGGCAGAAAGGTAAAGGAGTACTTAATGCCTGGTAAAGCAAACAACTGGTATGTCCCCTGGTATGCCACCCCATGGCTCTTTCAGCTTCACCAAATAATTCTAATCATCAAGGAAGAAATAGAAACCCTGAGCTGATAAAGTTCTAGTGTAGCCATGGATTTTTGTCTGCTTTTGATGCGCTAATAGTCATTTTTTATTGGGGAGATTTGGCTGATTTTGCTTTGTTTTATTTTTGCTTTAGATGGTTGGAGCACCTCAAGTTCAATCATGATACATGCCTGCTGCATCTACCAGCAGCAAGCAACTTCTGTGGGAATCTTCCAGAATGCCAGTCCACAAGACTTAGAGTGCATAGAAGCTCTGTTCTTGGAAGCTGATAGTAAAAAGCTGGGGGTGAACTCATGGTGATCAGTCATTTCCCCAGATAACTCAAACTTCTCTTTGTCAGTGACCAGAAGGTATTTACAGCTAACAGAGAAACATGTTACTAAAGATATACATTTCAGTGATGGGCTTTGATTTTTCTGTTGTGATGGCTCTGTGATTTTTTTCATCTTGGCTCTGCTGAGCTACAATCCCCAGAATTCCCTTTCTAGTATATTTCAGGTTAGAGCAGGTTACAATGGGTACTCTCTCCTGGAAATTAGAACAGGGAAGGGAGACAGCAACCACTTTGTAGCCTATACACATAACTTCTCCCGATGATTCAATCAAAACCAATCTAGTCACTGCTCTGAAGGGATTTTGCTGATGTGATTAAAAGTTCCTAGATAGTCGGCTTTATGTTTATCATAGGGAAATGATCATAGTGTACCTAACTTAATTGTTTAGAAGCCCTTAAGTTTCAGCTTGTGCTGTTGGGGGTTGTAGCCTGCTTCTTCCCTACCTGTTATGGATTGAATTGCATCCACCAATAAAATATGTTCGAGTCCTAACCCCTAATCCCATGAATGTGACTCCATTTGAAGCAGGATCATTGACAATATTATTAGGTAAAATGATGCCAAACTGTATCTTAATCCATTATAACTAGGTGTCTTTATATGGAGAGGAGATTTGGACACAGTCATTAGGAGAAAATAGCCATGTGATGGAGGCAGAGATTGGTCACAAGTCAACGAACACCATGGATTGCCGAGCAAGCTGTTGCCAGAACCCTTCAGACTTCAGACGAACTGTGGTCCTGCTGACACCTTGATTTTGAACTCCTCCCCTCCTAAACTGTGAGACACTACATTCCTGTTGTTTTAAGGCATCCAGTTTGTGACATTTTGTTATAGTGGCCGTGGGAAACTAAGACAGTGCCATTAGGACTCTGGGCCAGCTTAGCCAATTCTGTGCAATAAATCTCATCTGAGTTCTGCTTCTCTAGTTGAATGCTGACTGATACAGTTGTCATCAGAAAACAAGAAGAATTTTCAGATTTGCCTTTTGGGTCTTCCAGAAGGAGATGGGTACCTGCGAAGTAGAATAGGGAAAGCACAGACTAAGGAGCCACATGGCCTGAACCTTCTCCTTTGCCAGCCAAGTGACTTTAGGCAACTAATGACACGTTCCATTATTTGTGAAACAGTGATAATACTAAGCCTGAGCCTACCTACTTCACAGTGTCATTTTAATAATCAAAAGTGATGACATCTGTGGAAGCACTTTGTAATCTGCCATATAAATGAAAGATGTTTAGTTTTAAAACCACCCAGTCTAACCTTTTTTGCTAGGGAAAACAGAGAATATAAAAGAACAAGCATTTACTCCGGGCCCACTGTGTGCAGGAAATGTGAATACATTCTCCCAGATGATCCTCTTGACCTTCTGATGAGATGGGAAGTATGTGCCCCAAGGAACATGAGGCTCAGAGATGGTGGCCAACTTGCCCAAGTCATAAAATGTGATACGGAGTCCAGTGTGAACCTGGGTATCATGAAAGTCCAGGCTCGTTCTGGGACAACATGCCATCCTCCTTCAGACAAGAAAGATGATCATTTCACGTGATGCCATGAAATCCACCCTAACTTCCAGAAGACTTGCACGAAATCCTTTCCGTATACCTACTATTCTTTAAATAAGCACACAGGATCTATTTTCATTAGTGTAGAAGTTGTTTCATCTAGTGTGCCGTAAGTCACAACACTTGAGAAATCAATAAAAGAAAATGCCTTTTCTGCCTCGATGCCAACCAGCAAGCTTCCTTTCCTTAATTTACAATAAAATTATCCCTGTATGATAATGAAAGTGAAACTTCACTTTATTTTTTTTGATTGCCCCAATCTTTACACACTCAGAAAGGACACTTCACTGTGTTTGGGTCCACAGGGAAATTACTGTGATTAGAGGTTAAAGTTATTCAACAAATAAAAAGACATTTTAAAATGTGTCTTCTTCTCAAAAATTTAAAGCAGCCAGGATAATTTAAGGGTTAGGCATTTCCTCAGAGTTAATGATCAACTATCTGAAAAGTCCTTCAAATAGTTTGTAAAACGGCAAGGAAAGCCCTTACATTGACTACTCAAGATTGAGAGAACTTGAATAGAGCCAAATACATATTCATAAAAGCTTTCTATTTTTCAGATCGTTACATTGCATATAAAGTTAATTCTATTCAAATTAACTTTAAAAATAAAGAAAGGAATAAACACACATTTATTAAACACCCACCAAATATTACAGTTGGTACTTTAGTTTTGTCTTAATTCTCACAATGCCTTATATTAAGTATTTATTAGCCCTTTTTTAATGATGAAGTCATTGATGCTTTGAGAGGTCATGCAGCTAATAAAAGCAAACAGGGATTCAAACCTAGTTGAAGCCAAGGAACTTGTAAATTCTACTTTTTGCAATGCTTTATTCTTTTGTTTTAAATAAGCCTATGTTGTCTTTGTAATTAAAAAGAGGTTCCATTTTAATAAATAAATAAAATAGATATGTCAATGTCACCACATTAGCTCATAAACAAACCTGAACCCAATGTGCAGAAATTCAATCAATGTTATTTAAATCTTTTTTAGACTAATTAATCACAGAATTTAAATTTGCATTATTTCTTAGATGGGAATCAAAGAATGTTAGTCCCTTCTATTTTCATGGGCTTCTCTCAATACAACCCTTGAGGCAGGGACCAGGTCTTGGGTCTTTACCTTGTATTGGACTTTAAACTTGGAGCACAGCACATAGGAGATGCAAGCTCATAAAACTCAATAATTATTTGTGACTGAATGCAGTCTTATATATACCTGCTGCATTAAAACTTACAAATCACTTTCATTCATATTACTGCCTGTGATTGCCACGATATCCTGTGTATAAATTAGGGTCCATCGTCATTAGCCCCCACTTTATAGATAAAGAAACTGAAACTCAGAATAAGTTGAGTGATCCATTTGGTCACAAAACTAATAATGTCACCTCTTGAATTTGAAACCAACTAGATTTCTTGAATACTAAGAACAATGCTTTCTTCTACCATAAACCCTCCCTCATTAAAGAATATCAATTACTGTTCATGTTTGGCAAAACTATACCTCCTATTGAAATGAAACACTGAAATGAACAGACCTGGATGATACCAAATGATGTATTGGAGTTTTAAGTCACAAGTTTACCTGAAGTGTTTGAATATGGTCTTGTCACACTGACCATCTTTTAAGCTAGATCAACAGTTGTAAACCATGATGTTGGGTCAACACCATGTTGATGTGTCTGAGACACGTGAAGGAGAAGAAAGAGGAGATGGGGTTGAAAACTGCCATATAATCCATGCAAAACTCAGAGTGAGCACCCATTATCAAAGGAAGGAGTGTCAGTAGGAAAAAAATGGCAGAGAACCAATGACTACAATGAGGATCAAAAGGCCAAAACCAACCAACCAACAGTAAAGGGCAAAATAGTCAAGATCAGATCCACTTGTTTAGCTATGTGTTGATACAGTCTTTTTATGAGATTTTTATTACAATTTATTACAATTATAAATTGAATAATTTTTAACAAAAATTTGTATGTGCTTATGTAACACCAGGTTTGGAGAACTACAACCATAGCAAAAACAATACAGGCCAAAAATAAAAGTGCGTGTGAAGATTCGTGTGTGCATGGGTGTAAGTGTGTGTGTGGGAAAGCGCATGTGCGTGATAGCACGTGTGTGAAGAAGTGTGTGCGTGAAAGTGGGTGTGTGTGTGAAAGTATTCCTGTAACATGAAGTTAATTGAAATCAAAATGTTTTAAAGGATTTTTTTTCACTTGAGCTATCCAAACGTGTGGAAATCAACACATTTTATTCTCAATTGCCTGTGGTATTATTTACTCTCCACAAATACTTGAAGAGTATGACTAATCCAAGTTGTGCATTACTTGTCGCTTTTAGCAGCATCTCTTGAACTTTTTTACCTCAGTCTAATCCCTGGTCATAGCCTCTGGGAAATTCAACACTACACAGAAAGGGCCTTTGCTTTATGGTCTTATATAAAAGAACCTATCACCCAAAAGTCATGGGATATGTTGCTGACTCAACCTAAAGAAGGGTTTCAGGTTGGGTCAGCAACATGTCCCAGGAGTGGAGGCCGCCAAAACTTCCTCCTAAGGCCAGGTCACAGCAAGTTTACTGAGAAGACTGGATGAATACCTGTAATGACTCTGGAACTCACTCCAAAACCAACATCTATAAAAAGAAACTTCTCTTCAGTCTCCTTCAATTCAGCCAACCTGTGTGTTTTCCTAGGAGGAAGTAGAAAAGAAATCATCTTCCCTCTTCCCTCTGACCTCCCTTGACAAAGAATCCAATTTCTGAATATACAGTTAGTTGACGGGCTTTTCTGTTTTGTCCAATTAAAATCGTGTGTTCATTTGACAACTTAAACTCTGTAAGTCTGTATATAATTGCCCCCTTTCCCGCAGCCACCTCCAACAACTTCTCAGTTCCCCATCACCTTAGACAGTGGGGAACGCTTGTTAGATGGCAGAGTCCCTGGATTCAGGACCAACAGGAGGAGAAGGCCTTTATTCTCTTTTTTTTTCACACTCTGGTAGGGGTTACCTGAGTAGCCCTCCTTGGGGCTTAGCCTCCGTTTTGTGGGCTCACAGCCCTAAACTGGAGGTTCTCAACCTCCCCGGGACACATGGCAATATCCCAGAAACATACCTGTTTGCACAACTGGGAGGAGAGGGCTACTACTGGATCCAGTGGCTAGAGGCCAGGGATGCTGCTCAACATCCTACGAGTGCATGACAACCCCCCACATCAAAGAATATTCTGGTCTAAAATGTCAGTAATAGAACTGAAGTTGAGAAGCCCGGCTTTAAACAAGTAGTTGACTTCCTGTCCCTCTAACCCTGTTCATTATGCGTCAGCCAATCTGGCCTCCTTTCAGGCCCAGAATATGCCAAGTCCTTCCCTCCTCAGGGCCTTTGCAACTGTGATTCCCACAGCCTGGAATACTCTGCTGTTTACATGCCTGGACCTTTGTCATCTTTCGGGTTTCACCAAGTAATACTGCCCTAATGAGTATCTAATCTTCTCCATTTCATTAATCTGATTATTTCCTCCTCACCAGCTGACATTTTCTTGTGTCAACTCATTCAATGGGGATCTTATCCCACTCAAATGTGAGGACAGATACCTCTCACTGTACCCCAGTAACTGGTACTGACAGCTAGCACATAATACGTGCTCAACACGTAGAGACATTTTTAGTGAATTCAATTCTTCCGATGTTTTTAGTTTCACCCCCACCCCCAAACTCAGTGTGTATTTAATAGGATCTGTTTCCAAAGATTCATCAAGACAATGGTTGCTATAGATTGACTCTGCCCCTATGACGCTGGGTCCTTTCATACTGAATCTGGAAATGAGCCCAAATCTCTTCTCAAGGATACTTGGTCCCTTGTGACAGCATGTCCAAGGTCTGCTTTATCAGTCTTCTTAACATGCAAAGACAATCTATCAGCTTAGATTCAAGAGAGACCCTGGCTACAGAACCAATATCTGATTAAGGACTCTAAGAGGAATTAACATGAGAAAAATGAACAAAATAAATTAAAGCAATTAGCTTTAAAAATGCAATCCATTGTGTTATCTGTGACCACAGATCCCTCTTCAAGGAATTGGGAGGAAATATTATCTAGGCAAGACCTGCTGGGCCCACTTTGGTCTTCCAGACAGTGAACCAGGAACACAGGCTCCCTCCAACCCTGGGTCATGGATTCCTCTGCATCCTGCTGGGAGCTTGGATGGGAGGGGCTTATGAGGAAGGGCAACATGCATCACTCTGTCCATCTTCCATTACCCAGAACTCATCATATGGTCCCACCTCAAAACAAGGGAAATCAAGAAATATGGTATAACAAATCGTGTGTACAGAAGGAACAAGAAGAATTCTGGTGAACAAACAGTAAGTACCAGATACCAAGCCCATCTTTCCTACCAGGCAGAAACAGAACCTGCTGGAAAACAAAACCAAACCATGGCCAAGCCAGACAAAAAGTAGAGAAGCAGAGAAATTTGAGAAACATCATCTGAGCCCCTGGAAAGAGCAGAGGTTGGACCAATACCTCATACCTATCGTTTACAAATACATTCCTGTGTTTACAACAAGGTACTTAGCAGAATGATAATTCCTTGGGATAGCAGATAATAAAAATCAGTGCCTGTATTGGTATTTGCATTGGCCATTGGGTTGTCCACCAATCCTGAATCCTCTTGGGTTCACCTCTTCCTCCAACCACTGCTTGTGGTATCCAGTTCCATAAGGCTTTGACCAGATTTACACAGGAGCACGCTGACAATGCTTCTCCTTGGGCCAAAACCAGAACCTCTCACTTTCTATCCCAGAGTTACCCAGCACTGCAGCACCATTTTTCCGTGAGAACTCAGCAATTGTGGATGTCCCACCCAGAGGGGCAGGGAGGCAATC
The DNA here is from genome assembly GCA_004026745.1 of Myrmecophaga tridactyla. Taxonomy (NCBI): domain Eukaryota; kingdom Metazoa; phylum Chordata; class Mammalia; order Pilosa; family Myrmecophagidae; genus Myrmecophaga; species Myrmecophaga tridactyla. Next base: position 42,016 of record PVIY010000448.1, read on the forward strand.
ACATGGGGCCACCCTTGTGATTGCCCCCACTCTCCAGTGGTGGGGGTGGGGGGGCAAATATTCAAGAATCAATGGAGAAATGTTGGCACCTTTGTCTCCTGGCTGGACCATTCTGGGATACAGGTGCTAGAGAGCCTCAGACATGCTCTTCAGATAATGTTTTTGTAAAATTACACTCTCTCTTGCTCAACTTTTTGCCCTGCTCTCCCATGTTTTGTTTCATTTTCCAGCCACCTTAATGGTGGCTGACCCAGTAGCACATCCAGTTTTGACTTCCTTGCCATCCCTTCCTCGTCCCCTTTGCTCCTTATCTCTGCTCTGTGTTGACACTCCCTCGCATACTCCCTGCATAAAGGCTTTGGCAGCCTCCACTCTTGGGCAAGCCCAGGCCAAGATCCTTCATCGAAAGACGGTGCTGTTACTATCCTAATATGCAACGTGATTCTCCAAGAAGAGGCCATATGCAGAACTTCCTAAAGGTAGGTGATAGGGACACTCTTTTTTTTATTATTTCCAGAAAGCCTATGGAACTCAAACTGTCCTTCCATCAGTTTTGCCTCTTAACTCTATGGCAAACTATAAATCTAGTTCTTTCATTGTTTTGTATCCCCAACCACATTGCAAGCACTGAGAGAGCAGACATTGTGTCCAACCTACCATCCCAGCCTTGGCATAAAGTTAGACATGCAATAAGTACTCAATAACACTTGGCAGTCAGATGAACACAATGCCCGCTGATGGAATAAACACTCAGATTTTGAGCTGATATTTTTAATGATGCTTACATAATTAATCGGAATATTTTCAACGTTATTTTACTTAATTGGAACTATGTGAATGTTACTATTTTAACTCCAAGCCTCTAAAAGAGTGCGCTGATTTTTTTTCTCTCCCTTTCCTTTGTTCTTCTTTCTTCTTCTCCTCCCTTTCTCTTTTGTATCTAATTTCCTTTCCTTTTCTCCTTGCCTTGTAACCTTTCCACAGTTCTTTTCTCTTTGTGTATTTTTTCTGGTTTAATTCTCAGAGGAAAAGACTCTAGAGACAGTGAGTCAGTAAATCAAGACTGTATTGAGTCCCATGGTAGAGAGAGTAGTAAACCACTGAGAATTCCAAAATAGATATATTTCTTGTGGGAAAACCATCACCATGCCTTCCGCTCCCATAGATGATGATACTAATTTGCCTGCATCGTTCTCCAGTGTTTATAATCATCTTGGGCAACATATTTTTTAACAGAGCGTCTTCTCTACCTCCCAACCTTGTCTCCATGAACTCTGCTTTTTATTGATGGTGCTTGCCTAATTCAAAGACTGAGAACTCAGTGAGAAAACTAATCGAGTATAGAAGTGATAATTGATGGTTGGTCTGTCTTGAACTTGGAGATATAGTTAAGGGAAAAATCCTTTTAAACTCCCCTAATCTTAGTGTTTATTGATGGTTAGCAAATGGTGGTGATCAATCAAAATCAAAATGTGTGTGTTGGCTCCTTGAGCCTTATGTGATAGGAATTTTCCCAATTCATTCACCCCCATATGCTTATTCATACATATAAGGAAATTATGTAAGTGTAATACATAGTAACTTCATTTTTATTAAGAGATACCCATCTGTTAAGAGATGGTTATTTGACACCACACCTCGTATTTACTTCCATCATTGTGTTTAATTTCAGTTTCATGGAGATTCTGTGAAATCATTATTGCTAGCCTCACTTTTCAGAGAGATCAACTAACTGACCCACCATCACACAGCTGGTTCGGTGGCAGGGGTGGAATTCAGAACCACATGCAACTAGCAGCTTCAACACCTGCACTCCCTAAATGAGCCTCCATTTGACTAACATAAGGTGAAGCAGAGATTTCAAGGGTTATATTTGAACCATAATATTTGAACCTAACACCAACCACAGTCCATAATAAGTTCGCAAAAATGGTTACCGCGAGTATTGATGTGATTGTTATCATTTTTACTATTATTTTATTATTATCATAATAATTCAAATCCTCTGGCCCTTCAAACCTAATTTACAGGAATTTTAAATGCCTATGGTGTTAATATTATAATTAAACCTTTAAATGCCCTAAATTAATGACAGAAGGTAAAAATGGCATAGTCTTACATGTTAATAAACACTTGAACAAAATGTAAAATAAATAAATAAATTTAAATAAGAATACTCTCCAAGGTCTCCAAATTATTCACATAATTTCACCTCCTTGATCAATTTTTCCATAAGTTATGTAGATGAGAAGTATATTATTTATTCCCAGTATAAAATACTCAAGATGGACAAACCAGTAGCAATGGTATGGTAGGACAAGCCAATGGATAGGTTTCTTATTTTGCAAAGCAAAAATCATACTCTAGCTTCATGAGGGGCATATCCCAAGTTGATATTTACATCAGAATGACGGGCAGACTGGTAAGGACAGAAGTCAACAAATGCAAGCTATTATACACTGAGTCCCTTTACCTAGAAAGACCGCAAATTTCCTTCTCTAAAAGTACAGACAATTTTTAACTTACAAACTAGCTGCATTCAAAAAGCAGGTTAGCTGCTTGGGGTCTGCCACTCAGAGTCCTCTCCCACGTTCTTGTGGTGCTGTTAGATCCTGGGGCTGACCAAAGAAGACTGGTGCATCATAGCACAGCTTAAGTGTATCATAATTACAATGGCCTGCACAGCATATACAGCACTGGGAAAGCATTGCCTGGACTCCAGCCTGGGGCAGAAAAAATACATCTTCCAGGACTGCAGCTCCGACAGAAGATGGGAATTGCCTTTCACCTCTAACCTGATAACCAAGAAGTAGAAGCAGAGATTTTACTGGGCTTCTGAGGCCTGAGACATTGAATGTGGTGGAAGAAAGATCAGAGGGAAGGTGAAGGGCACAATCAAAGACTCCGGATGAGAGCACCTGGGGAAGCCTAGAAATTTTTAGAAATCCCTAGGGTTTTACCCAGTTCTACAAGTTCCCTACCCCATGTCCTCAGGGTTTGCTTCTTCCAAGGACTTCTGTTGGAGGTTTCTCCACCCCTTAAACATGGAGAAGACAGTCTCAGATTTCTTTGTTTTCCTTTGAGATTCTGAAAGGGCGTTTTGTGGTAGTTAAAAGCTGTTAGGTACCCCAGAAGAGGCCATGTTCTTTTAATCCATTCCTGTGGATGCAGACCTATTGTGGGTGGGATCTTTGGGGTAGGTTATTTCAATTGAGATGTGACCCAGCCCATTTAAGGTAGATCTTAATCCTTTTACTCGAGGCCTTTCAGAAAGGGTAAAAGACAGAAAAGCCCAAAGAATTTAGAAAAAGCCCCCACAGGAGCTGAGAGAGGAAGCCACTGAAGCTGAAAACAATAAAAACCAGGAGAAAAGGACCAGCAGACACCAGCCATGTGCCTTCCCAGATGCCAGTGGTCTTTCTAAAGAGAAGGTATTGTCCTGCTGATGCCTTAATTTGGACATTTTCAAGGCCTTAGAACTGTAAATTTATAAGGTAATAAATCCTCATTGTAAAAGCCAATCCATTTTTGGTGTATTGCATTCTAGTAGCTTTACAAATCAAAACCAATATTTCCAAGTGTTTTTCTGCATCTAATGTTTCTCAAAATGTGGAAGTGCAGATCCTCTGAGTGTGGAGGGCAGATGGCCATAGTTCATCCAGCCCCATGTAATGGCCAGCTCTTTTTCTCAGCTTGTGTCATCCATTCTTTGGCAGGAATTTCCCCCTTCCCATTGATAGGATTATGATTGAGGGGATCTTGCCCTTCCATGGCCGTGGAGTAACCGAGACTGAGACCCAAGCCAGGCCTAATCTTTCCTGCCCTGGAACTTTTGATTCTTGGATAGAAAGATACAGACAAGAAAAAAAATAAAAAGCTATACTCTGTAAAAACTATCAGTAATCAATTCCTTCATGCATGCATTTACTCAGTCTATATTACTGAGCACTTTTCCAGGCGCTGGGTGTTCCAGTGTGAACAAAGCAAAAAAAGACCCCTGCCCCTGTGAAGCTTGCATTCTAGCAGACACAGACCGACAATCAAAAATAAAATAAAGTAAATATGTAGTAAGTTAGAAGGCAGCAAGTGTGATGGAGAAAAGTAGAGTAAGGAAGGAGGGCAGGGAAGGGAAAGGGTGAGGTTGCAAGGACATACAGAACTCCTTGAGAAGCATTAGGATGAAAACTCGGTAGAGGAGCAAGCCACAAGGCCATCAGGGAAGGCAGATCCCAGCACTGGAGTTCAAGGATAAACAAAGAGACGAATGCAGCTGAAGTACAGGAAGTGAAGGAGAATATAGTAGGGAAAGGGTTAGGGCAATCATGAGGAAAGAATGTACAGGACCTCTAGGTCATTGGAAGCACTTGGGCTTCTCCTCTGAGCCTGTGTCAATCAGCTATTGCTTCAAAACAAACAACCACAAGTTCTGTGGCTTACAAGGACAAGCATTTATTTTGCTCATGTATTTGCAGGCAGGCTTAAGGCCAGGCAGTCTGGGCTTGGCTCAGATGGACAGCTCTACATTGCAGGTGAGTCCGTATCTGCTCCATGTGTCTCTCATCCTCCTTGAACAACTGGGTTAGTCAGGGCATGTTCTTCTCACAGCCAAAGCAGAGATGCGGTGGGCAAGTGGAATGAGTGCTAATTCTTAAGACCTAAATTCAGAACAAGGACACTCACTTCCACCCGCCTCTGCCCATTTTGCCCACTTGCTCAAAGCAAGTACAGGCCAAACTAAAGTCACAGAATGCAGGACCAGATACTCACCTCTAGCAAAAGGAATTGCAAAGTCATATGGCAAAAAGAGGGATGGAGAATCAAGACTAATAACTCAATCTACCAGTGAACCATTGAAGGCTTGAGATGAGTGACCTCATCTGACTTTCATTTAACAACACGACTCTAGCTGCTGGGTTGAAAATAGACTGTTAAGAGAGCCAAGGTGGAATCTAGGAGGCTGATTAGAAGCCATTGCTATATTCCATGTGAAATGCAACAGCAACCAGATCAGAATGCTGCAGAGGAGTTAGTAGGAAGTGGTAAATTCTGGAAATATTTTGAAACTAGAGATAAAGGACTGGATATGAAATGTGATTCAAAGTTTTTGTGTTAAGCAACTTAGAGAGCTATCATTTTTGAGATGAAGACTGCAAAAAGAGTAAATTGGGAGAAAGGGATGATGGGGAGCTCAGCTTAGGACATGTTAAGTGTGAGATGTATATTAGATGTTTAAGTGGAAATATCAGATATGTGGCTGGATACCAGACTGTTTCAGGATAGGGATCACGACTGGAAATATTAATTTTAGAGTCATCAGCATATAGATGGTATATTAATTTTCTACTGCTGCATAAAAAAAATTACCACATACTTAGTGGCTTAAAACAATACCCATTATTAACTCAAACTTCTGTATAAGCCCAGACACAGTGTGACTGGGTTCTCTGCTCAGGGCTTCACAGACCTAAATCAAGTGTTCGCTGGATGTGCGATGAGGCTTTGGATCCTTTACAAGGCTCATTGGTTGTTGGAAGAATTCAGTCCCAGACTACAGGACTAGAGAAATGAGGCCCCTCTTTTCTTGCTGGCTGTTAATCAAGGGTCATTTCTCAGCTCCTAGAAGCCACCAACAGCTCCCTCCCATGTGACCTTCTCTATAATATGGCAGTTTTCCTTTTTAAAGTCATAGAGAAAATCTCTTTCTTTTGGAATCTTTCTGGCTCCAGGACAGAACTAGTCCCTTTTTTAAGGGCTCAGATGAATAGATCAGACAAACCCCAAATAATCTCTCTTTTGATTAACTCAACGTCAACTGTTAAGTAACCTAATCACAGGGGTGACATCCCCATCATATTCATAGTCTTGCCCACACTCAAAGAGAGGGGACCATAGGATGTGTATACCATGGGGAGGGTATCGTGAGAGCCACCTTAGAATTCTGACTGCTACAGATAATTATTTCAGACCTTAGTGTTTCAGTGTCCTTGTTACTAGAGCAAATACCATGCAATGGGTTGGCCTCAACAATGGGAATTAATTTTAACGGAAAATAAAAATCACAATTTTGAGGCTTAGAAAAGACAAAATCAAGGTATCATCAAAGCAATGCTTTCTTCCCAAACACTGATGTTCTGGGGCTGGCTGCCAGTGATCTTTTGTCCTTGGCTCCTATGTTACATGGCAATGCACAGTGTGGTCTCCCCAGGGCTCTCCCTTCTGTTCTGGTTTCCATTGACTTTCAACCTCTATCTACTTCCTCTATGGTTTTGTCTCTGAGTTTGAATTGAATTCTGCTTATAAAGGACTCAAGTAATAGGATTAAGACCATCTTCTTTCAGTTGAAGTAACCTTTTCAAAAGGTTCTGCTTAGATATGTTCATACCCACAGGAATGGATTAAGTTTAAGAATATGTTTTTCTGGGACTACATAGCTCCAAACCACCATACTTGAGAGTAGATGAAATCACCAAGTTGAATGTAGATTGGAAAAGAAAATCAATCCTTCCTAGACTCCATACCTGTCCTTTTCTGGGTTCTCCAGGCTTCCATTTAGTTCTGAGAGCTGCCTAAATTCTTGCTGCTCACAGTAGTCAGAGAAGATTTCTGTTGCTTACATCCAAAGAAACCTGTTGATTCAACCCTCAGTGAGTCTTATTCATACCAAGATTTGAGAACCACTGGATCTGACTAACAGAGTAAGATTGAGACACAAATAAATGATAGAGTCTTTCATATCCAAATTTCTGACATAAGATTTAACTGTAAATAAGAGGAAATCTAGTCTATATGATTTACTTGATATATGGTCAGTGATATATGCTGAGCCTCTGAATTTAGGAAGTGGTGGTAGGGTGAAATGGTACAACTAATGTCTCTCTTTGTGCTCCTGGGCATTGGTTTCTGCTTGGATAAGTTAAGTGGAGAAGCAAGGGGAAAAGAGAGACAATATGACCAGCATAGACAGAATGTACCAGTGGCCACCAGCTCACCCCTACCTTCTCAAAACCCTCCTTTTTTAAAAGGAAGTAGAAAACAGTAGCAAAAGCATAGGCTTTAGGAGGCAATGAATTTGGGTTCAAATTTTGGCTCTCCCATTCAGTGGCTGGGCAAATTTGAGCTCATCACCTAACCTCTCATTTTTCTCACTTGTCAAAGTCAACAATATTGATTTCTATCATGAGTTATAGAAAGAATTAAACAAGATAGTGGATATAAGAACATTTATTTAGTGTGCTAAATAAAGGTAACTACTGCTGTGGCTGTTGTGCATATTATTCTCTCTGAAATAGAAACTGGACAATGACCTGCCTTCATCACCCTGCGTGGCTAAACACACAGACCCAGAAACCTTAAGAGAGAAAAGCTGTAAATAGCATGAGGCAGCAGCACAGTTTGCTCATATCCCTTGACCTGATCGTGACTTGCTAAGATTATCTGGCCTTCTTCTAATCTTCACCTTGGATTGAATGGAATATTTACAAGTGAAAAACAAACGAATAGATTTAAAAAAACAAAACTGCATAGTAGAGCTGTTATGTAAATGCACATCAAGGCAATGACATAGGAATCATGAAGTTCAGAAAAAGTAACTGCAAACTAGAGCATTATAAATCTTTCCTTACGTGAATGTAAATTCAGGATGATTGTGCAATCTGTATGGCTTTGCTCCCGTTACCAGGTTCCCCTGGATTGATAGAGAAAAACACCACTTAGTAACGATGTGTGTTCTCTTTAATACTTTTACTACACGAGCTCCAGTATGACTTCAAGAATGTCATATGGTTAAACTTTGTGGATGTTTTCCCTCATTCATCTTGACTATAACACTCTCTTCTGTTATATTTAAAATCTTTCCTTATAGTACCTTCTGCAGATTAACTATTAAGAGTTAATATGGGGGCGATGCAATGGTAGCTCAGTGGCAGAATTCTCACCTGCCATGCCAGAGACCTGGACTCGATTCCCAGAACCTGCCCATGCCAGAAAAAAAAAAAACCAAAGTCTTTTTAAAAAAAAAAAAAAGGAAATTTTTTAAAAAATGAAAAAATTAAAACAAAAAAAAGAGTTAGTATGCCAATCCAACTTTCAATTATTCTCAATAAATCTCACAATTCTACTAATGAAGCTAATCAGATAAACACCACCATTACGTGGTTTATTGTAACATTCCTTGATTCCAAGGATTCTTTTTATCTTAAAAGTAAAGATACAGATGGGCCAGATGTTCCCTCTCAGAGTTCCTTTTATTCAACAATGCTTTAAACACATTGACTGCTACCAGGTTATTTAAAAAAAAATGACAAGATTTGAAGAATAAAGGAGACTGACTCATCCTGTCATTTCCTTGGGTCTAGACACCCAGATTTCTTTATCAGGGAATTCAAAGACATCACAAGAAAGAAGGAAGGACCCAGAGTCTAGGACAAATTTTAAACCTGATTGAAAGTTCTCTTGACCTAAGTGGTGTTGACTCTCATCCAAGTTTCACCTTAGCTAAATCATAGTATTTATAAGAATGGAAAAAAGCAATTGCATGAGTCACTAAAGCCAGGAAAGAGGGATTTTGAAAATCAAAAATGCAAATATACACTGGGATGAATGATTAAAACAATATTTAACTTATGAATTCCTAACTTCTTCTTCCCATATTAATTTGTAAGAGCTTTGGGATAGAAGGAAAAGTAAACTACAGGAGAGTGATTAGGGAAATGATCAAGACTACTTTGTAATTTATCTATATTCTGTACATAATATTCAACAAATAAGCATAATAGATGTTTTGGGGCCAAATCCATTGGGCTTGTGAGTCAGCAGGTCATTGATTTCATCTCTCATTGTGTCACCTGCCTAACTCCATCAGCCCATCACACAAATTGTGAATTAATGCATTCATTGGCACTCAAGGACCTCAATGGAATGGCTAATTGTGCTTATTGAGCAATGCCAAATTTAGCTCAAAAATGGGAGAACAACTTTAGAGATCAAAAAACTGCTACATATACATACTCTTTGACTCCCAAGGTTTACACTAGATTTTTTTTTTGTCTCTCATCTAATTTTTTACTTTTTTATTTTCTTTTTTTCTTCTTTCCATATTTATTGTGAGCCATCAGCAATCTCATAGTGTTATTAAAACCAAAGAGCGTGTTCACTCCCAGTTCATATTAGGTAGGTATATTTATAGTTTCCTCACATTTCCTGGGAATTACTTAAGGTATAATGATCCACTAAGGTCTCCATTGTCTAGAATTTATTCAATTGAGTTTTCTTTAAATCAAATGCTGAAATTTACTCCACTTGTCAACTCATGGTATTCATAACTCAAAACCAACAGGAAACCTAGGGAAGTTATAAAGAAGAAGGTGTGGATAAGAAAGGTGATTAGATGCCAAGAAATAAAGCCGTTTTCATGGTAAGAGAAATTTAGCAACCACAAACTGATAAGGAAGGCCCTTGGGCTGTCGTCCCAAAGAGATGCCAACAAGGAAAGCTGATTCTGAATTTGGAGGAAGCAGTGTCTGCCAAGAAACACTGGAAGTCATGTGGAAGGGCAGAGAGGAGTGTGGGATGGTAGAAGCAGTGAAGTCCCTGGAGCCAGATCTCTAGTGTTTAGTCTTAGATTTGATATTACCAGCTGGGTATCCCTGTGTCATTCATTTCATCTCCCTGAGTCTTAGTTACCTAATCTGTACAGTGAAGATAATACAAATTTATCTCCAGAGAACTGTTCTAAGACTCAAATAAAATCATGTAGTGATAGCACTTTGTAAAGTAGAAAATAATTCATAAATGTTAGTGCTTATTATTATTTTCTGGATTTATGACCCATTAATATGATCTTTGCTCAAAAACAGAGGACAAGTCTCTGCATCTGTGTAATATAATTTAGGAGATCCCCAGGAAATTTTCAGAAAAAGAGGCTTTTATTCCTGATTAATGAGGAAAAAATTAAACATATCTCCAGGCTACTTAGCAGTGCACACCCTCTAATACATTGCGAAGAATGAAAAGCTTAGTTTCTGCTGCTCATAGCTCCCTTTCCTTATGTACTATCCTATCTGATACTCTTCTGGAAAATATTTTCCACTTCTCTCTTTCTTCGTCAATTTATTCTCCTCTACTCAAAACTAAATCCTGGAGAAATCGCAAATAAGCCCATTGCATTAGGTGCATTATGTTTAGCTACAAGTAATTTTTTTAATCGTAGAGATTTATATGACACAGAAATGTATGAATTGCTTATCTGGAAGTGCTGCTAAGCTGTAGACAATCCTTTAGCTGGATGATGTAATGAAATACTCAAAGTCTATGCCTCTGCTCTGCAAAACACAAGATCAAGTTCATCCTGAGGTTGTTTCCCTTGGGATTATAGGATGATCTTTAGCTATGGCCCTATGCTTCTTTGGCCATGTCCATGGAGGGGGAAGTGATTGGAAATAGGGAAAGGAGGAAGAGAATGATGCTCTCCTCCAGCCACTGACTCAAAGCGCTCTCTTCTGTTTGGCAAGAACAACATGTGTCTTTTCCCCCTGTCATTCCTGATTACAAGAAAAGTTGTACTCTTCTGAGTCCCTAAACCAATAGTTTATAAGGAGAAGAGTGCCATGGTGGCCAAAACTAATCAGGGTCCCTCCTTCACGGATTTGGGCCAATCCACCAAATCCCATAACTGCTAAACAAAGGGGGAGCAGGGAAATGGATATAATGAAGTGTACCACAATGGCTAATCCACTCCACAAGAAAACATTGAGGTTTCTTGGGTCACTCATCCCAGAGATTTCCGCATTTTAAATAAAGGAATAAATCTCCAAAGTTTTAGATTTTAGAAAGGTGGTAGGGAAAGTTGCCCTCAATAAACATCCCTCCCTGACATCTTATCTTAGAGATGATGATAGACCAGATTTGGGAGGCAAGGTGACTTCTCCTCAAAGTCTGTGTAAGAAATGGAAGAGTCCTGGGTATAGGTCAGTCCAGGAAGAATTTTACTCAAAAAAACTGCTTTTAAGTATGTACATATTCCAAAGGGAGGGATGAATGCTTGGAGTGGGAGTGAGGAAGCTTAGGAATGGGATCAGGATTCAGAAATGGCAAGGTGAAGACAAGATGAAGATGTGAATATTGATAATGAAGCATAAAATCTGGGGGTCAAGTCAGTGGGGTCTGAAAGTTTGGGAACTAATTCAGAAAGAGCAGGGCATGGGGTCTTTTGGGGTGAGCACAGCAGTAGCAACATATTCTTAGAGAAGCCACTGGAATAAGACCCAGCCAATTCTGAAATGGTATTCTTGACTACCAAGTGACAAAGGAAGATGTGCTCTCATTGTTTGCTATATCACCTTGTAAGTATTTAACTCAAACTGAATGAATTATTTCTACCCAAAAGATACCCTATATCAACCTACAGTATTCCACCAAAGCAGAAATATGTATAAATGTACTATAAAATGGTTTCTGGATATCTCTGATAATACTTGTCAATATCTTTTATTGAATTAACAGGAACATCTTTGGAACTGTATTTTCTGCCTTAATAGGAAAGATCCCTATTTTGGTAGTATTTGTAAGTAGTAATTATACCTTTCTAATCAAGTCTACTTTGAATGTTGCCTACATAAAGATATCACCCTCTGTATCAATCATGAAACTTTGAGTTTCAAATGATGGAAACTAGTTCTTGTAAGAAAGATAATCCCATATTTCTAAAAGTTTTAGCAGAATTACTGGTTTCTTACACAATTGGGGTCAGGACCTAAATTATGTCATCAGGACTCTGTCTTTCCATTCTCCAGATATCTTGACCTGCTTGACATCATTCTTCAAACATGTCTCTCCAAAATGATCTCCAGTGACTGTAAACCACATCCTCTCAGCTCACCAACTCCAGTGGAAAAAAGTTAACTACAATTGAAAAATTCTAACAGATGCAATGATAAGCTCTAATTAGACCATGTGCCCATCTCTGAACCAACTGTGGTGGCCATATAAAAAGGATAGGTTCTTTGAGTCATGCTTTTCACATCTATAGTCATGAGAGGGCACGCTACTGTGATTGCCAGCCTCACCAAGTTCACTTGGAATGGACAGGGTTAGGATCAAAAGGGAAACAGAAGGACACTAGAAAGGCATGCAGGGCAGTGAAAGGCCATAGTTAGCACAGCCCTACACACTCTCTGGGTCTTGAGCTTCACTTGTGACTTCCTGAAATATAATTTAAACATGCTCAGTCCCTGTCTCAGTGTGTCACAGCTGCTCTAGTAAATACCACAGACTGGTTGGCTTAAACAACAGGAGTTTATTGTCCTACAGTTTTGGAGGCTGGAAGTCCTAAATGAAGGTGTTGACGGGATCATGCTTTCTCTAAAGTCTAGAGTTCTGCTGGTGACTTGCTGGTTGTCTATAACTCAATCTCCACCTCCATCACATGGCTGTCTGTCACTTTCCATCTCCTCTTCTTGACTATGTCCAAACTCCCTCTGCTTATAAGGACTCCAGTCCTAATGGATAAGGCCCACCCTGACTCAGTCTGGCCTCGCTTTAACTAACAACATCTTCAAAATTCTATTTACAAGTGAATGCTGTTATAGACTGAATCATGTCTTTGTGGAAGATGTGATTCAGTCTATAACAGTCCCCCACCTTGAATATACAATTACAATAATTCCCCTCCACATACATCAGAGTAATATAAAAACATTGCCTATCAGATTATTTAAGAGTTCAGCAAATTTACTACAACAAAGTGTTCAATAATAAGCATGATAGAGGAGACCAAGAACGCTAAAGGGATAAAAGTGTTTCCAGACCTCAAGTGAAATTTAGCCTAATTAGATAGTAATCACACATAGCTAGCACAGGGTGTTCGCACATAAGGAAACAGGCACAATAAATATGTGATCCCAGTACTGATAATCCTTTACCATGAGCTGTGAAGGGTAAAAAAAACAAATGCCGCCAAATCATATCATCTGAGCAAAGATGAGTTCCAGCATGCCTAAATATCTTGCAAATAATTCTCCATTAAAATTCTGTTTTCAACACTCAAACAAGTGAGCAGAGCTGGTGAGGCATAACTGTATTTGTTACGTTGACATATTTCTCTGGTATCTGTTATCCTGCTGTGGGTTTCGTTTGTAGTTTATCACAAGGCAATTAAAGACATCGCTCCTTAGATACATAGCTAGATTGTTTATTTGAAAGTCATTTTGCTAATTAGAAATTACTACATTAATATGCATAGCTCTTTGTAGCTATCCTACTCATCCAGACACTTATTTCACACAGCATCTCTGAGAAAGTTCTCTCAGTCAGAAATATCTTAAGACAAGATCTACAGAATATTTCATATAGAATATATTCACTTAGAAATAAATGGCAGTTACATTACTCTCATTAAAAAAGGACTTGCTTGCATATAAGCCATAGTAGATCATACATATAAATATGTATACATATAAATACATAATACATATAAATACACCACAAAATGACTGCAAAAATAAATAATATATATATATATAGCTTAAAGGAGAAAAATGAGGCCCCTAGAAATGACAAATTCAAAATTATTTATATTAATAAAATTACTTGTTATGCATAAAAAAAATTAAGCACTGGCTTCTTTTTGGCATTGCAATATCATTCTCCCTGAATTACACTGGCCCCAGGCCCAAAAGAAAGCAAGAAGCAAATTGCAACTTATTTGTGGGTTGCAATGAACTGCCCTGGCTGTAACTGCCTGTGCCCCCAGGGATGCCTGGCCTTGCTTATCTGAGCATGAGCTCCCTGCTGAGTTCAGTCTGGTCCTCTCCATATCTACACAGGCTGGCTGATAAAATGAGCAGGCTTCTCCTAGCAGGTGACCTGGCTTGTATATGCCTCACCTTCATAGCCTGTGGACAAATCCTTGGTGTTATTGTGGCTGTTGCCAAATTCCATAGAAGCTCAGAAGTCAACGGGTCTCAGGTCACATGGGAAATCAGGCACATGTGACCCTGGCTCTTTTACTACAGGCTGTTTCTGTAACCTTCTGTTTCATGTTAGTGTACATCAGGGTGAAGGTGGAAGAATAGTGACCACAATTCTTTATTTGGGAAGGAGGGAATCTTATGGTGAAACAAATATATCTACTTTTCACACCATATGTATCAGTGTTCTCCAGACAAACGGGACCAATAAAATATGTGCCTTTAGAGACAGATTAAGAGATTTATTTTAAGGAATTTCTCAGGTGAGTTTGGGGGCTGGCAATTCCAAAATCCATAGGGTAGGCCAGCAGGCTGGAAACTCAGAGAAGAACATATGGTGTAGTTTTGAGGCAGAATTTCTTCTTCTGGAAACCTCAATTCTTTGCTCTCAAGACCACCAACTGATTGGATGAAGCCCACCCACAAAATAGAGGATAATCTCCACTGCCTAAAGTCAGCAGACTGTAGATGTTAATCCCACTGACAAAATTCCTTCACAGCAACACCTAGGCCAGCATGTGACCAAATCTGGTTTCCTTAAACTAGCCACATTGACACATAAAATTAACCATCACACCATGTTCTAGTTTGCTAGCTGCCGGAATGCAACATACCAGAGTCAGATTGGCTTTTAATAAAAGAGGATTTATTTTGTTAGTTCTTCAGAGGAAAGGCAGCTAACTTTCAACTGAGGTTCTTTCTTATGTGGGAAGGCACAGGATGGTCTCTGCTGGCCTTCTCTCCAGGTTTCTGGGTTCCAACAACTTTCTCCAGGGTGATTTCATTCTGCATCTCCAAAGGCCTGGGCTGAGCTGTGAATGCCGAGATGAGATATGCTGAGCTGCTTGGGCTGTGCTACGTTGAGCTCTCTCATTTAAGCACCAGCCAATTAAGTCAAACGTCATTCATTGCAGCAAGCATGCCTCCTAGCTGACTGCAGATGTAATCAGCAACAGATGAGGTTCATGTAACATTGGCTCATGTCCGTCCGCAGCAACAGAACTAGGTGACTTCACCTGGCCAAGGTAACAACTGAATCTAACTACCACACACCATACCTACTGATATTTGTGTTCATGATCTTAAAAAAGAACTGAATAACAATTGACCTCACTTAAAATCTGTGCTTCATAAAATAGAGAGGAGGAAGGTCTAGATTTTAAAGATAGGGTAAGGACTGTTGTCTCTTTGAGGTTAAGGTCTGTGCTCTACTTACCATTCTATCTTCAGTGCCTAGAATGTACCCAGCACACAAATACTTGTCCCATGAATGATCAAACAATAGTTTTCAGAAGTATTTGATTCTGAACAGAAGCTCAACTTAAGGTTTATCTGGGAGTTGTAGAACCTGCCATGTGAGGCTTTGAGAAGGAAGTGGCATTTTAGCTGGGTTGTACGTTTCAATAGGGTATGATGGGATAAAAGATATTTCAGGAGGGGGAAAGAGTAGCAAACTCATCACTCCCATGATGACAGAGGCACAAACCATATGGGGACAACCTGTTGAAAAAGAGGCTGGGAGATTGGGCCAAACTCTAAAGGTTCTTAAAAGTCTAATCAGTTATCCTGTTGTGGTCTGCTTCCTCACATCAGCTCAGATGTCAGATGTGTGTGGGATGGCGTACGACGGTGCCAGGAGGTAATACTAAAGTGTGATCCCCTGGTTCAATCTGTTTCCTTTCATTGAGCCCAGGTGCTTCATAACCTGGGTACTCGACTGGTGAGCCTGTCCATCAACACTTTAGGACTCTACTTATGAGTCCTTGATCTGTACTTCTCCTGGAGGAACAGATATTAAATCTTACATGTTTGAGAGCTGAGAGAATTAGAGTTATAGGGACACAATATAGAGGTTCAAGAAATATTACAGATGTTTCAATGTTTCAAAGAAGACAATCTTTTAAAAAGCAATTGTTTAGGAAAACTGAACTTCGAACCCTGACTCAAGGGTCGTGCAGAGTCTCAACCTACAGCACAAATCATCAGATGCTCAATAAATAATAGGCTCTTAAAAAACGTTCCCTTACTAACAATAAAGAGATTAAGTGCCTAGAATGGCTATCAGCTTCAGGGACTCCTTTGGCTGGAGAGGTCCACCCAAATTTGGGGGATCCTGGGGGACTTGGAAGCAGTGGCAATTTAACAACTAGCATGAAATTATTAGGTTAAATCACATAAAATCACTAATATTTAACCATTTTAATCTACAAAACTGTCAATTTCAGAGAGTTCAGTCTAATGTCTCACTATCTGAGTAACTGATATGGCCATATTGTTGCATATAAGAAGCCAGGACCTGGCCCTGCCCCCTCCTCCATTCACACTGCCCGCAGCCGCCTATGCAACCGAGTTAGACAGTAAAGGTCAAAGAATGTAAACCCCTTACGCCACCAATCACAGTCGGTAAACAAGTCTCCTGAGACTCTGCTGAACCAAATCTCAGGAGAGTCTGCTGAAACCCCATTGTAACCAAACCTCTTGGGATCCTTAAACTTTATAAGCCGCCCTGTTTGCACACTCCTTCCCTTGTGGGTTTTGGCGGGAATCCTGACCTTTATGTCCCAAATGGCTGCCACTGGAAAGATTTTTCTTCCTGTCAGTCAGTCCCTAATTAAAACTCATGGGTAATATTCTGCCTAGCGTGTTCCTTGGTCTTGGGATTGAATTGGGTTGGACCAGTGCACATAATCCAAAAGAGGAAGCAAGAAGTATGTCTTCCTCAAAATGGATGGATATGGAAAGTTGAAGAAGTCTTGTTGGAAGTGAATTTTACTGGTTGTGATTAAGGTTGACTAAGATTTTATAGTTTTATAAGATTTTTAATAGTTTTCTTATCAGATATATCTTAATACAAAGGGAGATTTTGGTTTTCACTGTTAAAATGACAATGCTTTCTTGGATTATTTGTTTGCTCTTGGTGAGAAGGTATAAAAGGTCTTTAACCATCTGAATATCATCTGCCTAGACGACGAAGATTCTATGCCTTATCAGACCAGTATACTTAGTGATATGTATATTGACCCTCTCCTTCCTTATTGTTTTAGACAATGCCTCCTCACTTTTTTTTTTTTAATTTGCATATGGGCAGGAGGCACCAGGGATCGAACTCCAGACCTCCAGCACGGCAGGTCGGAGCTCTGCCTGCTGAGCCACGGCAGCCGCCCTGCCTCATCACTTTAAAAAAAAAAAAAAAAAATTTGTCTTTTTGAAATGATGTTAACTCCTTTACTTACTTTCAAACTTTTAAGTCACTTTGATTAAATACAGAACAAAAAAAAAAAAAAAAAGAAGAGGAATAATTGCATCATCCTAAAAAGGGGCTAAGTGCAGAATGATGTTATGAAGTGGCAAGTATCCAGTTAACTTAATCCATACAGACAACTAAAAAATTTAAGTCCACTAGTGGAAGTTGCTGGGGCTAAGGTAAAGCTTACCTTTCCCCCACATGCCTCTTCAGAATCATAACAACCACATTTATGCAGTATGTACCAGGTTTCCAATATTATTTCAAGATCTTTACATGAATTAACCCCATAGGATATATACTATCACCCCATTTTAGAAGTGAAAAAGCTGAGACAGAGAGATAAATCCTTTGCCCAAAATAGATAGGTAATAACAGAGGCTGCCTTTGTACTGAGTGTGCCTGTAGGGTTAACAGTACACTAGAGTTGCTTGGGTAACTAGTAGGCGATAGTCAGAGGAGGAAGACCACTGCAGACCCTTGGAGATCAAAATGGCAGCATCATTAACAATAGAAGCTAAATTGGAGCATGTGGCCTAGAAGTGCTGCTACAAAGGATTGCCAACACACCACCCTCCACCCCAGAAAGAGACAGATTTGCCTGCTTGATCACATGTTCAACTCAATAATTGTAGGTCTCCGTTGCAGGGGCAGGACAGAGAATGAGCCAGAAGGCACGGATGGTTCAGAAAGACAGGATGGACCAAGGAGAGAGCTCTGGAAGAGGCTGAGCTGAGCTAAAAAGAGTAGGCAGAGTTCTTTTTCTCAAAATCACCAGTCAGATAACATACTGCTCCTCTTTATGGAAGGGTGAGAGGAAAAGGTGACCAGAGTTTCTTAGCAAGAGGTCCTTGGAGAGATTTCAGGGAGTCTGAAACTGGAGAGGGGAAACTTTGCATCTTTATTGCCACTAACCTCTAGCTAAAATTTAGCATTTTCTTGCATCATAAGAGGAGGCTATAAGCCATAGCTCTATGAATACTGTAGTGTGTAGCTCTGTCAGCAATGGACATCTAAAATGTTTACATATCATGTACAAAACAGTGGAGAGATCCAAAATCTCACTTGTGTACTTCCCTGCTTCAAATGATGGAATTTCAGACCTGCTGCTAGATCTTGTTATTTAGAGCATTAAGAAAGAAGCACATGTATTGCCATATCATAGATTTGAATGGTTTTCAAAATTTTTGGTAACAGCATTACAATATAATTAGTTTCCCCTGTCAGCCTATGCATTGTATGGAGTACACTGAGAAAAATTACTTAGAGAAGGGCTCATAGGCTTCACCAGGCTTTGACAAATATTATTAAGAAGCCCTGTTCTAGTCAAAAGCCCTCCGTGTAGAAATGGAAGCCTCCCTCCAAACCTAAGAGATGCTTCTTTTACAGTAAATAATCTCATTTATCTAGATATGCTTTCTCCTCCCTTGTCCGCTTGAATCCACTCACACCTTTCCATCAGAGCCATCAAAACCAGGGCTGCAAAATGGAAACCTTCAAGCTAGACTGGTGGGTCTGAGGTGTTTTTTTTTCTTTTTCTTACTATCCTGTCTTCCTTTCATCACAAATTGCCTAAACTATGCAAAGGGGTTGATGTATATATTTTTTTGTTTTATATTTTTTATGCCCCACCTTGTCCTAAAAATATTTTTACAGGTTGTTAAAAGGTAAGCCTTTTAGGATCATCATGCTACAACATCACTAATCTTAGGTGACAGCCCATTCTGTGGCTGACAGCTGCCCAAGCATTTTGCCTGGGACTCAAGAGTTCCCCTGTTCCGAACAGGCACAGCTGTAAGGTGGGAGCCCAAGAGAAAGGGCCAAGAAACTGTGGCCACCACCAGGAAGGATGGCTCACCTCTTTTTTATAAAAAGGGAGATAGGAAATTCTTATTGCAGATACCACTTTTACAACTGAACTGCACATGTGCATAAGGAAAATTCTCTCCCACCAAACTCAAGCGTTTGGATCTCACCCTGTCTGGACCACCTCACTGTTGAAATCTTGGTGGGGCTCCCACCAAGACTAAGCTTTACACGGAGGTTCATGACCAAGGAGAGCTCTTTTTTTTTCTTCTGTTAGCATAATTTTTCATTTTCCAACAAGGAAATTGAAATTGAGAGAAAAAAGGTGATTTAATGTTGACCTGATCTTAAGGCCTCATCCGCATTTTACTGATCTTCCAACTTGCCTCTTTTTGGCGGATTTCTTTATTTTAAATTTGTAGCCCAAAGATTTGCTCTTCAACTTCAAATTCCTTTTTCGATCATATAAAGTCCTGTTCACTTTCCTCATTTGTATAGCTATTTTGAGGTCCTTTAGAATTGAATTCTCTCTCTCCTGAAACTCTGTTTTGAGGGGAAAAATATATATAGAAATTGATATCCTTCCCTATGTGTTACAAACATAAGCCATGAGCACGTGGCCACTTCCTTCCATTTCTGCTGTCTGCTAGTGTAACGTGTGACACACCCAAGCTGACCTAAGCCTTACATGGGCACAGCTGTGCGAGGGAAACTACGTCTTTGCCCTGACTTCTCAGAGGATCTGAATCTCATATAAATTTATCAGTTGATTCCAATTGACTGTATATATATATATACATATATATATATATATATATATAAATTTGAAAAGGTCCTTTAACTCAAGACTTTATAAAGTATCAGCTGAAAATGATGACACACACTAAGAAATTAAAAGACTAAAGACAAATAACTAATTAATATAAGTCCAAGCTTGCATTACACAACTCAGCAGCAGGACCACAACTACCACCACCACGCCCCGAAAACAAACTCCAAACACTCTACTGGAGAGTTCTGCTACTTGCTTCTGAGCCACACTTACTAGGGACCTGGTGAAAATTCTTAACCAGATGTGGCTAAAGGATATTTACTGTTCCTGGCCTGGCTTGTTAACATCCTCCAATTCTGTCACCTGATGACCTGTCCAAGGAGATCTAAATCTCTGTACCTGTCAGTTGTTTCTTTGTATAAGGGTGTTTAAAATCAGGTGCAAATGATCCTCTATCTGAAATGTTTTAAGCACCAGTTGTAAGTATGTGACTTTATCAACCATTGTCAGAGCAAGATTGCCTTCTTCAATGCCCTCCTATTTGACGTGGACACAATGGATGGGCTGGCAACGCCCACCCCCCCCACTCCTCCACCCCACCCCCACCCCCCAATTCTGCAGCCTGAGCACCCACAGCACTGAAGTCCCTACCAGCCTCCTGGGAGTGACTGCAACATTGAGGAGAGCTTCTAAAGCAACTGACTTGTTGGATTGGATCCAAACTGAGAGGGGTTTCCCAGAACTGTGGAATTCATGGACCTTTTGAAAGGCCCTGGACAGCTCCTTTAATCTGCATCCTGGGACCCAGGCTCAACTTTTTGCTGGTTAACCCCCATCATTGCCACCGCCACTCAGACAATACCAGGGGTTCTCAACAGAGCATGCATCTTAGTTGGCATAAGGTGTTCTAGAAATACGTCATTACTGATGTTAGAGAATGATTGACTCCTTTAATCAGAGCTGATTTCAGGTTACTCCTGTAACTGTGGCAACCTCACTGACCTTCTCTTGTGGGTGAGAAAATAGGACTTCCCTGCTTGCTATAAAACCTAGCCCAAAGCCAATTTTCTCTATGCCACAGGCCCTTAATACTTGTGATGATAAGAATTGTTATTGTAGTTCCTGCCTACACCCCCCTCCCATTTTGTGTTCAATAAAATCTGACTCCTTCCAGGAGTTTTGTGGGATATGTAAATATTAACTAATCTTGGTAGTAAAATGGGGAAAGGGAGAGGGTAACATGCCTGATGTAGGATGGGTCAATTTGTGATCATCCCTGCCAACGTAAACTCAGAAATGTCCATTCTAAGACCATAAGAAATTGCCAACATTCAGCCATTTCTGACCCATAAAAACAAAGCAATTTCTTAGGGTTCCAATTAATAATATTTACATGGCATTAAAACAACCAGGGGAACAGACCTTCAAAAGTTGTCCAGTCCTACCTGATGGGTTTGCATTTGGGTTAAGGGGACAGCCTACAATGCTTTTTGCTCTGTTTTGTTTTGTTTTTAACAAGAGGACTCCAACACTGTCCCAATACTATGGATACTCTTTTTTTAAACCCACATTTGGGTATATACAGCTGAGAACAACAATGGAATTTCTTTCTCAGCGCTGGAGCCATCCTTCCTACCAAAAATGCATCGACAGAATTTAATAACACTTGTTCCAAATCCTCAAGGAATGGAAAGCTATTCCTTTAAAGTTTCTGAGGAAACATGTAATTGAAAAAAATAAATTCTCCTCTCACTAGAACTTCTCTGAGTGAGTTTCTCATCTGTGGCAGAGTACCTCTAGACCTGCCACCATAATTTGATGACAAAATGCAAATAAAAATGAGAAGTATTTAGAGGAATGAGTCTATTCCTTTTTATTTTTGTTATATTTTACTTTCTGAAGTTAACCTTGTTGCAAGGAAGGCATTAATGAAATACATTATTATAAATAAACATTACTATGCTTGAAATTCTTCCATATGGAAAGTTTTATTTCCTCAAAGGATTAAACTATATATACAGAACCAGGTTCTCCTCTACAGCCCAGACCATAATAATAACTACTTCAAAACAAGAGTGTAGCAATAAGTAGATTAAACATTGACAGCCTCTTTCTATTTTTAGTACTAAACTATCATGGATGCAGAATTGTTCAGTACTTTAGGTTTTGCCTTTTAACTAAAAATTTAAAAGCTATGCATTGTGGAAATGCTTTAAAAGACATTTTCTCACATGAAGGCCCATTAGGAGATCAGAGCATGTGTCAGGAGCATGTTAGGTATATTTTTACTTGTTGACATTCCCAAAGGATTTCAATCTTTAATAAAAGAGGAAAAGAGAATATAGAGAGGAACAAAAAATGCTTAATTGGCTATTCCCTAATAACTGGGCAATAACGAAATAATATATTTTTCAACACAATACTGACAATGCTGATTGACCAGAAAACTACAACGTAAAAGTTCTAACTAATTCAACTTAGAAAACTAAGTTTTCCAGATATTTTAATTTGGCAAACATTAACAAAATAAAATGCAGAGATGGCCACTTTATAACTGAAGTCCTCAGCGTTCTCCTGAACTTATCTGGCACCTTTAGTAAACTCTGGCTACACACCAGAAAGCTTAGATTACATTTTCCTTTGACTACTTCTATTTCCTCTCTTTCTCCTTACCCTCCCCAGCCATGTCTTTAAACAATTTAGCTTAGTGTGCTAAAAATAGCCTGTGTGTGTTGTTTTTCCTCTTAGCTTCATGGTTACAAACCGATTTCTGATTGTCTTTGAGACTTGGAAAATCTCGTGTGCATGCAGTAAGCATACTTCATTGACGCTCACAAGCATATTAATCCAACACTGGGTTTGGGACCACTGCTCCTCTAACTCCATCAGCACCACCACTGCCACCCCCAATTGAATCATACTCTCTTCTGGCATTTATTTCTGCCCATGTAGAATCTGGGTATTAAATCCCTGAATTGCTATAGTTAGATGGACTCTATTTTTAGTAACAAACTGTTTCCCTGAGATACATACAGCTACTCATTAACACTGGAAGTCTTTTCCATAAAGCATGTGTTCTCATCCTTCTTTTTTAATACCCAATAGGCTTATGAAGGAAAATACAAACACGGGTTTATATTTAGTTTTCTACTCAGTCATGTCAAGCCCTAAATCTGGAGGAAGTTATAAATAACCTACAAAGAAAATGCTCTCATTTCCTTCTAGTAGCATTTTAATACCACACAGTACTGTGATATAAAGGGAATAGAGAAGACTTTATTAGAATAGCAGGTTAAGTAAATTAAAATTGGACTTTTAGAAGACATTGTAAGATATGTGGTGTTAATAATCATAATATACCCATTGTAGAGTGCCTGGCTTTTTGTAGATACTCATGAAATTTTTTGTGGAATGTGCAAGGATTGATGTTGTTAAACAGCTATTCAAAATAAATTGATTGCTTGAATAAGTATAAATATATTTTCCATCATATATCCTTTGTGATCAGAGAGAACATTCTCTGAAATAAAATCTCTGAATAGGTGAACACTGCAAACCCACAAACTGTCTACCTACTTCCAAAAATAGGTCCAACAGTCAGAGTTTGCAAGTCATCTCAACTGCTTCTTCCACAGTAAGGCTCTTTCATTAATACATATGCATCAAGAAGCATTCCTGCTTTTGGAACTCCTGGCTTCTTAAATGCCTGGTTCCTGCCACCCAGCAGCTGCCCAGTCATCAATCCTACTTCAGCCTTGACCAGCCCTCTAACTCAACCAATTCCCTAAGCTCTCTTGGGGTCTTGGTGAACAGTAGCAGGAACCTACTCATCACTCCTCACCATCTCTTTACATTTTTCTCTGAAGGCTAATGCACATCATGATCACCACATCTCCCCTTTCTCACCATGCTCCATGTAGTATGCAATAAATTGCCATGGAAGGGGCTGGGGCGTTGGCACTCAACAGGCCTGGGTTTCAATCCAATCCCAGCTACTTCTACCTGAACAATGGAGAGGGGGTCCTAGAGCAAGCTGTGTCATCTCTGAACTTTGGTTTCTTTGTCTGAAGCATAAGGGAAGGAGACCTACCTCGTAAGGTTGTCATGAGAATTGCTGAAAATAATTAACGCAAGCTGGATGGAAATGCTCTGTAAGTGGGGGGAGAGGAGCAATTATCATCCTCATGCCTCCATCTTAAATCTTGACTTCTTTTTTTCTTTCTCTCAACTTGGTCCATTACTCATAACTCTCTTTTTCCTTCTCTATTTTTCTTTCTCTACTTCTTGTTATTCCACTCATGAATCAAAGCAAGGCTATTTAGTAATTCTAAGAGCAACGCTACTGATAATCCATAGACAAGAAAAGGGAAGCCCTCATTTATTTTATTTATTTATTTTTTTGCATGGGTAGGCACTGGGAATCAAACCAGCAAGCAAGAATTCTGCCACTGAGCCACTGTCGCACCACTCAAAACCCTCATTTTTAAAATGAAATACTTGAAGTGAAATATAGAAATATAGAATTAGGATTAATAATTATAAAAACCCTTAAAGATAAATCCAGAATACCCAAAATACCTTCTTCAGATATCCCTGCCCTCTCTCTTTCTAAATATAATCTGCTTTTCTTTGAACAGTAAAAACTTAATGCAAAAAAAAATAGTTCTTATTCAATTTTTTTTAACTTTATCTATTTTTTGGAGAGCAGTATGGACTAATATTTCTGGGGATTGATGTAGGTTTCAATTAGCAACCAGTATTCTACAGAAGCATTTTCTAATATTTTTATTGTAAACATATCACCTCAGCTACTTGATGGGTAAAATAGACTGCCAGGGATTAACCATGGAAATGTGAACAAATAATAAAAGTGTTTTTGTAAGAGAGCATGTTGGAAATTCTAATTAAATGATTTAGAGTCATCATGTATGGAATGACCGTGTACAAGTTGGAACCTGAATTAAAGCATTTTCCCACACTTAGCACATCACCCTCTTTGCTGTTGTTATTTTTTGTTTCATGATGTTATCTTTTTTTCCCCTAAAATGTGGTTTGGACAGGAGCTAAGCCAGTTCTCTATAACTGATGAAAGTGCAGGAACCCATTGCCCATATACGAATGACAGTGGGAAAGTGGTCTACTAACTGAGACTCACCGCTTTTCATAAAAGCAAATGTTTGGCCAAGAAACAATCATCTGTCCTTTCTGGGAACGCCAGTAATCTCAGCTTTCCCCACCCCCCACCCCTGTTTCATTTATTTTCTTTCTTTTCATTAATGTTGCAGGAACATGCTTTGTTTTTCTAGATCAGCATTGAGGCTCCAGGAGAAAAATTAATGAAAGTCCTCCGTCTTTAACAGGATACATGGGCATTGTCTTCTGCTCCCACCCCTGCTGCTATTCCTCTAGAACCTGTCCAGGACCCACTAACCACATGGGGCTACTTAAAATGAAATGACCCATGCATTTCCCAAAAACAAATAAGCAAGCAAACAAAAGAAAAAACAAACACACGCACAAATTCAACAAATGGTGCTGCAATAACGGGATATTCACACGGAAAAAGAATGAAATATGACCCTCGCCATATAGCACACAATAAAAAAAAAGAATTTAAATTAAATATAACAAAAGATTCAGTTTCTGAGTCACAACAGCTGTATGTGCTCTGCAGCTACCATATTGGACAGTGCAGAGTTAGAGCATTTCCTTCACAGTAGAAAGTTTAGACAATGCTGCTCTAGACTATGGATTTTTCATGATGAAACTAAGCCAGAGAGCCAGATAATATCCAAATGATGTATTTTTGGAGAGAAACTTTGCTGCTCTGGGCCAGCGTTCAAATAGTGACTTCTTTTCACTCCCTGACTCTTTGGGACTTCTCAGAATGTAGCACAAGAAAGGCATCGCTCTGCTCTTCTGACCTAGTGGCTTGTTGCTTCGGAAAGATCTAAAGTCACAGATTCAGACTTCTGACTCTCTTACACAACTCAACACGCAATGAGTAGCAAGGGAGTCAACCTTTGTTCTAACCCACTTTGTTAGCAAGCACTTGGGCAAGGACAGCCATTTAGTTATCATGTTCTGCCCGAGTGGAACAGGGATTGCCAGTACACAGCCAAGGCCACGTAACTCAGTTCTGGGAATGCGTCTTCCCCAGTTTCCTCTATGACATTGATGACACATCAAAAGGACTCCTAACAATTTCAAGAACCTCAGCCACGGACTGTCTGCTTGGGAGAGAAAGTCAGATAACGGAAACCACTTTTAGCTTTAGGATTGGCCCATCTTCTGCAATATCCATCTCAGGTTAAGCACCACTAATGATCTTTTGACCTATCTGCCTTTATTATTTGGACACTAATTTCCACCTTCTGAGATGCATCTATTAAATTTGGCATTCCAATAAGTATTTTATTAAATGTGGGTTGGGTTGAGATGCCTTTCACTTAGCACTGCCATGAGCTTATTAAATAAAAAAAAAAAGCTAAGAAGATCAAAAGCCTTCTTTTAATTCCCTTAGATCCATTGAGGAAACCAGTATTTATCCCTGTAAAGGTCAAGTCTGCATAACTAAAAGTTAGCCAGATCTACAATGAGCCACCGAACCTTGCAAAGGCCATTTTCCCCTCCTTCCTAAGTCTTTAGATTCCTGTTGCCAGACCAGCCTACAGTTTGGAAGTTGCTGAATGAATTTACAAGTACTACTGTTTGCACTTTCAAACAGTAGTTTAAAGGCAGAAGTATCAGATTTCACAGTGCTGTGGAGAAGCTGGCAACCACTTCAAAGCAATTTTGAAACATCTATTACTTTATTAAGCAAGGGCAATAATGATCTCAAAGTGCCAACTTGCAATGTTTTCCTGTTCTTCCTGCATTTCATTGTAAATGCAGCAGCCCTTATTTTCCTGCTTAAACCCCAGCTAGTATGTTGCCTTTAAAATTAGAGATCTATCAGCAATCACAAATAAAGAGTTAAAACCACCTAGCTAAGTGACTCACACAGCTATGGGTGCTATGGATGGGTAGAAAGTTTGCTGTAAAATAGTTTGTTTCTTGTCACTTTGCCTGTAGCAATATGCACTTTCCTTCCCTACCCACTCTCTTTCTGCCCTCCACATATTTCTACTGATGCTGTGAGACCTGGTAACAATCCATTAAAAATGGCTAGTCCCTTCAGCAACTCAACAGATATTCAACTGAGAGCTTCCAATTAGTCCAACACTGCCTCGGTTTACCAAGTAGACAAATCACAAGTATAAATATTCTGTACTATGTTCAAGGAACATTCAATCTAGTCGCACAGACAAGGCAACAATGAAAAATTAAGCAACAATGAAAAATTCTAGACTAGTTAAGTGTCAATGTGGGAAAGTGAATTAACCTCTTGGTACCCTTTCTACTTTAATGCCACATGAATTCTAGGGTGGTATAATCAGGGGACTCCATTATGCCTTACAGGCTGTAAATCTTGTGGATGTTAAGAGCTGAGGTGACAATTGAACTGCCATTCCTGAAACTTGACCTTGTCACTTTTAACAAGGCTAGTTCTTACCAAGTGATCCCTCGCACTTAGAATCTATTTGTCAGCAGCTAGTGAAACTCTAGCTTAGTTGATATCTACACTTGCCTCCCCTCTCCAACAGACCACACTGGATTAAATAGATGGAGTTGAATGACTTCAAAGTCACATAACCAAGTCTGTCTTTCCAAGTGTTACCCCTTATCATTTTGTTATGTCCAAATCTTCTGCAAGTTCTTATAAATGGACAAATTCCATGGGTCCCAAATGTTAAATCTTTTTCTGACTACTATTCTTTCCATTTATATGTAAAATATAAATGATTTTGTGATTATAAACCTATTGCCATCAAAACTTCAAATGTTAAAGAAGTTTGGAATGGTATCTACCTAGGAAAACCCAGGCAGAGTGGAGAGATTGCCTATGAATAAAACCAGTCATCCAAGTATTTCAGAATTCATTTCTGAGAGGAAAGGCTGTTTAAGGAGAGGATAGTTGAGCATGGCAGAGCATTAAGGGATAGGAGAAGTGGAATGGGTCACCCAGTGTCCTCAAATCTCCTGTTCACATGATGTAAACATTTTTTTATCTCCAACTATTAAGATCAAAGTCAAAATGCATATTTTAAACATACCAATAAAGCTCATCTAATAGCTAAATGATGACTACCAACCCTCCAATGCATTTTATCAAAAATGGGAGTTAAGTGGCTGAGTTATTGCTCTTTGCTCTACATTGTTCTTGAGTCATAGAACCAAAAAGGTCATTTCTCACCATCACAGCTAACCCAAATCCAAAGGAAGTCAATTCCAATTAATACAGAAGCATAGAAAATATTTCCTTAGGCAAAAGGCTAGCAGAAGGAATTAAAAGAAAGGAGAAAGGAATCCATGCTCAGAATCATGCAAGTGGCTTACAAAGGACTAACACTGCTTTCTTTAAACAATTATTCATCCAAATGAGTAACAGCTTTCAAAGTAATCACCTTGGAAAGTGATTTATTCCAAAGACATTTGTAAACCCAGCTTTGGAGTTATCTTCAGCAACTTTCTAGAACATAATCACAGCAAATAACAAGAATCAACTGTATTTATCTTTTTTTAAGTTGTTTCATATTTTCTTCCCCAATTCAATAGTAAAGTATTCTAAAACAAATGTCTCTCAGGGGCTTCATTATATTTAGAATAGCATGCGATTTATGCCTAAAATGTGGTAGACACTCAATAAGTACTTATTAATTCTTAATAGCAACTAATTATCCAACTGTCACCAACATTTTCTCTTTGAAAAAAACTTTAGGCTACGTACAGAATTAAAGTAAAATGCGTAGGTCATTAGGTATATTCTCTACTTTGTGTAAATGATAAAATTCCCTTACTTTCAGTTAACTTTTTCTTGAGCTCTCTCTACATGACAAGCACTGTTTTAGATGCCGAAAATACAACTATGTAAGAATGGAGCTGACATTTCTAGTGAGGGGAGAGAGGGAGACAGATGATTAATAAATAAAAATGCAGAACATATGTTCTCAGATGGTGATAGGTGCTAGAGGGGAAAAAAACAATGGAAGAAGATTAGGGAGTATGGGTTGGGGGCCACCACGGAGAGTACAGTTTTTTTGTTGTTGGTTTTTTTTGCATGGGCAGGCACAGGGAATCGAACCCGGGTCTCCGGCATGGCAGGTAAGAACTCTGCCTGCTGAGCCACCATGCCCAAGAGTACAGTTTTAAATAGTATGATCAGGGAAGAACTCACTAAGAAGGTGGTATTTGAGGAATGACTGAAGAGAATGAGGGAGCAAACCATGTAACATGTAGAAGGTAATTGGGATGCTCAAAGAAGGTAGAGTCCATATATGGTAGTTATTGAAGCCTTTGGCATTTGAAGTGGTGACCTTCAGAGTCTAATGTTCCCTGTCCAGACTCCACAAGTGGTTCCATGGGCCCCTGTGTTTACTGACATCTGAACATTAATCACATTGCTGCACTACTGTTCTATGTCTCCATCAAGAGACTGAGTTATTTGAAAGCAAGGATTATTTCATTTATCAATACAAACCTCAGTTTTTAACACAATTCCTGGCTAACAGTGAGAAATCATTAAATTTTGTTGATTATTGAATAAACCTTCATTCTGGTAAAAAATTTATCTTTTCTAAATGCAAAGCATGGCTTACACTAAAGTGAGTCAAGTGGTGTTTGTGTAGATATATTTATTTTTAATGTAAACCCTTGGCAAACTTCTTTTGAAGTAAAGAATTGAATTTCTTATAAAAAGTCAAGGAAAGCTGGCTCCATCACCTCTTTCTGCCACTTCTGACCAGACCATGGAGAACTTCCCAAATACAGATTTAAAACTGAGTAGCACATTTGCTACTGTTCAATAAAGGAGGGACAGCTAGTATAAGGATAGATGGTACTTGTTCCCATAGGAAAAATTTTAACTAGCACACACCGTACTAATTTAGCCCTGAAATTATTATCATGAGGCAAGAGTAAAGTTCAAGCCATACAAATGTTCAAGGACAAATGAGCTTCCTCATGACTGTGTAAAGACAAAACTTCCTTGCTGGATTTTAGGGGGGAGATGGTTGGGACATGAGAAACACCAGTTTCTTCTTAACAATAATCACAACCTCATGGAAGAGAAGTTTTTCATTCTCTTTTAACTCATTTTCAGTTCTTCCACTATTGGATAGAGAAGTCTATCAGTCCAAATCATCGAAGTCATTTGCCCAGAATGTCTCTTTGTCTGAGAAAGGTGTCCCATTAAGCAGCCCTTCAGGGTGACATTAGCTCCCCGGGTGATAAACTCCGTGGGGACAAAGTATCAGAAGAAGTTTTTTCCAGTGAAGTAAAATTTGTTACAATTATAGTTTATTCAATAGGCCAGACATAGTCATCTGGAATCCCTCAATACCCAACTGTAAGCATTCCACTGTGTCTCTTGAATTACCTTGGGAAAGCTCAAGATGACTCAGTCCCTGACATATTCTCTTTGGCCCTAAAGCTGATATGGCAGTTCCAGTGAAATCTGCTGCTGGCTTCCACCCAGCCAGGATTCTGTTTGCTAGTATGATTCCAGTCATTTAATAGTTGGCCAGTCAAGTCATTGCCCTTAATGATAGTATGCTGCCCTCCCTACAAGCTGCAAGATGCCAATAAAAAACTTCTACAGCCACCTCTCCCAGCTTAGGCTCCATCTCCCTTCCACTTCTAAACCTCTTGATTCATCTGGTTTCTATCCCATTGACTGAACTCTCTCTTTTTCTGCATGGGTCCTTCAGATTGACAAACCAGCTGGATGGATTATAGGATTTTACTTTCAGTTTCTGCCCATATGCTGTATCTCAAAACTGTTCCTTCTTGGATGAAGCATTAGCACCCAAGGACAAAGGATAATCATCCCTGCTCTCCTCAGCATCATCCAACAAGCGTCCCAGCCTACTTCTCACCTGAGAGGGTCATGGGTGGAGTATCATCTGTGATCCCACACCAAAATAAATATAAAACAAACAAAATAAATGGCTGTACTCAAAATCCAGCAACAATATGAATCTATCACTCTGTCATTTAATGCATACTTTCAGTCAAGAAAAAGTGTAAAGGGAATCAACAAAGTGTCCCTAGATGCTCTGGGCTCTAGGTCTGATCAACACATCAGTGAGAAAGGATGTGCTGTCCAGAAGAGTGGGCACAAAATGGATGAATATTCGATTTTGTCATCCTATTGTAAAGAAACTATTTTAGTTTATTAATGCTGCTGGACTGCAGTGTACCAGAAATGGAATAGTTTTTATAAAGGGGCTTTATTAAGTATTAAGTTACAAGTTTGCCGTTCTAAGGCCTTAGAAAATGTCCAAACTAAGGCATCCAGAGAAAGATTCCTTGACTCTGGAGAAAAGCTGATGTCTGTCACATGGGAAGGCACATGGTTGGCATCTGCTGATCCTTTATCCCGGTTCTGTTGCTTCCAGCTTTTGATTCCAGTGGCTTCCTCTCTAAGTGTCTGCAGGTCCTGACTTAAACTGCTCCTAGTGCAAAGCTCTGGGTTTCATCTCCTAGCTTAGCATCTCCTTGGGCCAAAGACTTCTTCCCTTCAGGTTCTAGTTATTCCTATGAGTCCTTGCTTAGCATCTGGGCTACATCCGTTGACACTCCAAATGTCTTCCTCTAAGCTTTCTTCGAAAACATTTTCCTGTGTTGGCTTTTGTAAGGACTCCAGTAAACTAATCAAAACTCTCCTTGAATTGTCAGTGTCACTTCTCCATCTAATCAGAAGGTCACACCCACGATTGGGTGTTTCACATCTCCATGGAAACAACCAAATCAAAAGGTCCCACCCTACAGTATTGAATCAGGATTAGAAGAACAAGGCTTTTCTGGAGGACATAACAGTTTCAAAACAGCACAGAAACATTTTTTCTTTCTCAATCAACCCTGAGCAGGGGAAGAGGTACAGGTTACATGGGATGGTTGGTGGGAAATAGGGAAAGGGAGGTGGTGGATTTTCATTGCCTAGCTTGGACATGGGAAATTGGCACATTCTTACTGGTGGGTTTAGAAGCAGAAAGCTAAGTGGGGAGTTAGCAGCTTTTCATTGGCCAGGTTTAAAATCTAAGTACCACCATAGTCAAGCAGGGTTACTGCCCGAGGGTGGATGTTGGGTAAAGGAAGCTTATCTCAAGATTACAGCTGTCGGAGGGCAAGAAGGCGTTGGCTGGGGTGGGCTCGGTGGGTTTCCTGGAAGTCAAGGGTCAGGAAAGCTTCTTGGAATATTTGTTAGGGGTTGGTCACATCATGGGGGAAGGGTTCTGCCTAACATTCCAGTCTTTTCCTTTTACTTTTCTTGGGATGCTGAGGGCGAAGGTCTGTCCTGTATCTGCTTCTTGTGGATGGCAGAGGGCTGTCCCTACGTTTCATTACAGGGCAGTAGGTGGAATTGGTGTTTTTGCTGAAGGAGTAGCATTTTGCTGACAGCCTAATTTCTCATTGCTTGGATGGTTCTGTGAATAAAACTTACTCCTTTTAAAAGTCTCCTTTTATTGAAGATGCATTTTGTATTTGTAGTTTACTGCAAACACTGCTACTAAGAGAGTTGGCCGAGTTTCTGTGTGAGTGATCATTGCATGGCGGTTCATGGTTCCCAGATACCTTCAATCCTCTGCTGCCAGTCCCAGGAATTTCTAAGATGATTCACCAGTGTTGGTGCTGAGGTCAAGCAAATGGGTTTTGTCCCCTCCTGTGAAGGTTTTGTCTCCTCCCCCTGTCCCAGCTTTCAGCACCAAAATGATAGGTTTTTCGACCAGGATGGAAGAGAAGAGACGAAAACTTGATCAAAGGAGCTTTATTGCCAGGCTATGCACAGGACGGCTGAAGCCTCAGATGGTGACAGCCCAAACATGCATTTATTGAATAAAAGAATAGACCCTGCTAGTGTTAACAGTACAATGGTCAATATTTAGATATATTGATTCAATATTCCCTGTCATCTCTGACTAGTAAACTATCTTCATTAAATTATTCCAGCAAATTCATGATTTGATTATCCTATTAATTCGGTGTGATGGTTAGGTTCAGGTGTCAACTTGGCCAGGTGATGGTACCCAGTTGTCTAGTCAGGCAAGCATTGGCCCACCTATTATTGCAAGGATATTTTGTAGCTGGTTGATAAACCAGAAGGCTAGTTTATTAAATCATCAGTCAGTTCATTGCATCTGTGGCTGATGACATCTACAGTCAACTAAGGTTGTGTCTTCTGTAAAAAGAAAATCCAGTCGGCTGGGTTTAATCCCATCGGTTGAAGACTTTTAAGGGAGAAGAGAATTTTTACTTCTTCTGCAGCCAGCCAGCCTCTCCTGTGGAGTGAGTTGAAGACCTTCATTAGAGTTGCAAGCCTCACAGTCTGCCCCACAGATTTTGGACTCTTGTACCCCCATGGTTGCATGAAACATTTTTATAAATCTCATATCTACACATATCTCCTGTTGATTCTGTTTCTCTAGAGAACCCTGACTAATACAGCTTAGTACCAGCAGTGTTTCTTGAGAAACAGAATCTTAAAAATGGGCTTTTACAATTGATTTTCTACTCTGACTAGATTCAAAGGCACTAATGACTCTATGGCCAATAGTCAAGATAACACTGACTGTCCATGGCATGAGTTGGCAATACAGGTACATAAAATATCACCATTTAATTCTCCTAATCGTATTCTTTGTATGAGGCAAGGCTCTGGGTGACAATGTTTTTGATACTTTAACAGAGTTTTGTGGAGTTAAAAAGTACAATGCTATTGGCTGGTTACTCTTAGATATGCTGGATAGAGTTCTGAAAGAAAGGGATGAATTGAAAGCTTCACATTTGCAACTTAAATGCCATATGAAAGATGTGAAAGTTTCTATGTGTGCACTGAAAGAAAATCTTATTTACTGTGGTCACAGACTTGAGCTCTCTGTAAATCAGACCCAGAGTCTCATTGTGTGAGTAGCAGATTTACAATGTAAACAAAGTTTTCAAACTTGCAGGGTGTCTGCTGTTAAAGAAACGGCTTTGATTAGAAAAGAATGGGATCTTGAAACTTGGGATGGGCTAGATGGCTCAATAATTGTGGCAGATCTTTAGGATTTTGGATTAAATCCTTACCGTCCTCTGCAGATAACTATTCTCCTTTTAATAAATAGCTTTTGACTTGCTTCTGAGCCTTAGTAGAGACCAAATGCTTAATCATGGGTCACCAAGTTACCACGAGACCTGAGTTGCCTATCATGAGCTAGATGTTGTCTGATCCACCAAGCTGTAAAGTTGGGCATGCATAGCAGTTCTCCTTCATAGAATAGAAATGGTATGTAAGAGATAGGGCTTAAGCAAGTTTTGAAGGTACAAGTAAGTTCCATGAGGAAATGGCCCAAGTGTTCATGGCCCTCAGTCCTGCCACATTACCTTCTCTTTTCCTGCCCAGAACTATGGCTTCTGAGGAGTTCATTACAATCAGTTGACTGAGGAAGAGAAAATTCAGGCCTGGTTCACAGATAGTTTTGAACGATATGTAGGTACCAACTGCAGCACTACAGCTGCTTTCAGGAATGTCCCTGAAGGACAGTGGTGAGGGGAAATCCTCCCAGTGTGGAGAACTTTGAGCATTATAACTGATCATTTTACTTGGAAGGAGAAGTGGTCAGAAGTGCATTTGTATACTGACTCATGTGCTATTGCTAATAGTTTAGCTGTATGGTCAGAGACTTGGAAGGCGCATTATTGGAAAATTGGTGACAAAGAGGCCTGGGGAAGAGGTATGCGAATAGATTTTATTGTGTGGGCAAAAAACATGAAGACATTTGTGTCCCATGTGAATGCACACCAGAGGATGACTTCAGCAGAGGAAGGTCTTAGTAATCAAGTGGATAAGTGACCCATTCTGTTGAGGCCAGTCAGCCTCTTTCCCCAACCACTCCTGTTATTACCCAATAGATTCATGAAGAAAGTGGGCATGGTGGTAGGGATGGGGATTATACACAGGTTTAGCAACATGTACTTCTACTCACCAAAGCCAACCTGGTTATAGCCTCTACTAAGTGCCTAATCTGCCAGCAGCAGAGACCCATACTCAGTCCCCAATATGGCACATTCCCCAAGGTGAGCAGCCTGCTACTTGGCTACTTCCATCATGCAAGGGGCAGTGACTTGCTCTAACTGGAATGGACAAAAACTCCAGATATGGGTTTGCCTTCATGCAACACAATGCTTCCACCAAAACTACCATCCGTGGACTTATAGAATGCCTTATCCACCATCATGGTATTCCACACAGCCTTACTTCTGATCAAGGAACCTACTTCACAGCAAATGAAGTGTGGGAATGGGCACATGCTCATGGAATTCTTTAGTCTTATTATGTTTCCCATCATCCAGAGGCAGCTGGTTTGATAGAATGTGGAATGGTCTTCCGAAGACCCAATTATAGCACCAACTAGGTGTCAATACCTTGTAGGGCTAGGCATCTTCTTCAGGAGGCCGTGTAAGCTCTGAATCAGCATTCACTGTATGGTGCTGTTTCTCCCATAGCCAGGATTAACAGGTCCAGAAATCAAGGTATGGAAATGGGAGTGGCACCACTCACTGTCACTCCTAGTGATACACTAGAAAAATTTTTGCTTCCTATTCCTGCAACCTTAAACTCTGCTGGTCTACAGGTCTTAGTTCCAAAAGGAGGAATGTGCCTACCAAAAGACACAACAACGTTTCCACTGAACTGGAAATTAAGGCTACCACCTTAATTGGCATTTTGGACTCCTTATGCTCTGAATTAACAGGCAAGGAAGGGGATTACTGTACTGGCTAGGGTGATTTATCATTACCATCAAGGGGAAATAGGACTGCAACTACACAATGGAGGTGAAGAAGAGTTTTCCTGGAACACAGAAGATTTCTTAGGGCATTTTTTAGTACCACCATGTCCAATCCAGGCAGGACTACCAGTGGCCCAGAAACTTCAGTAATGAAGGTCTGGGTAATCCCACAGGCAAAGAACCAGCCAGCTGAAGTGCTTGCTGAGGGTAAAGGGTAAAGGGAACATGGAATAGGTAGTGAAAGAAGGTAGTGATAAATATGAACTATGACCACATGACCAGTTACAGAAACGAGGACTATAATGGTATGAATATTGCCTCCTTGTTTTAAGTGTGTTTGTATTTGTACAGAAAACAAATATCTTGTTTTCTTCTTATCATATCATAAAAGTTGTGTTGTTCATGTTTTAGTATTTAGGTTATAGGATATCAATTTCAATAGTACATGTTACCTAAGAACTTGCACCCTATTCTGGAGAGATTTAGTGCATTTTCGGTTGAATGCAGGACAGTTGAGTTAAGCGAAACATATGACTGTTATTGTATTCTATTCAGAGATTAGGTGTGGTTTCAGGTAATGTGCATAGCTGTCAAGTTGACAAGGGGTGGACTTGTGATGGTTAGGTTCAGATGTCATCTTAGCCAGTTGTCCAAAGCAAGCACTGGTCTAACTGTTACTGTGAGGATATTTCAGGGACAGATAATAAACCAGAAGCCTGGTTTATTAAGTCATCAGTCAGTTGATTGCATCTGTGACTGATTTGTATCTACCATCAACTAAGGGCATATCTTCTGCAAAGAGAGAATCCAATCAACTGCATTTAATCAGTTGAAGACTTTTAAAGGAGAAGAGAACATCTTCACTTCCTCATCAGCCAGCTAATCTCTCCTGTGGAGTGCACTGAGGATCTTATCTTCATCAGAGTTGCCAGCCTCATGGCCTGCCCTGTGGATTTTGGACTCTTGCATCCCATGGTTGCATGAGACACTTTTATAAATCCCAGGCTTATAGTTATCTCTTGTTAGTTCTGTTCCTCTAGAGAAGCCTGGCTAATACACTCGGTGTCTCTGTTCAGTCAATAGAGAGTATTTTCATTTATAGTCTCCTCTATCTTCTTGAGGTTGAGTGCTGTAACTGAAAAGCAATTTGCATCAAGGGCCATAAAAATGTTTGCGTTGTTTGTCTTGGTAGTTGTACATTTAGAAAATCAGTTTTAAGGTACAGTTTTAAATTCAAGTGATTTATAAATGCGCCCATATGTGTTCATAGCAATGTAATTTACAAAAGAAACAATTTGTTCATGTCTAAGAAGTGGCTAAGTATATTAGAATCATCCATAATATATAGAACCATTCAATAAATATCTATGCTCAGGCACTATCCTAGGTACTTAATAAGCATTGGATAGTCAAACACAAAGATCTCTACCATCTTAGAATTCATATAGTTAAAAATTCTGTTTTTCAGAATTAGAGGAATGCTTAACATGCTAAGTTAAAAAGCAGAATGCAGAATGATATATTCAGGTGATCTTTTTATATCCATAAGTACAGAAAAAACTATTAAAGGACAATTAGTCACAATGTTAGTGGAGGTGTCTTCTTGTGGTAAGATCATGCATTACTGTTATTTTTCTTTACATTTTTCTATATTTCAATATCTTAAAAATTATTTTCAACATGCAACGTTTATAATGAGAAAAACAGTGGAGTAGTTAGAATAGTAATACACCACCTGAGTTTCAGGAATCTGGAACTCTTGTTCTAAAAATTCCTACTCTATCTTCCTTAGAAAGTAATACCACATTTTTAAAGTATAGGTTTCCCAAGCCATAAAGCTATTTTTAGCATTATTCATCTGGCAGCACAACCTGGTGCGAACAATTGCTGCTCAGTGTTAAATGTGTTTGGAGCTGATAAGTTAATGAGTTGATGGGTAAATGTAAACTATGTTTTGAGATATTACATATTCTAATATCCACAGAATTACTTGCAAAATACTACTTGTATATAAAGTAGATTGAGCATTCATAAGCATACACACACATACACACACACACATATCCAACAAAAGGTAACAAGAAAATAGCCTGATACCCAAGTTCTCTAAAGCAATCCTCCTGTCACTCAATTCTATTATTATCAGTGCAGGGAACTTTTAAATTCAATGCTCTTTAACTTTTGTTTGTTTCTAAGACTATGAGAAGAGAGACATGTATATATTAGAAATAAATAGTTCATCAGACCATGTGTCCTAATTTTTGCGTCAGAATTTAAGGCCACTTTAACAAGAGCAAATTCTCTAATGTTCCTGGCATAACCTGAAAGGAAAGTTTTGCCTTGCTAATCCCAATCAGATTATCAAATGTATACAAACTCTTCTAATTGCCCTTCTGTCATTTTCCTGTATATCTGCATATCTCTAGAACATACACACACACACACACACACACACACACAAAACTGAGACAGAAATTAAATTGAGCCGGAGGAGGGTGACTTGAAGGCATAACAAGTAGAATGAAAGTGAGTAATATGGAAAATGATATAAGTATCAGAAGTTAGGACCTCTTAGCTCTGGTTAGCATATTTAGGGGAGATAGGATTTGACCTAGACGGGGAACTGGGTGTTGAATTTTTCTAAAGCATATGGAACTGGTTAATCAGAACCTTTGGAGAAAAATGTGCTCAATTACTTGATTAATATCCAAAGAGGAATAAGTGCAAGATTATATGTCTATCCAAAAGATTAGTTTTCAGAGTAAAGCTAATGGCTAAATGATAATGTGTTACAATATATTACAGTTGTTACAATGGCAATAATTGGAAAATAAGTAGTTATCATTCATTGCTGCATCTCCAACAAAGAGACTAAAAAAAAAGGTCACCACAGAAGGATAAGAAAGGAATACAAGATGTTTTTAGATTTTTGGTCTAAATTGGAAACTTAAAGAAAGGCAATCCTTCAGCCCCAAGGTTCAAAGAGTATGCTGACCAGGGCAATGAACCATTCAGGCTTAGAAAAATGTGGTGGGGTCAGAGAGTCTGAGAAGGAGATGCTATAAGGGGTATGATTCAAAGCAGACAGGTGTTAGGAGGAGGGCTGCTTCCCCTTGCATGTGTGTAGAAATTCCGTTCCCTAAATATCTTGAATCTGAGCCATGCAAGGAGCACATGAGTAGAGGAGGGGGTAGGGACTCAGGGGTAGAGCAATTTTTAAATTTTTGTTGAGGTTCCCCTAACATTTATTCATCTGTTCATCACTTATCTTTACCTTGGTTATGTGGTGTTTATTTCTTAATATAACAGCAATAATATATTTAATTAGGAAAATATACAAATGCAGAATAGTGCAACAATAAAAATTGATACTACTTGTAATTCTATCCCTCAGAAATACTCATTAACATTCTGTCATATATTCATCCAATTATTGTTTTATTTACAATATCTACAGCTTTGTTTTACTTGGGGATTGTTATGAAGAAACTGTTTTATAAGCTGCCTTTTAAATTTTAAGTCATATCATGAACATTTGGCAATGTCATTAAATATTCTTTTAAAATGTGATTTTTAATGGCTGCATGGAGCGCTATCTTCTGGATGTCTTCTAATTTATGCAACAATTATCATACTCATATTTCAACTGAGCTTAACCTGTACCTAATTTTGTGATGCCTATCCTTCTACATAATATTTTAGCCTGTCTTTTTCTTTTTTCTTTTAGATACATTCCTATTATGCATATTTTTCAGGCTTTGGATATTTGATGTCAAGTTGTCCTCCAGAAAAATCTACGGATTTACATTTCACCAGTGGCATGAAGGCTGGCTATCCTCCCATTGCCTCACTCATGAGAAATTAATTCCTCACTCATTAAATACCACTGTAAAAAAAGAACCTGTACAGTTCATACTCAAATACTTGTTGTAGCTTTAATGTCAATTTCAAAATTTTTGGTGAGGCTACCCTTACATTTATTCACTTCTCATACTTTAGTGTGCAAAATGAAACCAAGATGAAATTTTTTTGTCACATGCATACTTTTGCACAATGGAAACGGAGCATACTTATCTCCACTCCTTCCTGACTCCCAAGGTAATATTATTCTCGGTCTCATTTGTCCCACTATTAGTAAATGACTAATAAAAAGAAAAGACAAACTGAGCAGCAGAAGGGAGAATAGCAGAAGAGGATATGAAAAAAGTTTGGAAGATGGGTGCATGGGTAGAATTCTCGCCTGCCATTCTGGAGACCTGAGTTCGATTCCCAGCCTATGCACTCCAAAAAATAACAACAACAAGACATCCCAAAAATGGTGTTGTGATAATGGATATTCACATGGAAAAGAATGAAATGTGACCCCCACATAAGAAGGTAGATAGCAAATTGACACCTGCGAAGTGGCTTAGGTACTCTGAAGGAGGGGAACCCAACAAGAAGAAAACAAAATTTTACCAGAGAACGCTGAGAAAACTCCATTTAGACACTAGTGCCTCTGAAAGTCTTTATTAAGAATAGCTAGGCCGTCAAATTGCCTCTCCCAGCTTACCCAGCCCGGCAGCTGCTCCTTGTCCTTCCAGGGGAAGATGAAAGGGTAGTTACTTGGAGGGTGGTCCTATGTGCTGTTAGGCCAGGCAGGGTCGGTTTATGGTGTCGTCTGGATTTAGGAAGTGTATTAGGGTTCCCCACAGAAACAGAACCAATATATGTGTGTATGTATATATGTATGTGTGTATGTGCACATATAAAGAAAATTATTTTTAGGAATTGGTTCCATTGATTATGGGGACTGGCAAGTGTGAAAATAAGCAGAGCCTGCCAGCAGGTTGGAAACTCAGCAGGAGCTGAAGTTTCAGTCTCGAGGCAGAATTTCTTCTCTGGGAAATAGCTGTTTTTGTTCCTAAGGCCTTCAACTGATTGGGTGAGAACCATACATATTATCAAGGGTAATCTTCTTAAAGTCAGCTGATTGTAGATTTTAGTCACGTCTACAAAATATCTTCACAAGAACATCTAAATTAATGCCTGATTAAATAACTGGGTATGTTTTGGTTTGTTAAAGCTGCCAGACTGCAATATACCAGAAACAGAATGTTTTTTAAAAAGGGAATTTATTAAATTGCCATGAAAACATCCAAACTAAGGCATCCAGGGAAAGACACCTTGACTCAAGAAAGGCTGATGGGTCAAGAACACATCCATCAGCTAGAAAGGCACATGGTAGACGTCTGCTAGCTTTCTCTTCCAGCTTCTTGTTTCATGAGGCTCCCCCACTGGTATTTTCCTTTATCTCCAGGGGTTTCTGGCCATGTGGGCTCTTTTAGTTCTGAGCTTTTTCCAAAATGGTTTCCTCTTAAAGGACTCCAGTAAGCAACCCCACCTTGAATGGGTAGAAACACATCTCCATAAAAACCATCGAATCAGAAGTTATTTCCCACATCTCCATTGAAACAATAAAAAGATCCAACTCAGCAATATTGAATGAGGATTAAAGAACTTGGCTTTTCTGGGGTACACAACAGACTCAAACCAGCACAGGGTCCTATAGCCTAGCAAAGCTGACACATAAAATTAGCCATCACAGAAAGGTTAAATGAAATCTGCACTCAGAATGACCAGACACCTGCCTCAGTCTCCTTGTCCTGCTGGGCTCCAGTATCCAGCTTCCAAGTTTTTACACCTGCTCATGTCTGGCCCAGGAAGGAGCTTGGAAGAGATTTCCCTGGAAAAGCTAACTGCCCTGGCTAGTGCCATACTGAACATTGTCCTGCAAGGTCCACTAGTTAACAAGCTCTGCCTATGTATACACATCTTCCAATCACATGTCCACGCAGCACTCTTAACTATCAACGGACACCAAATAATCACAAAAGAAAACAAATCTAGAAGATCAAAAGAATGGAGTATGCAGAGATTACAAGTCATTGGAGTGCTCCATTCTCTAGGAAACTGTCCCTCCTTTCTCCAGCTCCAAAGCCCCTTTTCTTTCCTTGGATTCCTAATGCATGCTCTAGCTGGCTTATTTCTGACAGTGAATTTTATCTTCTCTTTCAGATGCTAAGTTCCAAGAACTTTGGCTCCATATTTTATCCATCTCAGTCTTCCCCTGTAGCACCTCAATAAACAGTTTCAGTAAACATGACTAAAGAGTGGACTCAGGGTGCTATTCATTTCTCCCCATACATGGATATTCAGCATAGCCTTCATGGTGTAACCAATTGATTCAACCAGTTCAAGTAATTAATTCAATCAACATCCGAGGAGTCCCCATGTTGGAAACATTATTCACAATAGCTACCATGACCTGAGTGCTTCGAGATGTCAGCCACTGTGGTGAGAATTTTTTTTTTTTGCATGAGCAGGCACCAGGAAACGAACCTGGGGTCTCTGGTGTGGCAGGTGAGAACTCTGCCTGGTGAGCCACTGTGGCCCGCCCACTGTGCTGAGAATTTGACTCAAATTACCTTGTTTGAGCCCTAGGAACTAGAAGCGAGGGGTTGAGGATCCTAAGGGTCTAATTCAGACCTAAGCATTCCAACTCTGGAGACTGGGTCCTTAAACCTGAAACCAGATTTTTCTTCTGACACCATTTAGAATTCACCGTATTCAACTATAGGCCCCTCACCAGGTTCCAGGATAGCATTCCTAGCCACAGGTGGTCATATGCATTCATAAATTAAATCTAAAGGCTTATGCTGAGAAATCTGAGCAGAAATTCATTGACCAATATCACAGGTGGGGCTTCCAATTGCGGAGTGGAAAACAGCCAAGCTCACAGGCTCACACAAGATCTTTCCGGGCCTTGCCGAGGTCCAGAGGTCTCGCAATAGGGCTTCTACTCAGTGCTCCTGGGCAGTGATTTGGCTTAGGATTGGAGTAAAGGATTGCAAGAGGGGAGAAAGGAATAATATTTCTATTCCTTACCTCTATATCTGCACAAACTCAGGCAAACATGGCCTACTCAGAAAATTAGTGCAGATTAGATATAAAGCACTGGTAATAGATGTCATGGATGAAAATCTAATCTGGTCCCAAGGTCCTCTTTGAATATAAATTAAGCCTTTTGGAAAGTAGATGAGCTCCTTTGGCCCTCTGGAATCCCAGGGCATGTACTCAATTGGCCTGTAGAATTATGTGCTTAAAAAGGAGGCTTATATGCATCCATTACTGACTTTGCAGGCTGTGATTGACTGAATAATGGCCTCCAAAGATATCCAGATCCCAACGCCTGGAACCTGTGACCTCATATGGCAAAAGGAAACTGTGTAGTTGTGATTAGTTAAGAATCTTCAATTATCAGGATAGGTCCTAAATGTAATCACAAGTGTCCTAATAAGAAGGAGGCAGAGGGGAATTTGACTATAGAGAAGAAGACAATGTGAAGACTGGAGTATGATACTATGCTTTGAAGGTAGAGAAATGTGGCAACGAGCCAAAGAATGCAAGGAGTGAAACTCTAGAAGCCAGAAAAGGAAAGGAAACGGATTTTCCCCTAAAGCTTCTGGAGGGAGCACAGCTCTGTGGATGGCTTGATTTCAGGCCGGTGAAACTGATTTCAGATTTCTGACCTCCAGAACTGTAGGAGAATAATGTGTGGTGTTTTAAGTCACCAAATTTGTGGCAATTCATTAGGATTACCCAATATACTGTATTAGTTAGGAAGCTAATTTGAGGAAATTGGAGAAATCATCCAAGACATTCAATAAATGGTGCCTGGCTGCATTCTGAGCATTTCAAATCTGGCGGTGTTTGGTGGTTGAAGGTAGGATGGTCTTGGAATTAGACAAACACGCCTGTGACACTTTATATCTAGGCTTCAATGTCTTCAGCTGCAAAATAAGAGCACTGGATTCAGTCATTGCACATTTGAATCTTCTACCAACTGATTTCATTAGTCTGTGGTGTCAAAATAGTTTAAACGTCACTGCATGATATATAATCAAGAAATAGTGCTTCTTTTTTTAGAACATAAATATGATGAAAATTATTTTTTCCTTTTATAGATCAAAATGTGCATCAAACAGCATCCTTTCTAACTCTCGATAGAGATGTCTATTTTTTCCAGGGAGTTTTTCAAGAGAGCAACCAAAATAATGCCAGCTGGGACTCTAGCACTCATGTTTGTGATAGTTAAGACTTAAGATAATAAAGCAAACATCAGCCAAGTATCATATTTCAAAGCCTCTCATCTAACCTAATTATAAACATGAGCTTACACTGCTGGATACCTTGCTTAAACTTTAATGAATGATATAAAGTTTTAGGAACTATCACAACATACAGTTTGTCTTTAGACACCTCCTGAAATAAACTTACAAAGTCTCTAAAATCCTGACACTTGGCAGAAAGTGCTG
The DNA here is from genome assembly GCA_004026745.1 of Myrmecophaga tridactyla. Classification (NCBI taxonomy): domain Eukaryota; kingdom Metazoa; phylum Chordata; class Mammalia; order Pilosa; family Myrmecophagidae; genus Myrmecophaga; species Myrmecophaga tridactyla. The sequence continues at coordinate 86,028 of PVIY010000448.1, forward strand.
ATCATTACTTGTTAAAGAAATTAATTTATGCAGCACCAGTTTCTTCCTTTACCATAGGTGAGAAAGTGCTTATCGGTGAATATTTTCTACAGTCATAAACCTGTTAAGAAAATGCATTTGGGGCTCATCATGCTGTTGACTTTGTGATATTTACTTTGCTAGGGCTTCATCCTTTTCTTTCACCTTTAGAGAAGTGTTTCACTTGCTGAAAGGCAGAGCTGGAAAGTTGGAAAGACCCTCTATGTAGATGACCACTTCCTGGGAGTGGGGGGATTAGAGTGATTCTGTAGGTCAGTACTAGGCTGAGCTCCCTTCCTATGAGCTCCCTTAACTCAACTGCTTTCCTTCTGTATTATGTCATGGCCATGCCTTCAGATTGGTCCCAATTAAATGCTAAGAATCAAAAAGGTCAACCTCTACTACAATGCCTGGCTTCTACTCAGTCCAGAAGCATGGTAAAAGGCTCTGCAAAAGAATCCCAGCACCACCACTGACCACTTTTGCAACGTTTAGGAAAGTCCTTAACCTCCCTAAGTCTTGGCGTGGTCCTCATTTTTTCCTTCCCCCTTCCTTCCTCCTGGACTCACCAATTTCTGCTGCCAGTTGTTATGGTTTCAATAATGTCCCCACAAAGACATGTTCATGTACTAACCCCTACTCCTGTGAATGTGGACCCATTTGTAAACAGGATCACTGAAGATGTTATTCTTTAAAGTGAGGCCTAACTGAATCAGGATGGCCCTTAATCCGGTATGCCTGGAGCCCATATAAGCAGAGGAAATATGGAGAAACAGAAGGAGACAGAAGGCCATGTGACAGAGTCTGAGAATGAGTTAGGGATTACTGGTCAGCCACCACCAGAAGACTCTGGATCTCAGAAAAAGCATAATCCTGCATCCAAAACTGTGAGACAATAAATTCCTATTGTCTAAACCAAGCAATCCGTGGTATTGTTTGAACAGCCTTGGCGAACTACGACAACTAATCTTAGCAAATCCAAGCAGGAAGGCAGGAGAGGTAACAAGGCAAAAAAGTTCTGACCTGCTCAGTACTGTCATAAAATGTCCCCGTGCCCTCTGGAACTAAGAGACATTTCAAACTGACACTTTCTCTAGTGGGTGCTTTTATGGGTTCTTTGGAGACCAGCTCCTTTGGGATACTCTGAATATAACTTCCTTGTCAGGGATCACACTTGATCCTTGCCAACTTCTGTTTCCAGAAGGGCACTCCACAGTTGGAACCCAAGACAACATTCCAGCCAAGATGTAGCCCTGGGTCTGCCTGGCACCAAAATCACTTTGCTTTTCTTATGTGCATGCCTGGCATCTGACCACACTGCCATTCTAACTGCTGATGACACAGATCCTGATCGCTGAGTGAGGTTAGACTTAGCTCAAAGGGGGAAGTACCCCTTCTCAATAGATAACACATCCATTTAATTCAATCAACCAAAAGTACTAGAAGGCACACTTTATAATGTCTTCCTTCACCCAGCCACGTCCAACCCCACCTCCCCACACACACGTGCCCATGCATGCACACATGCTGGTAACCATCATTTTACTTCCTTGTTATCCTTCCAGATATTTTTTTTTTTTTTTACATGGGCAGGCACTGGGAAACGAACCCGGGTCCTCTGGCATCACAGGCAAGCATTCTTGCCTGCTGAGCCACCGTGGCCCACCCCCAGATATTTTTTATAAATTCATATCTGTGCTGGTTTGAAAGGAAGTATGCCCCCTAGAAAAGCCATGTTTTAATCAAAATCCCATTTCATAAAGGTAGAATAATCCCTATTCAACACTGTATGTTTGAAACTGTAGTCAGAACATCTCCCTGGATGATGTGATTTAGTCAAGAGTGGTTGTTAAACTGGATTAGGTGACGACATGTCTCCACCCATTTGGGTGGGTCTTGATTGGTTTATTGGAGTCCTATAAAAGAGGAAACGTTTTGGGGAAAGGGAGAGATTCAGAGAGAGCAGAAAATGCTGCAGCACCATGAAGCAGAGTCCACCAGCCAGAGACCTTTGGAGATGAAGAAGGAAAACGCCTCCCGGGGAGCTTCATGAAACCAGAAGTCAGGAGAGAAAGCTAGCAGATGACACTGTATTCACCATGTGCCCTTCCAGCTGAGAGAGAAGCCCTGACTGTGTTCGCCATGTGCCTTCTCACTTGAGAAAGAAGTCCTGAACTTCATCGGCCTTCTGGAACCAAGGTATCTTACCCTGGATGGATGCCTTTGATTGGACATTTCTATAGCCTTGTTTTAATTGGGACATTTTCTCGGCCTTAGAACTGTAAACTAGCAACTCATTAAATTCCCCCTTTTAAAAGCCATTCCATTTCTGGTATATTGCATTCCGGCAGCTAGCAAACTAGAACAATATCTATAAGACAAAACAAACCTATCTTTTTTTTTCCTCCTTTTCTACACACAGACAACCCACAACACACACACTTCTGCATCTTGGGTTTTTTCACTTAGCAATGCATCTTGGAGATGGTTCAATACCTGGACAAAATAGCCTCCTCATTCTCTCTCTTACAGGGACAGAATATTTCATTCTCTGTAGGTATTATAATTTATACAACTAGTACCTACTGATGACCATATGGGTTTCCATTTTTCGCTATTAAAAGCAAGTTCTGCTGTAAATAATCTCATACATGCGCACATAGATGAGTATATAGATAGAGTAAAATCCTTGAGACAGAGTTGCTGGATCAAAGGACATACGTATTTGTAATTGTTATAGCCCATGCCAAATTGCTCCCACCCACAACAGGGCACTTTTATCAGCAGCACAGAAAAATTTGCTGCTCTATCTACCCACCAAAGCACTGTGTATTCAAACATCATTTTTGACACTTGGATAAGTGCAAAACCGTTTATTGGATAAACCATATAATCCCCACTGATTTGAAATGCCGCCTCATTCAAAACCAAACTTACATATATGTGCTTGAATATTTTTTAAAGTTAACCTCTTTCCCTTTATTCATTTTTCTAAGAATTTTCCTGGCCATTTTTGCTCACATAATTTCTCCATTTAAGCTTTAGAAATCAAATTTCCTACTTATAAAAACAATCTAATTGGTCTTTTTGTTGGGAATATACAAATTAATTTAGGAAGGATTTACACATTATGAGATTTCCCTCCACAACCAAGAGCTTGGTGTGTCTTTTATTTTATATTCCTCAGAGAATATATGTTTTGCCTTATAACTTGAATTGCACATCGCCTGTTAAATTTTCTCCTAGGTAGTTGATCTTTTTAGAACCTATTTTGAATGATATCTTTCTTGTCATCATAATTTCATACTGGTTGCTGAATTTATATATGAAACTTACTGACTCTTCAAATGTATCTTGCATTTGAATACTCACTATTTTGATCATTTTCCAGTTGATCCCTTGAGTTTTGCAGATAAACAATCAAAGCATTTTAAAATTATGAAGAAAACATATCCTCTGCTTCTAATTTTTATCCTCTAGTTTCTTTCTCTTGTCTATCTGCATTGGCTAGGTATAAAGTAATATTAAATAGCAAGTATAATGGTCATGATATCTTTCCTTCTTTACTAGAATTCTTCTAGTGTTTCTCTACTAGGCATAATGGCAACTTGTGTGTTGATGTATGTGCGTTGTGTGTGTGTGTGTGTTGACAAAATCTCATCCATTTCTACCTTATTAAAAAGCCTTTTTTAATTAACTAAGGAAGGACATTGAATTTAATCATCTGTCTTTTCAGCATAGTTTGGGACCAAAGACCTTCATAGTTTCATCAGCTTAGTTGTTAAATTATGTTTATTTAAACCATCCTTATGCTCCTGTTGTAAACGCTACATTATCATGGTGAATTATTCTTTTAATGTATCGTTGAAGGCTGTTTGAATTTTATTGAGGGTGTTTGCTTCATGGTCATGTGAGGATGCTTTTCACTTCATTTTTGTGCTATCCTTATTGGATTTAGGTGTCAATATTGTTCTGGCCTCATAAAAATCGTTTAGAAGCTTTCCCTTTGTCTGCTCTGAAATGGCCAGAGTAACACTGGAGTGTTGATAGAGCTCTGTGAAACCAAGTGTGGCTGAGGTTTTCCAAGATTCTGCTTTCACAAACTTTTCTACTTTGTGTGTATTATTTGTCCTATCTCTGTTATAGTTTTGTTTTGCTTTTTAAATCTCAAGGACAGAGGGTTGGGTTTAACTCCTCAAATTCATGGCACATTGTAATTCATTCAAACAAGGCCCCCTCTTGTTTATTTTTTTTTAGTATTTATTCCTTTTTAACCCCACATTCCCTCTTAATGCCTTTCCCCCGCATGTAGGCAACCATTCTATTTTGCTTAATATGTAGTTTTTTAAAAATATATCCTTGAAAACTGTGCAGTGGGTTTTTGCATGTACTCTTTTATTTATACAAGTGGAATTGTGTTATATACCTAATTCAAGTTCTTTCCTCTTCCCTCAAGCACCATGCTTTAAGACTGATCCATGTCACTATGCAAACTTGGAAACCAATGTTTCTAACTACAGCAATCAACTCCAAGGTGGGCAGTCACCTGATTTTATTTCTCCAGGTTTCCAATAATGGGCACCAGTGGTCTTCAACCTCCTATCACCACAAGTGACTATGTAATTAATATCTTTATACTTGGCCATTTAGGGACTTAACTGTAGAGAATTCCCTTGGGTTCTATACCCAGTGGAATTGCTAGATCATAGGATATGTGTGCATTTAATCTGGCCAGGAAGTGCCAGATTATACTTCAGAATGGTTGCTGCATCTACACTTCTACCAGCAGTCTGTTCTTCACTACCCCACTGATTGAAGTTTCTAGTTGTTTTCAGTTAAATAGGCACTTACCAGTTATTACATATTTTTGTAATTTTAATTTTGATTTCTCTTCATATGCTGGTTAGCTTTTGGCCTGTCATCATTATCCATATTTCTTTGTCACTTTTTCTAAAGAAATTGCTCTAATTTCTTCTTGGTCTTCAAGAGTCTCTCAATTAATCTAAATATTAATCCTTAGTTTTAGTCATTGCAAATATCTTCTCTCATTTGTCACTGATCTGTCCACTTTTGTCTATGATGACCTTTGCTTGAATAGACATTCTTAATTTTGATGAAATCAAATTTCTCAGATTTCTGACTTATGCTTTTGCTTTTGAGATTTTATTTTAAAAACTATTGTCTGCTGTAATTAACAAAGATATTCTTTTAAATTTTTATCATTAACTTTAGAGTTGTTTTCTTTCAGATTTAGTTATCTAGTGAAATCTATGTAGAGACCACCTTATCTGAAATATCAGGGAAGGATCCAGTTGTGTTTTTCTATAGTTATGAGCAAGTATTCTGAATACCAACATAATCAGTTGGTGTGGTTTAGCTTTAAATATAATTTTATTAAGGACCAGCCATATGTGGTTTGGGCCTGGAGCTCTTTATTCTGGTCATTGACATGCTGATATGAGTTTGTATTAACATCTCTCTTCTATTATTAACTCTGTAGAGTATAATACCCAGTAGGACAAGTTCTGCTCCTACTCTCTTTTTTTTTTAATTAGCTTAAGTATTTTTGGACTTTTATTCCTCTATGTACATTGAATATGTTTATCAGATTTCTTTTTTAAAAAAGTCAATTGTAATTTTGATTAGGGTTGTATTGAAATTATAGGTAAATTTGTCCCAACCAAAAACATTGATGTCTCTCCATTTCGCAATTATCTTCTGTGTTTATTAATTTAATGAGCTATATTTATTGACTTTTTATTGGTAAACCACCTTGCATCTATGGGATAAACTCTGATCGATCATCTTATGTTTTCTTTTAAATACCTTATTGGTTTCATATAGTCTATTCTTAGGACTTTTGCATTTATATTATTTAATGAAATAGGACTATCATTTTCCTAGGTGTGTGTTATGTGTGTGTTAATAATTTTAATCTGGTTTCAGAATCAAGATAACATCAACCTCATAAATTAGTTAGGCAAGCTTTGTTTGCTCACTTGCTGTCTTTTCTCTTTTTGAAAATCTTCTGTAAGACAGAAATTCCTTAAAATTTTTATAAAACTTACATGTAAAACCATCTGAGTCAGCATTATTTGGGGGGATGGGATTATACATTTTACTGTCATATTTAATTCTTGCTTATCTATTCAAACTCTTTATCTCATCTTTCACCAATTTTGGCATTTTATATTTTACCAAATATGTATGCATTTCATCTAGGCTTTCAAATTTTATTAGCAAACAAATGCTTATTACACTTAATCTTTAAAATTTTTCTATGTGCACAGCTATACTCCTTTTTTTTGCCTATGTACTTTATGCTTCTCTATACATTCTCTCATTTTTCCTTTAACAGTCTTCCCGGGTGTGTTTATTTTATTAATATTTTCGAAGAACCATATTTCACTCTTGTTAATGGTTGCCATTATTGTGTTGATATTTCCCTTCTTCTGGCTTGTTTAGATATATTCTATTGCTCTATTCCCAGCTCCTTGAGATGAATGATTAGCATGTTTATTTTTTACCTTTCTTGTTTCCAGATAAATGTCTTTAAAGCTATAATAGTCCTTCAAAATGCTGACTTGTTGTCACACAGTTTTTAAAAGTCGATGTTATTGAGATATAATGTACCCACTTAAACCATACAGGTGGATGAGTTTTAACATATGCATATCCCTGAGTAAGCACATGCAGTCAAGATAGAGAACACTTCCATTGTGTCCCCCCGGGTTCCCTTAGGCCACTTTTCAGTTACTCTTTCCCCATCATATGCCCCAAAGCAACTACACAACTACTGATGTGCTTTTTTTGCCATTATATATTTGCTTTCTTTTTTGTTTTTTTTTTTTTTTTTGGCATGGGCAGGCTCCGGGAATCGAACCCAGGTCTCTGGAATGGTAGGCGAGAATTCTGCCACTGAGTCACCATTGCACTGCCCAATATATTGCTTTTTTAAAGAATTTTTATAAATGGAATCATAGAGAATGTTGTCTTTTGTGTTTGGCTTTTTTCACTCAGCATGTTTCTGAGATTCATCCATGTTGTTATATGCATCAGCAATTCATTCTTTTTGTTCCTTTTTACAAATATTCCACAATTTGTTTATCCATTCACTTGCTGATGGACCTTTGATTTGTCTCCAATTTGGAGCTTTAACTAAATCTTCTATGAACATTTGAGTACAAGTATTTGTGCTGTCCCACAAATTTTGAATTATAGTATTTTATACCGCTTATTACTAAATATTTTAAAGTTTTTTTATGGTTTTCTTTTTTTTAAGTCCAGAATTATTTAGTAATGTGCTGCTTAGTTTCCAAATATATAAATTTTAAACTCTTTTTGTTATTATTTCCTAATGTTTCCATTTCCTCTCTATTCTGGAGTCAGTTTTCATAACTTGTTATCCTAGAAAAATTATTCATTGCAACCAAGTTCTCAAAGTTATATTCATGGAGTTGAACCAAGTAGTTCCCCAGAAGTCTTTCAGTGCCTTCTATTTCTGTGGTTATTTTCTTACTATTAGTTTTTATTTTTGTGTACTTTTTTACCTACATTAGCTAATGGGTTTTTCGCTTTTTTTTTCCCCAAAAGGACTGATTTTGGAATTATTTTTTTAATTCCACTCTTTTTCTCATCAACTAATTTATATTTTCTTTTTGTACTTTCTTCCTTCTGTTTTCCCTTGGTTCATTTTGGATCTCTCTAGTAACTTATTTTTGTTTTTCTTATATATTAATAGAAGAATGGAAGTTATACTTTTATAACATATGCTCTGCCATGTAGAGTTTTCCTTTCACTATTTCGTAGATACTCTGCAGTTTTGGTGTTGGATTCATTTTTTACTCACAAGTGACTTAAGAGACTTAAAAAAAACACTTTTCAGGTTAAGAGTGCTTTTGTAATTGTTTACTTCTACTTAAGCATTGTTATCAGAGTGTATTCTTTGTATGTATTCTGCATTTTAGATTTCACTCAGTTTTGTTTGTGTTCTAATATATGGTCTCTTTTTTTCTCACTGTCCCATGAACACTTGGGGGAAAGGGTATGTTCTGTGTTCATTGAACAGAATTTGGCACATATCAATTAGAGCTCTCTTGTTAATTGTGTTATTTATGTTTTCTTACTTTTTTTTTTTACTTGATTTGTCATGGAGCAGGAGAATGCATTACAGTCTCTCCTTATAAAATATTTCTGCATATATTTTGCATATTGAAATTTTTGCTTTAGGCATGTTGGTGGTATGTTCCGAGGCTTATGCGTTCTGCTCACAGCTGTTAGGGCCTGTTTCTACCTGGTACTCTTAGAACCATGACATAGTTGTAGCTATGAAGGCTACCAGTAGATCAAAGTTGTTCTAATCCTATTTCCTCCCCACTCATCTCTCTTCTCTCCTTTCAATCAATTTTAGGATATGCTATTTATTTTTACACTTTAAATATATACTAACTTCTTTTACACAGTTCATCAGCTATAAATTGCATGTGCTGTCTCCACTCTGAAAGGTCAGAAAATCAGCTCATTTAACACCGACTCCTTTATGTCATGCTACGACTATCTCATTTACGTCATCAGGGTCCATAACATTTGCATTCAGGGCCATAACAATATCTTGATATTAATTTTGATTAATCAGTTATGCCTGCCAGTCTTTTTGCCCTGCTCTAGATTCTGGTCCCCACGCCACCCCTTCAGGTCTCAGGCCTCAGGAGAGAGGAGGCGTCTGTCCCTTAAGATCCACAGTGAACTTCTCCAGGGCCGTGAGGTACTTGGGGGCTCTTCAACTTTGCAGTCAGAGAAGGGGGAGCCTGTTCCCAGAGAACAGAGTCTGACAGTGGCAGAGGGAGGGTGCCCAGCAGGAAGGCAGCGAGCCAAGCAGGAAGGATTTGTCTGTGAGCACCTCTGAACATGCCCCCTGAAAACTCAAGGAGAATCTGGACAGAGACGGCAGGGAACATAAGTTCTGCTTGAGCAGGTGGGGACACTGAGTCCCTAAAACTTGGGTTGAAGCGGTAAAGTGGTGACAATGAGTCCCCAGGCTAGATGGGTCTGGGACCATTTAGACTACATCTGAAATAAAATGTGACTCAATAGGAAAATACATTTCTTGTAGATAAATCGTGAGGTTTGCTTGAACAAAAATGTGGGATTACAGATGTTTATATGAATCTCTTACTCTAATAGATACAGATGTAAACTATTTTCTTTAAATAAGAATTGAACTTAGAACTGGATAAAAGAAGGAAATACTCCCTACTATAATCACTAACATTCTCTGAATAGAATATAAACTTGCCTTTCGGTCCTTTTTTACCTTCTACTGTATTACACACACATCTGCATACATACACATATCATGGTAGCTTTCAGGTATTTTCCCTCAACATGCCTAGGATTTCGTGTTATACTTCCATCTTCCTATCTCTTACTACCAAAGTCCAGAAAAATAAAATCGCCTTTTCACAAACCCTTTCCTTGTCCCGAGGCCACTTCTTCCTCCTTGGAATTCCCATGGTGTTTTATCTGTACCACTCCAGGGCTTATCTCTTCTGTCTTGTATTATGGTTGTTTGTGTGGACATCATGGTCAAGAAAAAAGAAAGACTCCTGGCTTGAGAGGCAGAGCCGTCTGAGGAAGGATCCCAGGTCCATCCCTTGCTAGGTGGGTGGTCCTGGGAAAATCCCAAGTCTGGAGAGCCTCTGTTTTTCTCATGGTAAAAATAAAAATAATACTTTCTCCCAGGGTTGTTTCGAGGATAGGAGATAATATATGTAAAATGCAGGGCCTGGTAAAAATGCAAAGATTTACAAAATTCCAGCAGTCATTATAATTATTGATGATGACATTATTATTTCTTATGTCCTCTACTAAAGCATTTATTTATTCATTCATTCAACAGATTTTTATTTAGGAAGAAACCATGTGCCAGGCACCAGGAGACACATAGAGAAAAAGACAGAGGGTTTTAGGGGTGAAGACAGAAAATAAACAAGTAAACAAACCCAGAGATAATTGTGGATGAAGATGGTACTGCCAAGAAACTGAAACAAGACATGCAGTAGAGAGGGAGGGAGGCACTGGGTAGGAGATGGGGGTGTGCGATAAGCAGAGACTTCTTCAGGAAGGCGACTTCATTGCTGAGAACAGAGGAAGGAAACACCTACCAGAATTTGAGAAGCCAGAGCATGCTGGCAGGAGTGGACAGTTAAATGTGAAGTCCCTGAGAGGAGAATGAACTGGCAGCAGCTTGAGCAAAGGAAGGCATGATAGAGGATAGCCTGAAGAGATAAAGAGTGTGAATATTCTTCTCAATGCCACAAGGAAACTCCTTGAAAACTTGGTTCACAATGGAAGGAGGGAGGGAGAGATGAATCTGATAGTTCTCTGCATTGCCAGGGAATCTAGTAGAGACAGAGGCCAGCCTTGGTGGGTGGAGAATTTTCCCAACCTCCTGTGAACATTTGGCGTCGCCTTGGCCTCTTTCCTCGGGTGGTCCCAGATGGTGGTGGGGGCTGGGGAGCTGGGAGGTCCTGAGAGAAGTACTCCTCACTCCTTCTGGCTCGCGTCTCTGGCAGTTCTGTCTCTCAGGTCGCAGATAACAACTGTCAGATGGTCTTACTGTGAAGCAATAAGCTTCCCCATAAACAGGAAGGCAGGCCAAGCTCCAGAAAAGCTGTAGTCTGGACAAAACACAGAAGGCTGGAAAGAATTAAAAGTTCATGTGCAATTGAACAAAGCACCTCAGGGAAATGGAAGGGGTTAAACCTAAGCACACAGTGTTCTCAACGCCCTTGAATGCACAAGCAGAAAAATAATCACACATCCTTGGTAAAAGGATGAAGAAATGATGAGAGAACCAAGTCAGTGTTTCCCACACAAGAACTAGAAATAGTGTTGTGAAAGGTAGGCTTAGTCCAAAAATGGAGGCAAAAAAAGAAAGATGGCAAGAAACAAGATAGGAGGAGGGGGCCTCAGGGAAGGGCCTGCTCAGCATGGCCTGGCACTAGCTCCTTTGTGGCCTTGAGGGCACTTCTCAGCAGTCAGGGTGACTGAGGCTGGTGTGGCAGTGCCCCTCTGTACACCGTCCCCTCAAACCTTCCCCATGTGGTGGGGGACAAATAACAGCCTGGTCTGAATATTTTCTTTATTAATTTTGGTCTTACATATAAAAAGAATTCAGTTGAAGCCGGCCAACTCCAGGGGCCAAATTGTGCCTGGGTGTTTGCTGATGGGTGATGGAAAGGATGATGATGGTACAGGACACAGCAGCAGCATTTGGATGAGAAGAAAATGTGAGGCTCTAGGACCGTATTTGGATCCAGCTTGGAGGCTGGTGAGGCTGGATTGGACAGGAGAGTCTAGTTGTTGGTCATATATTGAGGAAAGTAATTCAATCATCTAAGATAAGGGTAGAACTAGCTGACTTGTTTGTGATTCTTTATGTCAAGTTTCCTTGTTGAGGCCAGTTTTGTACTCAGAAAGCTGTGTGAGCCTTTCTGAGAAGCAGTGCCACGATCACAAGGTTGACATCTGTGGCTTCCTCATACCTTCCCTTGAACACAGATCTTTTTCACCAGAAGGATAAGACGAGAGTGATATGTGCAGAACTTCTCCTCATGTCAAAGCCTTTCTAAACTTCACGTTTATAAAGCGGTGCACAAAGCATATTGGCATGAAGGCAGACATTTTCTCTAAAAATTGTAAAGATATTTAGAATTAAAATTATTATGGAATGTCTCAATCCAGTAGCAAATCACTATTCTAAATGCTTTGTATATAGCTTACCAAAGTGCGGCAAAGTAAACATTATCACTGCCACATTAGAGTTGGTGAAACTATGGCTCTAAGAAGTTAAACAATTTTCCTACAGTCTCAGTTAGTAAATGGGATTTCCAAGTTGGCCTGGAAAAAAAAGAATAAAACTCAATTCTCCATGACCACAATAAAGAAGAAATTAAATGAAAAGTTTCAATTATATGATCACCTTTGGTGGAAATATTCTGAAAGTTGATTATGGTTTCATTGGGGGTTCAACATTTTTACAGAACATGCATGGGATATAATCTTCTTACATGAAATATAATAATGTAGCCTCTTATGGGAGACATTTTGAGTTTATAATCTCCAAAGAGAAATGCTGTTTTTAAATTCTTGGCCAAGGTTTCCTTTGTGTGTCATGGAGATCAACCCCATGGCTAGAGCACTGAAAAGTAAAAATAGATTTCCCACTAGCAGCAATTGAAGTAGGACTTGTTTATCAGCCAGAAGGAAATTCTTTAGTACTTTTCCTGCTTTAGTTCTTTTTCTGCCATCAGAACTAAACAAGTTTAATCATAGCACGGGGTTGGGACCAACATCATGTAAAGGAGTAACAGAGGGTCACTTGCAAAGGATGACTCCAGAGCTGTGAGGGGAAGGGTTTTGGACCCAGGAAGAGTTTAGGGTGGCAGCCAAGTATGGATCATACCCCCTGGGGGGAAAAAAAAGGAGGAGAAAAGAATTTCTTTTGTAACTTATCAAAAATGAATATTTTTCAAAAAATCTAAAAAAGGGTTATTTTATTGCACAGACATGCAAGTTTTGTGTCATTTTCAAAGTAAATTTTTAATTATACATGAGGTAGGGAACCACTGCACCATACAAAGTTTAGGGCCTATAAAGTGAAATATCTGCCTTAACTCTACCATTAAACATCTAGAAAAAAAACTCCCTCCACTGAGGCCAAAAATCCCTCCATTTGTAATGAGTTCCTTTGTGCTAGTTTCTTCTCTCAAGGGAAGGTTTTCTTTTTTTGAGGCAAACATCCTGGGAGTGGATATGTAGATTTCATATATCTATGGGTTAATGATTGGTTTATCAGAAGTGTTTTTTACATTCCAGAAAAAGCCTGGGATTTGGCAAGGGGTTGCCATCCTCACCTTCAACCAATGTGTACATTTGAGAGGAGGTAGGGACAAACTGTGCTGACCTAATTTTTTTTTCACTCTAGGCCAGTCCCTAATTCTATAACATTTGCTAGAGAATCATTAAAATAAGGAAATTTTTAGAGTCTAAGAACTCATCTGGTGCAGTCACCTCACCTCCGTGAGGTCACGGAACCTTTTGGGAATCCACTGAAAATCACAGTCCTTCTCCCCAGGAGTTAAAAAAAGAAAAATGCACTCAGACACATCCTTGAAAGCTATTGCATTGAATTTTAGAGGGTTCGCACATTTCTGAACTCCAGGTTATGATCAGATAACCCGTATATTTTATAAACAGGGAAGTGGAGGGCCAGAGTGGAGAGGTGCTTTGCTTGAAGTTAGGCAGTTTCAAGGCAAGGATGAGAACTAAAGTTTTCACACAGTCATTAAAAGAAATACTCCCATCAGATTCTTATCTGTCAAACATTTCAGCAAACACAAATAGTAGGGTGACTCTATTCAGGAAAAAGATTGTTTAGCTCAGTCAAACTTATTATATTTTCCAACTGATGAAGTAAAGCAGATTCAGAACTCAACATTTTTTTTTCACGTATGGGGCATGTGACCCTGTTAACTGGAATTGTTGGTGTATAGCAGTAATTAGGGGAGGGTATAAAAGTAAATGAACAATTTGAATTTAAATCAGAAACATAGGGCTAATGTAAAAAAAAAAGTTGGCTGTTTTAGGCGTATTGTTAACATTTCTTCCTTGAATTGTGTGTTCATGTATGTATGCGTTGTATATAGTATAGTGTGTGTATGCATGTGGGGGGGGTATGTGTGAGAATGTGCATGATGTTTGGCTGCCATTGTCTGTGAAAAGCAAATGGGGAAAAGTCTTTAGCTGAGCTTCAGGAGGTTAGGAGAGGGCTGAGATGCACTTGATACTTTGGAACTAAAAGGCCTGAAACATATTGGAGAAGGTGGAGAACACTGGGGATCCAGGCTGTACCTGGAGTACTGAAACTGCAAATCAAGCACCCCCATATGCCTTTTCTAATAATCCAGTGTCACAAATGTATATCTCAAGATTTCAATGGATGTGGATTTATTTGTCAGTTTCTGTACATATATTATTGTATTAAATATAATTTTATTGAGATAAATTCATATACCATACAGTCCATCTAAAGTTCACAATTAATGGCTCACAGTATCATCACACAGTTGTGCATTCATCACCTTGATCATTTTTAGAACATTTGCATTACTCCAGAAAAAGAAAGAAGAAAAAAGAAAACCCCAAACATCCCATACCTCTTTCCCCATCCTCTTATTGACCACTAGTATTGGACTCTACCCAATTTTAAGACTTATAATAGAGATAGGTTAACTAAGATAGTGTAGTATTGTCAGAAATATTGTTCTAGTTTGCTAGCTGCCGGAATGCAACATACCAGAAATGGAATGACTTTTAACAAGGGGAATTTAATAAGTTGCTAGTTTACAGTTCTAAGGCCGAGAAAATGTCCCAATTAAAACAAGTCTATAGAAACGTCCAATTTAAGGCATCCGCGAAAAGATACCTTGGTTCAAGAAGGCCGATGACGTTCAACATTTCTCTTTTAGCTGGAAGGGCACATGGTGAGCATGGCAGCATCTGCTGGCTTTCTCATGGCTCTACCAAAGAAGGACTCTCTCCAAAATGTTTCCTCTTTTAAAGGATTCCAGTAAGCAACTCCACCTTCAGTGGGTGGAGACACATCTCCATGGAAATCATCTAATCAAAAGTTACCACCCACAGTTGGGTGGGTCACATCTTCATGGAAACAATCAAAATGCTCCCACCCAGCAATATTGAATGAGGATCAAACAGCATGGCTTTTCTGGGGTCCACCACAGATTCAGACTGGCACAACTATACGTCAGATGGGTATATATATTAGAGAATCAGAACGAAACATCCAGAGGTAGATCCTCACAGATACAGACAACCAACTTTTCTTTTGTTACATAGATTTATAATCATCATGAAAGACCAGGGATTCTGAATTACAGCTCAACAACTTTAGGAGTTTCCTTCTGGCTACTCTAAAACACTAGACACTAAAATGAAATATCTATATAATGAGTCAGCAGTCACAGTCATTTGTTCCCTCTTAATATCTCAGTTAATCCTCCTCCCTCACATTTGAACTTCCTCTCAATCTTCAGGGAAAAATAAACTTACTAAGAAAAACTTTAATAGAGACTTAGAATCTAGAGCCTAGAGCACTCCCTAGGATTTTCAGGACTACTGTTGGTTGGTGTTTACATGCTGTAATTTCTATATATTTTCATGGTGGAAACTTTAAAATAAAAGCTCAGAGTTAGACAGAACTGGGTTTGAATCCCAGTCTACACTCACCAACAGAGTGATCTTGAACAAGGTATCTTCTAGACCTCTGTTTTTCTCTGTGTCAAATGGTTTAATAACATTTATAATCCTTTGTGATAAAGAGTTGTATGGGGAGCAGATGTGCTACTTGATAACCAGTGACAGGCACAGAGCTAATGCTTGATAAATGTGAGCTGTGGCTATTACTTGGGTTCTCACTAGAGCTGATCCAGGATAGGGTTCTGAAGTCATGGGTAAGATACTGATGACCTCAAGTTTTTGACACTTCCTGAGGATAAGGCTTTGCACCAGATGATAAATAAAGGGTTTTGTCCGGCAATAACCCTTTGTGATTCTGTGATGCTTTCTGGTCCCTTGGAAAGTCTGCTCTGGGAATCTTGTCCTAGAGAATCCTTTCCTCTGGAGCTTCTCCCACATGTCTGCTCTGATTCTCTGCATTCCAGCTTTCTGGAATTTTTTGTTGTCTCATCTTGGCTCTGTACCTGCCTCCCTCTCTCTACTCAGTTGGCTAGCCAGACTGACTTCAGCAACCCCTACAGGACGACTTCCCAAATCTGTGCCCATTTGAATTCATGAGAACACCCCAAACCTTGCTGGGAGGAGGATGTTAAAGCCCTTTTGAAATACACTGTAATCAAACTGGTATAAATACACATTTATTTTAAATGAATTTAAATGAGGGCGAAATGGAAAACCAATTTCCTCATCTCTAAAACAAGTGATCCAAACCAGTTGAGATCTGAGATCACTTCCAGAATTAATATGGAAGCTTCAAAGTCTCTGTCATACCAAGCAAATAATAATAGCTCCTCAATAAATACTGAGAATGTGGGGGAAGAATACATAAATATTGAATTTTCTGATAAAAAATACCAAGTAATCACCTTCCTATTTTATCTAATGACTCAATTTTAGCACAATGGTTCATTTTATTTAAAAGTCCACTAATCCTCAAACATTTTATTTTTGTCTTGTAGGTCACAAGGCACAGTTTCCCTGACCAGAATTCACTCTCCTAACTCTGATCTCCAGTTTCAGCCCTGTAGTTGATTGCATTAGGAAAGAAGAATGTAAAAGAATGCCTGCTTATCATCCCCACTATTAGCTGAGGTCCTACTCTTCTAGATTTCACAATCTACTTTGAGCTTCCTTTGGCCTCCCTTGAGGAAGCCAACTTTTGGTTTTTTTAAAAAAAAGACAACCCCTGTTTTGGTTTCTTAATGCTGCCAGAACACAACATACCAGGAATGGATCAGCTTTTAAAAAGGGACTTTATTAAGTTAACGTTCCCAGTTCTCAGGCTATAAAAAAGGCCAAGCTAAGGGGGCATCCAGAGAAAGATACCTTGACTCATGGAAGACTGATGTCTGTCACATGGGAATGATGTGGCTGGCATCTTCTGGTCTTTGTTCCCTTGGTATGCGGGTTTGAAAGAATTTATGCACCCTAGAAAAGCCATGTTTTAATTCTAATCAATCTTGTGGGACCAATAGTATCTTCTAATCCCTGTTCAGTACTATAGGTTGGAAACTTGATTAGGTTACCTCCATGGAGATGTGACTCAGTCAATTATGGGTATTGAACTTGATTAGATGTAGATGTGTCTCTACCTACTCTATGTGGGTCTTGATTAGTTTACTGGAATCCTATAAAAGAGAAGACATTTTGGAGAGAGTTCCTTTTGAGAATGAGGAGAGAGGTGCAGAACCATGACAGAAGGATGAGAGAACCACAGAGTCCACCAGCCAGTGACCTTTGCAGATGAAGAAGGAAAATGCTTCCTGGGGAGTTATTGAAATAAGAGGCCTAGAGAGAAAGATAGCAGATACCACCATGTTGACCATATGCCTTCTAGCTGAGAGAGAAACACTGAATGTTATCAGCCCTCTGGAACCAAGGTATCTTTCCCTGGATGCCTTAGCTTGGACATTTTTATAGACTTGCTTTAATTGGGACATTTTCTCAGCCTTAGAACTGTAAACTAGCAACTTATTAAATTTCTCTTTTTAAAAGCCATTCTATTTCTGGTATATTACATTCTGGTAGCTAGCAAACTAGAACAACTTGCTTCCAGCTTCTGATGCCAGTGGCTTCTTCTCTAGCATCTGTGGGCTTTCCCTTAACTCCTCCGGGACACAACTCTGGTTTCTGGCTTGCTTGGTATCTCATGGGAAAGTGTATGCTGATGTCTGCTGGGCTCTGCCTCTCCAAATGTCTGTGTTTAGTTATCTGTTTTCTCTATCAGTACTCCAAGCATCTCCAAATGTCTGCATCTCTGTCAAGCTCTGAAGCAACTATTCTCCATGCATCTAAGCTTTGAGCTTCCTTCAAAATTGTTTTCCCTTTAAAGGACTCCAGTAAACTAATCAAGACCCACCCTGAGTGGGTGGAATACATCTACATCTAATCAAAACTCATACCCACAATTTGGTGTGTCACATCTCCATGGAAACAATCCAATCAAAGTTTCCATCCTAAGCAATAGGTCTGCCCCTACAGGACTGGACCAGAAAGAAACCATGGTTTTTCTGGGGTACATAACAATTCGCAACTAGCACATTCCCTAACTGATTTCCTTCTGTTTTTCTGTATTGTTTTGTTTTGTTTTATCTAGAAAAACTGAGATACCAAAAATAGCATCGCCCCAGCTCTACTCTCTGTTCAGTATTACTGACTATAGGACAATTTTTTAGGATTTGAAGATAAAACCATTTTAAAGAAGACCTTTTGGCATTTCAACAAACGACAGCATGGGAATTCAGAATTGATACTAAACTTTGTACAACAGCACTGTAACTCTGGTTGCAGAGTTCCAGAATCCACTTTCACTTCCCAGAGAATTCAAGAAATTCCACATGAGGGACTTTGCCTCCCTCTTGGAAAACATCTGTAGAGGGGCAGACATTTTCTATAAAGGGCTAGATAGTTACGTGCTTTACTTCGTGGGCCATCCAGTCTGTCACACCGTTCAACTTTGCTGTTGAAATGCATTAGACAATACACAAATGACTGCACATGGCTGTGTTCCAATCAGCCTTTAGTTACCAAATGGGGCCTAGATTTGAAGCCCCCATTCCATAGTTTGCTATTCCCTGGGCTACAGACCATAGAGTGGTGCATTGGCTTTCCAACATGTGAGAGGGGTTCTCATCCAAACTTTTTTGTGTTTTTATATTTTATTGTTTTCTTTCTCATTACAAAAATGGAGATATGATCATTGTAAAAATTACCAGAAAAGAGGGAATAAAAAGCATCCATAATCCCACCTTGCACATGTAGCCATGTCATATTTATATGTATATATGCATATATATTTTTTAACAGAATTGGGGAAATATGGATATGCATATTTATCTAATTCTTTTCTATTTATGCTATTTTTAAACACAAATTTAGACTAATTTTACTGATTTATGCTTTATGGATTATTTTATTTTTTTCAGGAGCAGTGAAGAACTTCAGCAATACCATTTCTTATCTCACATTTACAATTAGAAGACTATGGTCCTTGAGATTTGGAGCTTTGGACCAACTTCCATGGAGGGAGTGGACAGGCTCCTGCCCAGCAGACACTGAGAACATGCTCCTATAAGATTAGAGTGCAGAACAACCATGGAGACAAGTTGTGTGTGTGTGTGTGCATGTGGGTGCTCTGTGTGTGCTGGGGAAACAACTAGTTACTAATATGATTTCCTGTGGTGGCCCTTGTTAATAGCTACAATGTTATAAGCCCTTCAGAAACCCTGAAAAGGGCAGCCTACAGATCAGGCATTGAGAACCTTTGTTATGGGGTGGACTGGTTTGAAATTGTTGTGTACCCCAGAAAAGCCATGCTCTTTAATCCTCACTCAGTATTGCTGGGTGGGAGCTTTTTTATTGTTTCCATGGAGATGTGACCCACCCAATTGTGCGTGGTAACTTTTGATTAGATGGTTTCCATGGAGATGTGTCTCCACCCATTCAAGGTGGGGTTGCTTACTGGAGCCTTTTAAGAGGGAGCCATTTTGGAAAAAGCTCAGTGCTGACAGAGCCCACACAGCCAGAGAACTTTGGCGATGCAGAAGGAAAATGCCCCAGGGAAGCCTTATGAAATGAGAAGAAAAAGCTAGCAGCTGTCACCATGCACCTTTCCAGCAGACAGAGGGGTTCTGGACCCATTAGCCTTTTTTTGAATCAAGGTATCTTTCTCTGGATGCCTTAGTTTGGACATTTTCATGGCCTTAGAACTGTAAACTTGTGTGGTAGTTAGATTCAGTTGTCAATTTGGCCAGGTGAACGTACCCAGTTTTGTTGCTACAGAGATGAGCCAATGGTACGTGAACCTCATCTGTTGCTGATTTACATCTGCAGTTGGCTAGGAGGCGTGCCTGCTGCAATGAAGGACGTTTGACTTAATTGGCTGATGCTTAAATGAGAGAACGCAACTGCAACGTAGCACAGCCCAAGCAGCTGGGCATTCCTCATCTCAGCACTCGCAGCTCAGCCCAGGCCTTGGGAGATGCAGAAAGAAGTCACCCCGGGGAAAGTTGTTGGAACCCAGGGGCCTGGAGAGAAGGCCAGCAGAGACCATCCTGTGCCTTCCCACGTAAGAAACAACCTCAGTGGAAAGTTAGCTTTCCTCTGAAGAACTAACAAAATAAATCCCCTTTTATTAAAAGCCAATCCATCTCTGGTGTGTTGCATTCCAGCAGCTAGCAAACTAGAATAACTTGCAACTTAATAAATTCCCTTTTTTTAAAGCCATTCTGTTTCTGATATATTGCATTCTGGCAGCTTTTACAAACTAAAACACGGGGAATTCCAGAACTGTGCAATTCCCCAATTCAGATCATGTTCATGGCATCCCCTTCACCCACATTTTTCTTGTCAGTCTTGGTCACTTTTAATCACTGGGATCCCTAACAGAAAATGCTCAAAGTTCTGATTTAAAAGGGTTCACAGGAGGAAATATGTAAAACTTAATGATTGAAAACCCAAGTATTTGGATTAAATGTGGCTTTTGCCATTTCCCCTACTGTTTTTGTGTGTTCCTAAAATAAAGCCAATTTTGCCATGCTTTGTTGAAAATAGGAGTACTTATTAAGAAAAATGGTGAGAAAAGAGAAAATGATTTTTTATATGAATGGACACAAAGATGAAGAATGCAAATAAATGTCATAAGGCCCTGTTACCTTGCAGGGTGAAATTTACAAGTTGGGCCTAGTTTTACTTTTGTGCTTACTTGAGACACAAGTTTGCTAAGCAAATTAATGACACAAGCCGGTTGGTGTGCTAGTGGTTTTTAATGCACAGAATGAAAATGTTTTCAAGTACTTGGAAAGCAGAAAGAGAACCAAGGAAGACAAGTTGTTGCTCTGCAGATTAGTCATGTACCCACAGATGTGTCACATCCCTCCTCTGCTTGCACATCTGAGAAATAGCCATTACTGAGTGTCTACCGCAGGGGTGCTTAAAGGATAAAGGAAGTTAATTGATGGAAATCCAGGTGGCCAACCTAGAATGAATGTGGAATAAATAATGTTGTTATTTATAATGGAATCAGTGCGGTAATTACAAATTCTCCTAAGCTATTAATTCTCACAGGCCTTTTATTGATGTTTTACTTGTTATTGTTTATTTCTGTATCTATATAAAAGTAACAAGACAATTATGCTATAAATTACACCATCAATTCGTTCCAACTAGACTTCCCTGAAATTATTAATTAGTGATGTTTACATGTAATTTCAATAAGGGTTAGAGTGATGTTTGCTTTTATAATATCAGTGGGAGGGGAAAATCAATTTTTAAAATAACTATAAATGGAGGAAGTTAATACGAAGTAAAGATCAAATAATGACTTCTAGTATTTATTAAATCACATTATATGCTGCTTAACAATGAAAATATCATTTAGACTGCCAAACCGAAGGAAGATCCTTTCAGCTTGATATACCAAATAAGTGTTGAAAAGACAGTCTTTACCCTCAGCGGAGTGTTATGCTCATTAATAATAATAATCTTGTATCTGTTTCCAAAATGTTCAATCAACATCAATCCTCTCCTATTTTAAATTATCCAAGAGAGTTCAATGGGGGTTTTGGCAGCTTCTGTATTGGCAATGTGATTTATTATTTTTTAAAATCTTAGATGTTATTGTCTCTTCTAGTGGTGAAACAATCCAAAATCTCCACTTGAAGAAAAATCAGGGTTTCTGAGACTTGCCAACCAGAAGAATCGCCTGTTTAAATAACTCATTCCTAGATGGCTCCAGGGAATCAGGGTTTTTGTTTTTTGGTTTTTGGTTTTTTTTTGTACACAATGTTCATAGCAGCTTTAATCAGCAAAAGCTGTAAACAGCCCAAATGCCCATCAACTTGTGAATGGACAAACAAATTGTGATGTATCTATACAGGGAATCAGGGTTTTAAATAAGTGGCTCTTGTAATCAGACAAGTTCTGGCAAGGCTTCCAAGTAGGAATTCTCTGTCCTAAACATGCACTTGAATCTCCCAGGAAAATTTCAGAGTCAAGAGGTTACCCTGGAGGTTATTCTTACACCTTATATAGAGATCCCCTTTTAGTTTATGATTGTGCTGGAGTGGCTGGAGGGAAGTAAATGAAACTGTTGAGCTGTGTTCCAGTAGCCTTGATTCTTGAAGATGATTGTATGTAGATAAAACTTTTACAATGTGACTGTGTGATTGTGAAAACCTTGTGTCTGATGAGCCTTTTACCCAGGGTATGGACAGATAAGTAAAAAATATATGGATAAAAAGTAAATAAACAATAGGGGGGAGAGGGATAAAATAAATTGGACAGATAGAAATATTAACAGTCAGTGAGAAGAGGGGCTAAGGGGTATGGGATGTATGAGCTTTTTCTTTTTATTTCACTTTCTGGAGTAATGCAAATGTTCTAAAAAAAATGATCATGGCGATGAATACACAACTAAGTGATGGTATTGTGAGCCATTGATTGTACACCATGTATGGACTATAGTATGTGAAGATTTGTCAATAAAAAATGTTAAAAAAAAAAATCTTCCTGGGACCGTAAAATACAGAACAGCTGATGCCCAGGTCCTACTCCAGATCAGTGACATCGGCATCTCTGGCCATTGTTACTTTCCCAAAGCTACCCAGATGATGCACATATGTGGCCTTGTCTAGTGCCTTGCTACTCCAAGTGAGATCAGTACACCAGAAACAGCAGCGCCAGGCTCCCCTGGGAGGTGGGTCTCAGCTCCTTCTCCACTCCATGCCCACCCTCCAACTCCCCAAAGGCAATCTGCATTGTAACATATTCTTAGGAGATCTGTTTGCACAATTAAGTTTGAAAAGGCTGTTCTGGTGCATATCAACAGAACACCTACTTTTCCACCCCGGGAAGATGGATTTTTGCTCTCCCTTCTATCACCCCCAACCACCTCCACCTCCCAAAGCATCTGAATTTCTTAAAATACTTTTCTTTATATAGTTGACCATTGAAAAGTCGACTGAAGAGGGATAGGATGAGGCAAACCTATCTGTTCCAAAATCATTTATTAAAGTATGTTAAACGTAGTACAATTGCTCTTACCCAATCAAATGCCCCAGCAAATTTTAATTGGCTGTTTCTGTCTCGTGTCCCATAATCGATGACATGAAGGATCACGAACATTCACATCTGTGAATTCATTTAGACAATTTTCTTTAATCAACAATGAAGACACTACAGTTCTAAGTACCAGATAGAATCAGGGGGAAAAAAATTGAAAATAAGATAACTCTACAAAGAAAACTTGAAAAAGTGAAACACTTCCAAATAAAAATATATAACTGGCCTGGTACCCATTACATATATACATGATACGTATGTTATACACATATATACAATAAATGTTTTGGTAGCAATACAGACCATACAGACCATGCACTGGTCTTTTTGTACACAGATGAAGTAGCACCTTGAGCAGCACCACCATTTTAAGATGATAAGCCAAACTGCACACACAGGAAATGAAAATATATGTGTATTTTATCTGGCCCACCCTGTAGCCAAGAGGTATAAGGAAAGAACTCTGCAAGAAAAATTGTTCTGGGAACTACATTCTTAAACCAATATCAAAATTCTAAAATGAAAAAAAAAAAACAGCACTAAAGATATCTAGGCAAATACAAACACATTTTCCTGCTTACTAAATTTGTCCTATTATATGGCACATTGGTTAACACCAGGGAAATTAAGAGCATAAACAAAGAGAGAGATGCCAAGTGAATGGCAAAAGTCTAAAATACCAGGTATCTTGGTGTATATATCACAAATGCCAAGTCATCAACCAACTAGGAAAGCAAGATAACTCTCCACCTAAGTCATATAGTTCTAATCATCTTAGCTAATTATAAGCTCTTTATGAATGATAAATTCCTTAAGAATAGGGTCAAGCACCTTCTAAATAATTTCCGGCACCTAACTTGATGCTCAGTCACAAGCAGTGAGAGACGCCCAACATACCATCTGGTTTTTAGGGCTAAGGCACAGCCTCCAAGTTCTTATCTGGGCTGGCTGTGGAAATGGCTAAAAGCACCAGTTTTTAAAGCTTGATGTCTACTGTCTATAGGAAGGCTGCTTTTTGCTCTCCAGAACTAAGCTCACAGACTGGAGTTCTTTCTTAGTATACAAGGGGATATTTCTAACATGCCTAAAAAACCCACGCTTCTTCCTCTCAAAGTTCTCAGCAGTCTACATAAATGTTTTATTACCTTCAACTATTGTTTCTTGGAATGCTAACTCCCCTGTCAAGTCACTGCAATGAGCTCCTTTCATCTTTGGCTTCCACCCATTCTCCTTCGCATGTCTTCCAAAGGATCCTGTCCCTCCCCAATCAAGGTCTTAACTCCCAGTGTCTCTGGTTTCAGCATTTCTGTATGTAATGGGTTGACCTGTAGAACTCTGCCAATTCTGCATGAGCCCAAGGGTGGAATTGTTGCCACCAGCAGTCGGAATGCTTCACATCTATACTACTTTTCATGGCTCTTATTGTCAGTGGATAATGACATCCGCCAACCCCTTTTTTAAACCACCCACAGTAAACCAAATTGGAGTTTCCAATTACATGGCATATAACATTTCAGATACAAGATTGAATGAAACAGGGATTCAGTATAAGATCTAAAAATGTTTTTTGCACTTTGTATGTCTCCAATTTAAGTGACAGCTAAGAGAAAAAACAGGGAAAAAGAGGTTAAAAATCTCTACTTCTGGCTAGATGATTTTTAGTAAATCCATTTTTGCAGTCAATCGAGATTAGTCAAGAGAGTCCCTGACCTTTGAAAGTTAGCAAGAAATGGCCACAAACATAACACCAGTACTGATTTGTCATTATTGACTCAGGTGGTTGATCATTAACAGATTCTGTTCACTTCTAGTTGGTTCTAGGCCCATTCTTTTGCCCAGAATGAAGATATCATCAAAGTCATGGAACGTGTTTGTTCTTTTTCACAAAGGGCAACTTTAAAACTCTGCCTAAGTCTCTAAGAAAGAATGCTGCGAAAGGTTGGTCTCATGAAGAAAAAGCCCAATGTATAGGGTAACCAGAGGCCACTAGAAACCCATTAATGTAAGTCCTTGGCTGGCCTACAAATACTTTGAAATGGATAAAAGGCAACTTTCCTCAATAGAAACTGGATACAAGGACTTAGCAGCTGATGTGGGTCAAAGTAAACCCTTTGTGGGGGCAGTTTCTGCCTTGAGTATCAACAACTTCCAGTTTTAAATCAGTAAAGTTTGATAACCAGTTCAGAGCCCACTAGAAGCATCTTAATTTACGAATGTTATACCTTTCTACTCTGACCCAATAAAATGTTAGGAAATAGAAAACAAGAGCTGTATTTCCCAGTCTGTTCATTTCTGTTCTCACCCAAAACATGTTGATGATTCCACATGCTGAGGTATCTTGGTAATACATATTCAAAGTTTAGGGTCCTTGAGAAATAAAAACAGCCTTCCAAGAAAATGGTTGGGGGTGACTTTTTTCCTTGATTTGTCTTTAACTGCTTGAGTCCTCAATAGAAGAGAGCACAGCAACTTGCTGTCTTCCTACACTAACTGTTAGAATACCTGAAAATGAAAGCTAGTTTGACTAAGAAAGTCTTTTCTTACAAAAAAGTAGAAAATAAAATCTTTCATATTGGATTTTCAAAATTGGTAGTGTTCTCTAACAGAAATGATGCAATTCAGTAAGTGTCTTGAAAATAATGGATTCTTATAACCACAGACCTATTTATCTTAGAAATTGATGAGCACGCAAACTATTAAAATCTGCAACAGTGAATGTTGTGCAACGAGTAACCCAGGCCTCGGCAGTGGGTTTACTTTTATTTCCACTCCCTTTTGGTTAGAGCAGGGGTCCCCATGCAAGTGAGCAGAGAGCATCAGCCACTGCAATGCCCTCCAGGTCCAGCCCCTTCCTTGAAGTCCCACCTCCACCCAAGGAAACACAATCCACACACACACACACACACGCACACACATACACACCTGCCTTAGTGGGGCTGGGAATTCCTGATGGAGAGTTTCCACTGATGCCAAGGGAGCCTATTTGCATGAATTCACTTAACCATTATGAAGTTTCCTGGTAAAGAGATGAAAAATTTTGTAGGCAATATCTCCAAATAGGTTCATTGCCATTTCCATTTTCACATGAAAAAATTCCAAGATATGTATACTTTCCAAATAAGAAAAGGCTTGACATTTTCACTTCTGGTTCGATGCTTCATTCGTATGTCATTATGCTTTTATGTGATCTCTGTAAACTGTGTTTTATTAACTAAGCACTCAAAAGCCAGTATCCACCAAGGCAAATGGGCCAATTACATCCAGTCAAATAAGGTGATACTGGAAGTACTCAGAAAACATGAGAAAAGGGTCTTAAGGAAAGTGACATGGAACCCTGGTTATGATAAAAACACTTTTTGAAACTTTAATTCTGGTTAGCAAGCACTTATTTGTCTTTACCATCTTTCTCAAGATAAGATAATGCAAGAAATGAAGCATCAGAATGTGTGCACAGAAAAAAAATGGTGGGAATGGGTGCAGAAAGCTTACAGAAGGGGGAGAAGAAAAGATCAACAGTATCTAGTTTATTATGAATAGAAAGAAATTTCCAGAATTTACAAACACCCACATTGTTCATTCCAAAGAGAGCTTTTGATTTAAAGGGATCATCCATGTCTCCTTTTTTTACAATATATACAAGGAAGACTTTGATTTCCTTTACTTGTGATTTTGCTTCCATTCAATTGCCAATTTTAAGCTGACACTTGAGAATACCCAGTAGAACATATCCTTCTTTACCTTAATTAACATGGCCTATTGTCTTACAGGAAAAGTACAAAATTAAGATTAATTCTTCTAAGGAACTCATCTCAACATCAAGATTATATTACAGGAGATAGTATCAGTATATTTAACTATACAATTGAGAACCATCTATGGCACTATGATTCTTATTATATTATTTTTTCTGAATTACAATCTTAAAACAAGGATCGTACCCTATTCTACTCTTTTTAGCCTTGTTTTAAGCAATTGCTCCACTCTTTACAACAGGACATTGTATACCTCAGTTCCACATCCAAAAAAAAGATGTGCTGTAAGAAAAGAAGTTACATTTTAATTAAAAAATTACACATATAAATCAAAACCTATGTTAAATATTTAATACTCTCTCCACCCGACAGTTCGGTATGCAATAATTTACAACGATGCTTTGTCGTACACAGTTTCAGCAGCAGATGAAATGTATCTTGCAAATGTACAGAGAGTAAACCCATTCTCTCGTGGCATGGTGGTGGGCACATCAGCTCACTGTAGCCAGCTAAGTCCTTAAGTTTGAAGACGAAGTTTATGCAGACTCATTGTTCTGGTGTCACAGTGCTTTTTTGCTTGGCACAATATTGAACGTGCAGTTCAGTCAAAGAACTCCTGAGGATTGTATAAGGTAAACAAACTGAAATGGATGCATCGTACCATCTACAGAGGGGGAGCATGTGAGGTCCTGGTTGTGAATCATGAAATATTTAGAGTCTGGGTACCCATGAGTTAAGGGAGGTTTTGCTGAGGTCATGTAGGTCTTCATTCTGCAAAGGAAAATGAAAGAATTTGTCACCATGGGCATGTCAATGTGCACTTTCAATCACTCATAAGATTCTTTAAAATGGGTAGTGCCAGATAAACTGAAGTTACAGTACGAAGAGTTCTGTGTACCTAAACAAAATCAACAAGCTGAATTTGACCTTTTTTTTTAAAATGCAAGAGTCTCAGACAATCACGAACTAAAATTAAATATTAAATCAGTAAACAAATCAATGTGATCTGGAGGTTTTAGATGTTTAGCGGCGCAAAAAGACAAAATAGTCTGATGTTCTTATCACCAGAGCAACCAAGTACATTATAGCTATTGGGTAAACAACTACAAAATACAGCAAGCAGGCTGCAGTAAGTCTGGGCTTAACCTTCTTTTGGTTAAAACTCAACAGTGGATTTTAGAATGTGAAGTTGCAGTACTTAACTACACAATCTGAAATCACTTTTTAATGTGAAATTGTCCGGCATAAGAATTTGGGATGCAAATAGAGATTCATGCATAACAGATCTAGTTCATCAGCAAATAAAAGAGCAAGAAAGTGATTCAAATGTAGGTCTAATGGAAATAAATTATTTAGGCAGGAGCACAGTAATTCTTTTATGCTCTTCAAGAGGGAGACCGCAAAGGAGCCCTATCCATTTCACTTCAGAGAGGAGTCACCTTTTCCAACCTCATGAGGCCTCTCTTTTGTCCTCAACTATTAGATGGGATAGCCCTTCAGAGGTCCTGATTTTTCATGTATTGAGAAGTTATCTAAACATATCATAAGCCGAGTGCCATGCACAGTAAGTGGCACACAGTAGCTAATCAATACATACTTGTTGAATGAGTAAATGGTCACATTCAGTACTCTGAAGGAGATGAAGCTGAATTCTGTCACAGGTCCTGCCTTCTAGAAATCAACTACTCTTGAAAGGAAGAGAAGCTTCTTTCATAAACAGGAGACAAAGTAGGAAGGGATAAGTTCCATGCACAGGAAATAAAAATGCTAGATTCCTGGAGGGAGAGAATTCTTCTAGCTGGGAATTTAAGGCAAGTTCCTTATTGACACACTTAACTTGGTTTAGAAGAAAAGGAATAAGTTGGGTGTGTGGAAACAGGGATTAAATCTGTGTTGATTCAGTGTTGCATCTCTAGAGTTTAGCCTAAGACCTAGCATGTAACAGGTACTCAGTGAAAATGAGCTGAGTGAAAGCGGGGAAGGCAGGTGAGGGCACATTATAAAACAGGCCCAGGGATTTGAGAACACGGCCACGGCCAGGCGAAATGAAAGGGGTGTTTTCACTGCACTACCAGGTTACCTGATGAAGGATGGGAGAAGTGAATTCTGCAAAGTGGGTTGGGGCAGATGGTGAGGAACCTTGAGTGACAGGCTAAAAAGTCTTTTATCTAATTACAAGGACAAGGAGGACATACTTTGTGAAATGATCAAGATGCTGCTGGAAGCGCATGAGCTTAGTGATGGATTCTAAAATTCACAACAGAAAGGTGAACAGTATAACTTTTTTCTCTCTCTCCTTCTTGCAGGAGATTATGGCTGGGATTAGTCAACATTCACATTCATATAATGCCTTTCAGGTAAACTGAAGTTTATCACGCAAGGATTCTAGTTTTATGAGGAGATCTGTTTATTTCAAAATATTAACTCTGCTTCTTGAAGACAGGTAAACAGTCTATTTGTCCACTTACAAAGAGGTTTGACATGAAGACACCAGTGTAAAACTGAAAAAAGTTCTCCAGGCTTAGCCCTTTAATTGTCAGAGAAACAGGATTTACTTTGTGTGGCCTCCTCAAGTGAAAGAGAAGTGCATCCTTTCAATGGCTGTGTGGTGTGCTGTGAAACCCTCTGGAGAAGGCTCTCACAGATCTATTTACTTTCAACTTTCTCCTGAACTCAGAATGCAGCCTATCGGAATGTGCCAGCCAGAATATCCAGATGCAGCTTAACTCAGCTTCAGGACACACCCGGGCAGTCAGGCTATTCTTCATTAACGGGCTTGTGACAAACAAAGAGAGCACCTGATGTAAAACGGGGCAAAAGCAAAGGGCACAGCTAAGCTTTCCATTTCATATCTGGCTCTCATCCAGGAGGGCTGAAAAAACAGCTTCGCACAGGAACAAACTGTGCCCCCTTTTATCTGCACATGAGCCAACCTGCACGGATACACAGGGGCAGGGATTGGGGGCCCTGCAAGGAGGGGAAAAAATATGGCTGCACTAGGGGTTGAATATTCTATTGCTTGGGGCCACTCTGAAACCCTCCCTGTAATTTTCTACAACTATGCTAAAACACAAGAAATAAAAACAACTATCAAGTCCATAGTGTACCTTCCCTCCAAAGTCTTAACACCGCTACTTTTAAAAGCCGTTTATCATAAATCTTGATCAACACATGTCTTAGCTACAAAAGCTGCCTGTTGATGCCATCCACGTAGGAGTTATAAAAACCTGAAAACAAGTCGGAGGAAAGGGTCATAGGGAGGGGATGAGAGCAGGAGGCAAAAGGTAAGTAATAGAAGCCAGGAAATTGTTAAAGGAAAACTGAAGTCCATGCCTATTTGTCTTTGTACAAGGGTGTGTGCATGTGTGCACGCACGTGAAGTTTAGACATGGATTTTTAACTGACATGCCTCAGTGGGAGCTGTCCTTCAAAGCGCCACCTCGGGAGCTGCATACTTATCCAATCACGCAGCCATTGTTTGGGGCATTTTTGGAATGCCTTCTCAAGTTCCCATTTCTTTTTTGCAACTGCCTTCTCAGCCTTGGGCATATTCCTTTGAGTGGTCTCTATAGCAGCCAGTGTTGGCCCTCTGAGGGCACATTTGATCTTTGGGGACAGCCAAAAAGCTTTTAGAGCCAAATATGGTGAAGAAAGGGGCTGATTAAGCTGGGTAATGGTTCCCAGGGAGGTATTATCTAAGGTCAAAGAACTCCAAAAGTGAAGTTCCCAAAACACAGCTGTTCTGGGTAAGTTACGTTGATGAGTTTTTTTTGGGGGGGAAAAAAAGCCTCATGGTTTTACAGACATACCTCAATATACACTTTATTGGGCTTAAGTTCATCTGTCTATTTGCCTGCCTCTATACACCTGCAGGCAAGAAAAGCTGAACTTGAATAAAGCAACTCACTTGGAGCATTACAAACATGTATATATACAGTTGGAAATATGTTTTAAAAAAAGAAAAACAATAACCAGGCTAGACTCCTGTAGTTATTCAATATACATCTGTTTAGGGACAAACACAAATGCAATGATAAAGACTGAATGAGCACTGAATAAAGAAGACATGGGTGTAATGCATTTTATATATACAACCCCGATTGATTCCTGCCAACTAAATGAGGCAAATATTGCTAGGATGTTTTTCAAATGCAAAAAGGTATACACTGGAAACAAACAAGCAAAATGTTTCCTTAGGGAAAGCACTATACAAATGTCACACAAAGTGATGTTCCTGTGATATATCCTCTCCAGTTACATCATTTGGGAATAACTTCTGAACCCGGAAATATAATGTACCTGTCACGAGATCTGGTGGCAGGAAATGACATTTTGACAAAATTTCATTGCCACACCAGTATAAACTGTTCCCTTCCTCATGCGTCTTCTTGTAATATAAAACCTACTCATGCTGTGCCAGTAATAAAACATGTACTTTTTAAAGCATTATCAAATAAGTCAACACTTGAGCAATGTACTAGAGACCAATGGATTACTGCATTATGACATCTGAGTAGGAATTTACATCTTCTGGACAATACCCACTTAAAGTATGCCTCTTGGAGCTCAAAAACAAATAGAGGGTGGGCCACGGTGGCTCAGCAGGCAGAGTTCTTGCCTGCCATGCCAGAGACCTGGGTTCAATTCCTGGTGCCTGCCCATGTGAAAAAGAAAAGCAAAATATATAGAGACAAATAAGACTTCTGCTTCCTTTTATGCTGTCTCAGCCTACTCACCAGGCTTCACTGGGAAAGCAGCAGAAAACAATGCAAAATCATGACATACTACAAAGGAAGAAAGAGTACCATTTCAACAATGCATTTTTAGTCAAAACCATTGACTAAAAGTTTTTTTATCTTGTATTTACATGTCTCAAAACTTCCTGCTAATTTTTTTGAGTGAAGTGCAACATAATAATAAATATCTGGTTAAGGCATTACTAGTAGCTTCTAATTTTGCTAGGAGTAAAATATTGTAAGTAACTCAGCTATTATCATATACTAAAACCTACCCAGAAAGTTAACTCTTTCTTATCCAACTGTGCTTTAAAAACTGACTATGGTAATGATTTTTCTGCAATGATGATCACTGTTTGAACTCTTACTGTAAATTCCACTAGAAGAAAAAAATCCTATGTATATTTAATTCCTCCACTGAAAAAAAAGGCATCAAAATAGCATATTTCTCTTTCACGTAGTAGAAGTAGCTATGATTTTTCTGAGTAAAGTTTAGAAAATTTATACAATACAGAAAAATATAAAAAAGGAATAAAACATCCATGTAATTCTCATCACCCAAGGAAAACCACTATCGGTGTAGTTCTAATTTCACTGTTTACTTAAAAGATTTGAACTTTCAAAAGTCTACATTTACTTTCAAAAATAACTAATTAGGAGAGGATAATAATGCTTTTGGCACATGTAGATCTTTCCCATTCTAAAATACATGATGAGAAAATAGTTGAAATGTTGACCAGTTTTTTCAACCTTCCTGTGATTCCGTCCCTTCCCCATCCTTCTAATTCACTACCTTTGAGGAGAAGCATGGCATTCTGAAAGTAGAAAAGGCCTCATGCTTCCTGGCTTTGGTTTCCAAAATCCAGTGTCTTTCAGAGAATAGCACACGCAAAAATGTTCGGGAGAACCATGTCGGAGAAGGATTCTTCTGAGAGGAGAAAAAGTGATAGGGAGTGGGGGGAGAAAAGGTGGTAGGCCATGAGGGCAGAAAGGCCAGGGTGGGGCCGGGGGGCAGCTCTGAACCCTGCAAAGTGGAGCCTACAGGGCCCAGGACACATGCATGTGTGTCAGGCCTGTTGACTTCTTATCCCACCCAAGGACATCCAGCCACACACTGCTGCTGCCTCCACCACCATCTGATGCTAATTCGGTTCTTCAGCCCCCTCGTCGACCTCATTCGCATTTCAGAACTACAGTAACACTTCCCTATGCAGATGTAATTAGCTAATGATGAGAACAATAATTTAGAGCAGACCAGGTCCATCAGAATGCTGGCACAAGAAAGCACTTCATAAAACACTGTAAAACTACTCGTTTTTTTAAGCATACCCAAATCTGGTAAATGATTTAAAAATCTGGCAGTTTAGAACTGTTCCTCATTTTAACATTCACACCATACAATATCAGATGGGAAAAAGAGACTACTGAATCAGCTGATAAACTGCGAAATCCCTATTAAAGGAATTTTCTACTTTAGAGCTTGGGTTCTACCATCTGGGTCGGATGGAAGCATCTAGGGATGAAGCAGCAATATCACAGCCCAGCTCTGTTAGATATGGTAATCACCCAAGTGAAAAAGAAAGAAAAGCTAAATCCAGAGAGCCTCAAGTTTGGGACACTCAGGAAGAATCTCTCCCTTTAAAAGGTATGGCTGGAAAGCATGAGGGCAAACTGAGGGCTTCGGGAAAGGACACAGCTAAATGGTCAAGTCTCCAAACTCCATCCTTTCCCTAATCGCTCTCCCTCTCCAAAAATCCAAGTTAGGATTCAACTAAAATTAGAGCTAAGGCCAAGATGTCTGTTACTTTAAGTTGAAAGGAGATAGCCATGTTAGCTAAAGAAAGGAAACCAAAAATCTTTAAAAATAGGCCAGGAATTGGGCTGGGAAGACTTAGTTTTGTGGTCTCAAATGGCAAAGGGTAACCAAGCCGCCGCACCAGTACTCTCTCGGAGCTGCTTAAAGAGCACTTTTGCCTGGTGCAGGTCACATGGGAGAGGCCTGGTGAAAATAACAAGGTTGCTAGCCAGACTTTCGAGGGTGCTAGGTTGCCAAGGAAGAAAATTCAGGGAGAGCTGCCAATGTGTAAGAGGCCATCTCACTCCAGTTCCCCTTTTGTCCCAATGAAAGACCCTCTGGCATGGCCGGTGACTTCAGGAGACCACCAATGAAGAAAGGCACGTGTAGTCTGAAAGGGAACGGCAAGCAGGAGTGGCTGGGAGGTGCCCATCAAGCCTGTCAGCTCCCGCTGAGGTCTACCAGGGTGTATTTGGCCAGCTGTGTGCATTTCTCCTCCCCCAGCAACAAAAGGCAGAAGGAAGCTCTGGAAAATTTCAAAGATGGCTAGGGATTTATAGAGAAGATAGATTGACAAAAAAGAAAGAAAGAAAACATGGTTCTCCGTCATTAAAAGCATCCTGTTAATGATAAAATAAGGAAATGTGAATGAATATTCAGAAATCTTTTAAGCCAAAGTATAACCACTTTGGTTATTTCCCATTCTTTTGTATTAACATGGAGGACGCGGATAAGTCAAAGACAAAGCAAATGATGTTGATGCCTTAGCCGCCCCCTCCCAAAAAAAGTCAAATTGTCCCAAATCTCTTTTCTACCAGTATTATAGTATGTCCCCATATACATGATAGTCACAGTAGAAGGACTCAGAAAAACAATCCCTCTAGATTTCGCATTCTACACTGTAGGGACAGGAAGCTTTAATTTTAACAGAGTTCAACCAAAATAAACCTGTTATGCAAGACATTAAAGTAATACGATATAATCTTCCCTACCTGAGTAAGGAAGTCATAAAAGTCAGTCTTTCTTCTGCTTTCATGGGAGCTATTTCTGCAGTACATTCCCTCTCGCAGGAATTACATTCATATCTGTGGTTTACATTGTAATTTCACATCAGTTTTTCTGGTAATGTTCAGAAATGCAGGATATAGGTTTTATAAGGCTGGCTTTGATACAAACCAGTAGACATAAATTAAAATCACAGTTTCGTTTACAGGGTGGTGTTGAGATAGTAAAAAGTGTTTGTAAACCTGTTTCTGTATTTAGGCCAATGGAAATCAAGCAGATCTATTCCCAATACCTTTATATTTTCTCTATTAAACACTAAATGGATTTCACATTCTTAGCCCTCTCCCTGGAGTCTTATCATAAATTGCTTCAAGAAAGCCAGTGCCTGATTTTACTTTTGAGAAAGCGCTGCTCCTTATCAACCTCCGCCGGTTGTTCCAAACTAGCGCACGAACAGGGCGCAGGAGAGGCATTCAGAGCTGGTCCCGGGTCTGCAGCAGGCTGAGCTAAGGATTATTACCACCACTGACATCACTTTTGGCAGCCGGAGAAAAGGGAAAACCTGTGTTTAATCTATTTCCTACTCACCACAAGTTTCAGCCGGAGTCCCCGATAATATGGGCTGTGGTTGACTTTATGGAAGAATTTGGTAATGCAGGAAAAATGTACTGAACTAAACAAGCATCTTTAAAAGAAACCACGAGCTACCTCGGCTGTGTGGCCCTCATCTGCTCCCCCTTAAATTTCTTGCTCTTAAACTGGTTTAACAGATGACAGGGCCACACAGTTCCTGGTAAGGTCAAACTTAGTAGAAGACTCTCCCTGCTACACGCATCTGATTAACGTCTCCTGGAAACTGTCACTTTAAATCATCAGCAAAAAGAGTTTAGGCTTTGTTTTCTTTCCTGCGTGTGAGAGAATTCCAAGGGAAAATGCTGGGAAGAATTAAATCCAGGATCCTTTGAAGTGAGCTGTTCTTTAAAAAGAAAAATATTGCCTAAATAATGAAAGAATACTCTTTCAATTGAAACAGGTCACCAAGATATAAGCTTACGGCACATATTTCAAATGTATTCAATACACAATCCTCATTCTTTTCGCCTTACGAATTCTTATTAAAGAAATACAAATCATAAAGATTTCAGGGCTAGGCGAGTGATTCTTAAACAAACTTCAATGTTAAAGAGTAAGGAAAAATGTACTAGCCATCTTAGACAACTGAAGGTTAGGGGTAGCTCCCATGTTTAACTGGGCTATTTCAAAGATAAGCTCTAACACTACTTGCAATAAAGTAACACAAGAAATGTGTCCTTCACTTGAGTTGCCACTACCTGAGTGAAAAGTTAGTAACCTGCATGCAATTTTGAATTCTAAAATGTAATTTAGGAAATTTAACCAAAAAGGGGCTATTTTGAGAATGAAGGGGGAACTATTACATGGCTGTTAGGCTTTTCAAAGACGTCAGTTATGTTTAGTTCAAACTAAAACGTATTCTCAAACTAAGTTTTTAAAAAGAGACCAACATAACTTATACGATCTCCTTTCTTGTCCTTTTCTCTGTGATTGTGGACAAGTTATTCACCCACCCAAATCCCAATGTTTTCATCTTTAATATGGGGATAAAAGGGCCGTCATTAGGATTAAATGAGATAAGATCTGTAACATTCTTATCATGCTGGGCACACAGCAAGCACTCAAACATCAGTTCTTATTGTAACCACGGCCATCGCGAAGAACTAGAACTCCTCGGGCCTCACATCCTCTCCTGATACCTGAAAACACCACATCTGAAAAAGGAGAGGTGGAACCAGCAGGCAAAAGTGCATCCACAGACCAGACGGTAGCCAAGGACCAAAGCTGAAGCCAAGCATTAGGACAGGTTTGAGGAAGAGAGACAGTTATTTGAGAGGAGGTGGTGTGGAAAATGCCAGAAAAAAAGGTAAAGGTCATGGTAAGAGAACTGAAAAAACAATGCCATAATACAATTTTATACAAAAACCTACCTACCTACAAGGACAAAAGCAGGAGGTGATAGGTTAAATATCAAGGCAGATAGCTTTTATCTTTGAACGGATCCTAAACTATTGCTATCTATAGAAACACTGTTGAAAGCCCACTTCTGTTGCTCTAACAGAAGAAATTAGAAGCATGAAGTCCACCCTTTCTGAGTCAGCTAATGAGACTTTTAAATGCTAAACAAAAGAATTTACTAAAAATTCTCATGAATAGGCTTATATGGCCATTCAGTGAAGTTTCTCAAGAACTATTTCCAGGTTCTGAAGCATGTTTATAATTGCTGGGGGAGGAACCAGGTAGCTTTGTTTCTGAATTTTTCCCTCCAATCTCTCATCTGAAGAAACTGAGCAGGAGACTGACACAGGCAGTCAATACTGCATGAGTAACTTAATGAAAAAACTAAATTGCTGCCAGATGCACATCCAATCGTCAGCGGCTGAAAGAGGAGGGGGAAAAAATCTAGAAGATGATCTGAAATGATTGATAATGTATATACTGTTCACATCTCTAAGATCTTTGAAGCTGACAATGCAGATTTCTAATTTACTACAAATTTACTTTTTTTTGGTCTCAGATAAGGAGCCAACATTCTCCCAGTTCACAAGAGGGGTTGACCTTTCCACCTACTTACCGCAAAGCTCCTAATTCTTCAGCCCCCCAAGAACTAGGACTTTAGCTGAAGCACACTGATTGGGCTAAACCCATTTCTTTTTTGCAGGGACCTTCGAGCCTCCAAGCAGTTCATGAAATCTTTACAACTATGGCCCTCCATTGGTGTGGATAGAAGGAATTTTACTGCCCCCTGCCCCCCAGGAGACATTTGGCAATGTCTGGAGATAATTTTGGCTGTCACAGCTGGGGGTGTGGATGTGGGGGAGAGGCTACTGGCATCCACTGGGTAGAAGTCAGGGATGCTCCCAAACATTCTGCAAAAGACAGGACAGACCCTTCAGTAAAGAATTATCTGGCCCAAAATGTCAACAGTGCCAAGGTTATATCACTATTGCATTTTGGAGCTGAGGAGGAAGCCACCAAACATGACTTATCCAGTTTGGGGATATCCACACCAACTCTAGGCAGGAGTGTGAGGGAAGCAGCGTTCCTGTTTGCTGTTTCTGTACCATGGCCTTCCATCACTTCTGTGACTGCCATGTCATGGCTTCCATGCCCAGTGGGTGCCTTCCTGTGCTCCTGGCCCTTTCCCAAATTTCTATCATTGATCAAAACTCAACTCTGCTGGGTCCCATTTTCTCACAACCTTCTTACTAGAGGATGGTCTAGTTAATCTGATTAATGAATTCAAGCCCATATTTTCACAAGTCCCTCCTCCAAAGGAAACCAGGAACCTCTGGCTACAATGCTTTAGCCAACCAATGACTAAAGTGGGGAGATTTTCAGGTGTTATGGTAGACAAAGACAACGGGGTTTGGGGAAGCCTAGCAGAGTACAATGCTGGCCCACCTGTTCTGAGCATGAACAAGTGATCAATCCACCAGGAAATCCATCTTCTCATACCTAGTTCTGTATCTTCATGCAACTTTGCCAGTATTTTCCATATGATCCTGGACAAGTCACCTCACCTCACTTTGCCTCCACAATTTTATAAAATGGAGAGAACACCTAACCTTGGCAATTATTTGCAAAACTCAGTGAGGTAATGTGAGAGAAGGATATTGTGAACAAGAAGACACTTTCCATATGTTACTTGTTACTGAAGGTAATGCTCATTGGCCTCAAATATTTAAGAATAAAAAATAATAAGGATCATATCCACCATGTTCCAGAATTAGTTGACTTTTAAAATTAAATCCACTAATGTTGCTCTCCAAGAGGCTACTTCTATATCAATATACTGTTTCCTAGTGTATTTTTTCCACTGTGGGAAATAAATACCCATTTGGAAGATGGTTTATTACAAAAAAAGTCAAAATTCAAGACTGAGATATAAACTCGAGTTGCCTTTTGCCCCTTCTATGTATAGCATGTGCTCCTAGGAAGACGCTTTAAGTGTGTTTTCCATAAACTTAAACTTGATGAAAAATAGTGGGGGTGGGGGTTTGAGATGGGCCCATATACCACCATCAAGAGTGCATGGAGTTCAATATTCTAAAAATTAGACAATGAACAGGAAAAACGAGTTGACTTCCAGGTGACTAAATACATAGTTTTTAATTTTTGAACCCTAGAACACTGGTGAAAAGAGCAAATGTTCCCTAAATACAACCATGGAAGCTGCTGTGGTCACAAAGAATCCTTCCTCGACTTTAGCCTGAGATGCTGACAAAATGCCTTCAAAATAAAATTGAACCACATAATTCCACCATTACTTTTATGGCTACAAGTACTAGTTAACAGCCCTCTGATCCAGCTTTGCTTAACTCTGGTGAAAAAAAAAAACTTTTTTTTCTGTTGAAACCATGTCAAAAATGGACAGTAGCCTTAGCTGTTATTTCCCCACATTTTCCTTCAAGAACAATATAAAGTAAAAGTCATATTCAAGTAAATTTCCATGCTGTGCCTTAAGCACCAGAGATGTTCCCTTCTACCCAACCTCCCACTCTGAGCCCACCCCATTCCCAACCAAGA
Organism: Myrmecophaga tridactyla; assembly: GCA_004026745.1. Taxonomy (NCBI): domain Eukaryota; kingdom Metazoa; phylum Chordata; class Mammalia; order Pilosa; family Myrmecophagidae; genus Myrmecophaga; species Myrmecophaga tridactyla. Next base: position 124,814 of record PVIY010000448.1, read on the forward strand.
GCAGTATCCAACAGGGCCCCTACACTTGCCCCAAATCATTTCTTCTCAGATCCTCCTTAAAGAATTTCCAATAGAAACAAAGAGGCCTTCCCATGGTCTCAGGATGGGGAGCAACCAGACCTTTGCTAATTTCTGACCTCTGATGCATTAGCTAAAGGAGTTCCAAAGGAAGATGACTTAAGAACAATCTGAGATAAATGAACAGGCTGTGACCTCCCCCTGCCTTTGACCTTTTGGTGGTTTACTAGCATTTCTTCTAGATACGGATCCAAGAAATAGAAGGAGAACTTAACAAGAATTCACCTTAGCAAGTTTTCACCAACAGTTCTATAAAGTGGTAAGGGAGGATGGGACAATGACCAACCGAAATACGTGTCTGGATGACAGTGATTTCAATTTTAGATGTCCATTCCTATGACTATAGGTGACCTCACCTAGATGACCAAATACAAAGGGTTCATGGATTCAACTGAATGGGACAATCAAAGCAGTCCCAGGCCAGATACTATGGGGACTTCCTGGATTGTGTGGAATTGTTAAGAGTTAAGATCATTTCCTCTGTACTTAGTAATATCCAGGCCATTTTTACGGTATGGTGTTTAGATTTGTTCGCCACTGTTAAGCAGTACTAGGGAAAAGTCCAGAGAAAATGACTAATTTATGGAAGGACAGAATAAAGCAGTGCTTCCCAAACTTTAATGTGTTTGTGATCTTGTCCTGAGGATCTTGTTAAAATGCAAACTTTGATGCATTAGTTCTGGGGTGAAGCCTAATACTTTGAATTTTTAACTAGCTCCCCCAGTGATCCAATGCCACTGGTCTTGGACAATGCCTCAACTAGTAAGGGAGTAAAGAACCTAAAAGGAAAGGGAAACATGCTATTTAACTTATATACAAAAATAATAAGAGGGCTTAACTGGAGGCCTTATAAGGTAGGGTGTACAACAAGCCATCCATCTGTTCTCCATCTCTGTAGGGTACATGGGCTTAAATTGCAGAATCAATTTTGAACTGAAACATGAAGAAAAATTTCCTGGGAGAAAATATTCTAGAAGAGTTTAACTAAAGAAGAATGAGAAATTTTTGCCTTGGGGGCTCTTGAACAACTAGAAGGTCTGGATACCTGCAATGACACTTGGGGAAGACAATAGCTAGGATTCCTTAAAAGAATCCCTACTTTGATTTTTTTTTTACCTAGCTTGGGTCCAGGCTCAGGAGAAAGGACCAGAGAAAGGGGCAGTGTGATTGGTAAAGAGGGATGAAAACTGTGAGCAATTCATTTCTATCTCTTTAAACAATGAATGCAGTTTACTTTGATATCTGGCAGTCACAGTCAGGAGGTCCATAGGTGGAGCCATGTGTTAGTTCACAGATGACAGAACCAAAAGAAAGAGGCATGCCCCACAGACCAATTAAATGCATATGTCCTGCTCTACAACCGTCTTTGACCAAATAAACCAAACGGCACAGATCGGAGGTTAGTTTCCAACTTGGTGTCTTTATTATTTAAGGAGACCTGCAGGCAGTAAAAGCCAAACTGCCAACTCAGATCTCATCCCAGAATCAAAATAAAAGTTAAATGACTGCACCAGTCTAAAACACCTTCAACTTTGAAATATCAGGAGCACTGAATCAAAACGTGCTCCCATTTTCCATCATTAAGTTTCTACAACCGTTCTTAAGAATAAGGACGATTTTGGGACAGATATCTCATTCTCAGAACTGAAGGTGCTGGCAGAGGAAGATCAGGATGAGCATTTTGCAAATATGGCAAAGTCATAAGGGTATAGAAATTTGGAAAGACTAAAACATGAGCAACAAAGGATGGTCTGTATGTTATTTCCCCACATTTTTCTTCAGTAACAATATAAGTAAAAGTTGTATTCCAGTAAATTTCCTAATCTACATCTACAATAGAGTTATGTGTGAACAACTTGCATTCAGGTTAACAGACAGAAGCAAAACAATTTCTACAGGAAGACAAATAAGCCCCGAGCCAACAGTAAGTCCTTCGGTACTAATCATTTGGAAGTGGGTTACAAGATTCCATTTTACTGTCAGTGAAGTTTTACAGCAGTGGACAAGCCTTAATTATTTGATGACAATTTATTTCACTGGCCCTGATTCTGTGCTCTGACCCCAATGTACAGTTTTGCTGGTCTGGAAGAGAAGCCTGGGTAGGGAAAGCACAGGTTCCTCGTGGCTTTAGGAAACAGTAGGAAAATGATGAGGTGGCCAGTGATACTCCCCAAGAGCTAACTCCAAAACCACTGCTGGGCAGTGCAATTCACATGCCAGGCAATTCACACACGAGTTGTTTTCCTAATCAGTTGGGACAGAGTGAGAACACATTTCGCCAAGGGCTATGAGGATACAACAGGAATGGAAACCACCCGCAAGGCACTTAACTGTCCGCCCGGGCAGCCATCCGACAGCGGTAAGACACCAGCTCCACTTGGCTGCTGGACCTTGAGCAGATGCTCAACCTCGCTGAGCTGAAATTTCTCAGGAAATAGTGATAAAGGTACCTAACTCACTGGTTATGGTGAAGATTAAGTGAGATGATAACTGTAACGAACTCTCTCCATAGAGCCTGACAGTTAAGCAATTCTAGGATAATTTCTTCTGCTAAATAACAAGAAGTTATCAGAAACTCTAATGGATGGGGGACTGCAAAAAGGGTGGAACCAAAAAGGGAATGGAGGCACTTCACACTCAGACTCTGCCTCCTTGCAACTTTGCTTAAGTGTTTGCTGTTTACAAAGAGAAGCACTTCATAAAATGGTGTCATTGAGACTCTGACAGTTACAACCAGGTTATGGCATCACAAATTTTAAATAAAAAATACTGTCCAAGTCATTCATCATTATTTTAACACTGAATATATGAAGGGGCTTCCTCTGTTGCTTTGAACATATAATTTTTAATAGTTAATTCGTTATTTGAAGTGCATTGCCTCTAACTAAAGGGGCGATTCCAAAGCACTGTAAACTTTTTCAATGTGAGTTTTTATACTTCATTAATTGAAAGGCAAAATATGTAGGCAGAGTAGAGTCAAGCCATACCCACGTATACGCTGAAATTTAATTTTCTGAGGCTTAATGAATTTACATTCAACTTACTAAATCATTTTTAGGTTTCTCTCCAACTCTCTATTTGGTTTTTAGTGTTTTATACATAACTGTTACTCAATAAATAAATCTCATAATGTCTAAGGGATGATCTATAGGAAAACATACTAATCCAAATATTCTAAGGCCCAATGACTTTATTAAAAAAGGGTAAGTAGTTTTAGCTGAAAAAAAGATAATGCACTCTTACTTCTTTGTGAGGAGACCCTTACAACTGACAGCAATTAGTTTAAAGTAGGGGTCTGTTGTAACCTTTTGATAGATATTTTTTTAAATCCCAGCTAATGCTACTTGAGCCTCCAAAACAATTAAAAACCATGACTAAGAAATTAAAGCAATTTTAATAATCATTTTCGAATTACATGTTCTCCTCCCTTGCAGGATATTTTAGTACAGCTCTTGAGGGTGGGGGCAGATGCGATGTGCAAACTTTCCTGGTCCACAAACACACACAAGAGTCTACATCTACAACAGAGCCAATATTCACGACATGACAAGCACTAGGCTGGGGGGTTTAATATGTATTACTTCATTTAATCCTCATTAAAATCATATGAGACTATATTACCATTCCAGTTTTAAAGACAAGGAAGCTGAGGTTTAGAAAAGATTGAGTCAATTCCTCAAGCTCTGAAAGCTCATAAATGGGGCCACTGAGATTCAAAATCCATGCTCTTTACCACAAATTTACAGACCACACTATAAAAAACATGGGCAGTGTTGTCAAATCTTTCATCTAAATAGAGTCCCCTGGAATATACAAAGCAATTTTTATAAAAGGAAACAGAAGGTAAGCTTTGTGTTTACAAAAGGTAATGAGAAATTACATACTGAAATGCCATTCTGATAAATACAAACCAAATCAGCTAAAACAACATTTCACATAATAGCTACCTGGATATCAGAAATACCTTCACTCCTGAAAAACAGTGTGCAAAAGCGATTACCATCAAAAAAGCATACTTTTATCCCTTATTTTAAGCATCGTCTTGTGAAAACATGAAATACAAATCTCCTCTCTCATTTCTTGAAGAGACAGCAGTAGGCACAAGTAACTAGCTATGACTAACAGATTGTGACAAACGCAGACAGAGCCGAAAGGTAAAGCATGAGGACTGGCATTTATTGACCCATTAAAATAGAAACCTTTTCATTTTAGGACTGCAGCTCCTCTAAGCCCTACTTCCAGTGTAAAGCCTGGGATAGGCGGGGATATTTTTATCATAAGACTCTTCCTTCAGTCCTTCCGACCTTTATTTAGAAAACCAAAATAAAAACCAGAAGAAGTATACTTATAAACTCATAAGCCATACACTATAATAGGTAAACAAAAGTCCTTTGACGTTTTAAACCACAAAGGAACAGAAGATTAGAAAGTAAATCATAAACAGCTGCATCTCCCCTCCCAATTGTTTACATTCCTAGACATCCACTTTTTAAAAATATTCCCTATGCAGATCAAAACATGCTGTGCTTAGGAAAGAGTACAACAATGACGTTAGCCTTAAAATATTACATGGTTTACATATAAACAGAGCTAAGTTTATATGCATTATTCTAGTTGGCACCAACTGATCTGAACAGCTAGGATGGAGAGCTATTAATTGCGTTATTTATCTCTCCTGAAAAATTCTAAGCATACATGTAACCTTTAACAAGGTGCCTGGCTTGAGCATATATATATGTTCATGTCTTATATACGTTTGTGTATGTCCACTGACACTCTAAACAGTGTAGGATAAAACTGGTCTAGCAAATAAAAATAATCTAAAAAGCTTTTCCAAGTTGATCTCAGCTTGGGTGATGCTTGGTGTAATTATTGCAGGTGCTCCAGCCCTCCGTCCCCTGCTCTTCTCCCCACAACTTTCTTTTTTTCCTTTCCCTTAATACTGTCCCCCTTTCACTACTGACACTCAGGCTTAGGAAACTGGATGGCACATACAAATACCGTTTTAAAAAATTTATTATTCATACCTTTGTGCATTAAAACACTAACCCAACAAAAAGCTAAAAAGGATGGATCTGCCCTGCCAGCATCGCGTATGTATGTGGGAGGGGAGGTGAGGGAGTCCTATCTTCAATACTCTGATTTGTTATATATTCAGGAGATCAGCAGTTGGCAAAATGTCCTCAAAACACAATGTCCATTCATAAACCTCATGCCCACTTTCATTTGTCCCTATAAATGGAAAAACTTCATTCTAAGTATTGTCTAAGTTTTAACTTAAAATAGGCATAAAAACTTAGACAATACTTAACTTCCATTAGAAGCAGGAATTTAATATCAATGGTAGGAGAGCTTATAGGTTTTGGGAGATAAAAGATTTGGCTGCTCTGAGCTATTATTAAGAAAGCATTTATTCTCTGCCCACGTCTCCAAGACAAACCAAGGTGAATCATCAAGTTCATACTACCGAGAAAGTTCTGATGTTAAAATCTGGTATCGCTGTTAAAATCTGGTATCGCTGACCTCGTTAAATCCAAAAATATGCTCCAATCGAGGTGGTGAAAACCACTCCAGATATGCTTACTATCTTGTCACTGAATTACCATGTCTCACAAACACCCAAGGATTATTTGTAAACATGAATCCCATGACTTCTTATCTTGACCTCCAAGGTGGTAGTTGTGGTAACATATGCCCAAAGTTTAATGAGGATGAGTAAAAGAAGACAATATATTTTTCGTTTAGAATATAAATAGGGACGATGGTTTCTAAAGTTAGATGACTTATTGATCAATTATATACGCTTATTGATGCATTATAATTGTAATAAGAATTCAGACCTAATGGTACGATCCAAACTTGGATAGAATCCCAAGAAAGTAAAGAATTTGCTTCTTTTGAAATATAATGGTTCCTGTCCTTTGGCAACCGTACATGCCGAAGAGAAGTCTGAATGTTGTGTGCTTCCTTTCAATTATGAAGTACTTGTGTAAGAAACACCATATAGTTGACTGCTTATATAAAGCACTGCAATTAATGGGGTATCCCAATGATTCTAAGTCATTCAACATTAGGGGGTGTCTACACCATACAGAGTAAGAAGCTTCCACTTCTGGAGGATGGTTGGTGCCACAAACGCTGTGCTGCCCACAGGCATGAGCTGGGTATGCAGCGAGCCAGTCATTCCCAGGACATAAGCTCCATGAGATAGAAAGTTCTGTGGTCAAAGACATTTGGGAAACGTTACCTTCGACACATTCCATCTCATATTAGAGACTACACATTTTGTTTGACTATGAGTTTCTCAAACTTCTGATCAGAAAATATGTGGCTTCTATTTCATACTAAAATCTCTAACATCTGTAAAACACACTTGGGAAATATAGCATTAAAATTTTCTTCATAAAGCATTTTCCCCTGAATTTTACTATTCAAAAAGCATTCTGATTAAGTATTACTCACAGTAGATACAGACTTTAAAAAAAAAAAAGTTTTATGGTGGAAAAGTTGATCAAATTAACTGGACAAAAAAAAAATAATACTTTATTTGAGAATATCTTGTTTCTCCATTTCCAAATTCCAAGTATGATCTGTGGTCATTAAGAAAGATATTAATGCATCAAAAATTTACAGTTTGACATAATAAATGTAAAAAAGAGTTCTTTGCTGCTCTGATTTTGAAGGGAAATGAATTTCTAAAGTAAATGAAGAGTGGAAAGAGAGCATCTTCCATTTATTCATAGACCCAATCTGAGTTCAGAAAAGAATACTCCACTTTCAGGGTTCATGTATGAGAGTTGTTTTAGTTTTATACTCATGATTTCTGTGGATGAATGTCATAGAAATGAAATGGTTTACTATTGCACAGATAATTTTAAATTATATTCAAAGAACTAGGGCAAAAGTAAAAATATTTTATATTACTGGAAAAGCCAACCCTACAATTAGCCTACCATGATGACCAAGCATAGTAAGACGTTATTACAAAATCACAAAAAATATCATAAATGAAAATCCAACACTTTTTTTTCAAAATATTAAGTGGCGTACTATGTTACCAGTTAGCCTAAATATTTTCAAATACAGTTTTGTATACTGGGAAAGTATGAAGACAGAAATTTTACCTTAAGGGATTAAACAGTGACATAATATAGAAGTAATTAAAACTAATAATAGTATCACTACAATTAATAATAGTATCACCTTGATTTCCTCATTTTTTATAAAAGGCTATGATGTTACACAACATTTTCTAAAAGAGCTTTATTTATGCCTAAATTATATACTGCCAGAAATGTGGAAATGAAAAATAAAATGCAAAATTTTGTAGGGAGCAAAAATGGTGGCAGGGAAGGGATGACGTTAAATTACCAGATGCAAACGTGGTAATAACCTCACAATTAGCCAGATAGAACACGATCCAATCTAAGATTTCTAAACTGTCCAAGGAAGTGGAATTTTTGAGACTCTACAGATAGATATAGGGATTGTCCTTGAAGACATTTTTGTAAATTCCTCTAGCCAAAAAAGTTCAGTGTACACTACAAATTATTTTATCCAGTAATTGTGGAATAAGACAGGCTGTGCAATTATATGCTTACTTCTGTTTATGCCGAGAATATGACTCACAGAGACCCAATGAGGGATAATGAAAAATTATGCCCTAATACCCAAAACTGCCTATTTCAGGGGAAAATTATTACATAAGGCTCAAAGCACAAATAAAAGTCATGACTAGCAAGAAATATTCATTAGACACCCACGTGGTTTTAAAAACCAATTTCAAATGCTTATTTATAAATGTGAGCCAAGGTGACTGGATTTTTACAATGCCATGTTGGTCAATGAAAAGGCTTTTTAAAAAGGGAAACATGTCCCGAGAAAATTTATAGGAGGTTTGGTAGCAAATGAACTTCTAAACAGATACCTACATTTAATAGAGGGGCAAATAAGCACTGGCTTCTAGAGCCTGAAGTTACAAGGGTTTTGACATAGCCAGCCAATCATGGGCAGCTGGCAAATGTCCTGAGCCAAACAGCAGCTGAAGCAAGTCACATTCTGAAACTTTGTAGCACTTCCTGTAATAGAGAAATGTTGGTATGCTCTGAAATTTATCCCCATAAACACAAAAGCTGAATGAAAATCATGTGAGCGGTGAAGAGCCATCATAATCAAAGCAGTTATACATTTTCAAACATGTTAAAAGCTGAATGGAAAAGAAAAAAACATGGAAAATTATCTTTTCAAAATTCATGCAAAGACAAATAAAAAGAAATTTTTGATAAAACTTAAAACATGGCACTTTCTTTACAGCAGAGGAAAATCAAGAGAATTAAAAGTCACAATAAAATGCAAATACACCACCAGCGCTATGTATCAGGAAACTATGAAAATACACAGACATGCTTTGGCTCCTATCACTCTGTTATAGCACAGATACAGGAAGAAATGAGAAAGAAAGTCATGTAAAGAATAAGCTCGCCCTCCATACAAAAGTCTTTTAATTTATGTGCATAAATTAAATTTGATTTATTTTGCATTATTTTTGTTTTGTTTTGTATTATGCCTTAAGACAAGAATGAAAATTAATTTTCAATAAGTGGCTTAACTGAAAGGTTGCCTGAAATATTATTTCAACAACAGCCAGCATTAGGAAACTCCATTATACTCCTTGGAGAAAGTTGAAAATTAGTCAATTAGTTTATCAAATGTCAATACAAAGAGATCTTATAAATAGCAAAACTAATAACTATCTGGTCTCACTTCCTTACAAATATATGCAGTCACACTTTTTTCTTCCTTGGAATCCGCTGTGGCTCCATTAGTAAGCCCCTAAAAATGTAACCTGGCATTTACACTCTTGTCCATCTGGAATGTCTTTATGTCAGAGGAGAACCCTCAACCCCTGGTGAAGATGAACAAGTACATGGCTGGTAAAGATGTGGCCATGTGGAAGCCACTCACCAAATGTTAATCCCTCCAGGACCCTCTTCTTCCTATTTTTGGATGATGCTAAAACGTATATGGCCTCTTTTTAAATTAAATACTTTACTATGAACCAAACCAAACAATTTCTCATTCTTAAGCTAGGAAACTTGCCATTAAAGCTGTCTGAAGTCCAATGTGCTGTCTTTTACCATCCCTAACAGTTTTGAAACCAAATATGCATGATGCTAAAGCCAATCTTGTCGAAGTTATCATTGTGAAACCTAACCCTGCCACTCTGTCTTCCTCAGCAGAATGGAGCAGCATTACGTACATCTGAGAAGAGATTCAGAAATTACTGAGGTTTTCCACGCTGCTTCCATGAAAACCAATACTTCTAGGTTTCGTTGCTGGCTCATGATGCACAGCTAAACTTAGAAATCAAGCTGGTTCTATATCAAACGACACCACCTAACTCTCTGTGTGGGCAGGAATGTGAATTTACAGACCATTCCAATTCTTAACTATTGGTTTTAATGGGCAAAGCAGGCTGGTCAAATTAATCTCTCCAGATAATTTAACAACAACAACATAATCGCTTTGGAATGTATTTGGGTATTAAATTTGGCTACTGTTGCAGCCAAGGTTTCAACAGTACAAGTACAGGGGTACTATTTACACCATTGTCCCATGGCATTGTGCCATACCTGCATGGTTGGGGGGGTTGGTAGGTCACTCTAAGCCAATTACCAAGAGTCCTACACTTCAGAAAAAGCTGGAAAATTATCCATTTTCTGATATAATTCTTCCCAGCTACTGCCTCCACACTGGACAACTGTCATTCACAGTGACAAAGTTTTGCTTCGTATCAAATAAACTGAATAAAGGATAGTTGAAGTTTCAAAATGGCTCCTTTCCTTTGGCAAAGAATCCTAAACTGTATTTTACACAGGTTCTAAAATCCAAACGTAATGAGGGCATTATAGGTACCTTAGGAACCCCGAAAATCTCCATATTCAAATCTGCCCAAGGAAGAGTTGACTGACCTAGTTAAGGTACAAATTGTGAATCATAAAAATTATTTGACTGTTTCATGAATATAATATAGAAATCATTACAAAGCAATAAGTATTGGTCACAAATAACAGAGGCTGCCAGTAGCACTACTTTCCATCATCAACTCTAGGAAAATTAAATTTCCTCTTTTTTTTAGCAAAGGGGATTGCATAAGCACTTTATTCTGATAATCAGAAAAGCAATAAGAGAGAGCTAAAATGGCTAATCAATACTAAGGGCTGAGCTGTAGCCCTACATCAATATAGTTCTTGCTCATTACTGAATCTTTCTAAATACAAATTAGAAAGCTCCCTAAGTTTCACTTTTCTCCAACAATTGACAATCATTATTCACTAGAAAAATTTAGATTCAAATCCAGACTGATACATTAATTTAGTTAGGTTATTTAAAACCTTGCTTTTAGTGAATATAAATATGCTCAATCACCATTAGAAAGTGGCATCCCAACTTGGACTCACTGCCCAGAGTTCCTGGGAAAGTCATCATATATAACATATTAAGTTGATAATTAAAGATACAGAGCTCAAACCTCTTATGATAGTGCCATCTAAAATGCTATGAGACCACAGAAATATAAAAACTGATAAAAGGGCAAATCACAATCAGAGCTTTACCTACTACAAGTAATATGAATGAAGCATCTGCACAACTTGCAAATACCATACTGAGAGTTTTAACTAGTGGAGAGGGCTGCAAAATTTTTTGGTATAGAGGCTGACAGTAAATATTTTCAGCTTTGCAGGTCACATATGGTCTCTTTTGCAATGTCTCAGCTCTGCCATGGTAATTCAAAAACAGCTATAATGCTTAAAAGAGACAACTCATAAAGAATGGGTGTGGCTGTGTCCCAGTACAACTTTATGGAAACAGGTGGGGGGCTGAACTTGGCCAGGAGTTCTCATTTACTATGCCAACCCTTGATCTAGGGTAAACTAAACAAAATTACATATTTCATTGTAAATCAACGAAAAATTAGGGGAATAAGAATACAAATGGGGTTGCTCATAAACACAAAATCAACTCAGATAACAAGCCTACAAATATAAGACATCTTCCTGATGAGAATAATCAGAAACAGAAAATAACTAACAAGCAGTTTGTCAAAGTATAAATATTTGCATATCTGCTACGCTTACAAAATATTATTATACTATTGTGATCATCCAGAAGAGAACGAAACCAATTTCAGAACATATTATCTTCCTTTAAATGCTTCTGTAATAAAGTACATAAATTTAAAGACAAAAGGGGGAAAGAGACAAGACAACATCTTCAAGGGCAAGAAGGGAGCAGTGAGGGCCTCATGCCACTGGAGAGTCTTGTTAGTTTTAATTCACCATTCCCTTAACATTTCCCATACCATACTATTTTTGGTCCTTTTTATTCAAATTACTACATTTTTGGGGTTTTGCTTTTTATACCATGTTGAGGTTTCTACAGTCCTAAAATTATGCAAGATTCTAAGAGCCCTGTATTAAAGCTCTCTGGGAAGGCTACTGTCCAAATTTATGACAAAAATATTGCAAACAAAATCTACAAAAAGTGCCACCGAAGCCACATCTCAGATCCTCGTGGTTACCCCCCCTTTGAATGCCAATATGAAAACGAAATGAACAATCCAGAGAGCTTGAATTTCAAGGGCATTTTTTAAAAGATGCCATCTGCTTTCTTAAAGCAAAACAGAGGCAAAAATAGTTTTCTCCTTCCCCAGCTACAGCAATCCAACATACTCAATCACAGTGTATTTGATCTCCAATGACCAAGGTATCCACATTTTTGAGGTCTTTCTCTCTTGGCCTCTACTATATCAGTCAAGTTTTATTCCATCTGAAATTATTCATTAGTCTCACAATAGTTTCTAATTAGACCTACATCAAAAAAGACCCTACATCAATCCTCCTCCATTCACAAAAATTTTGACTTTTGAACCAAATTGCTCTTTAGTCCTATCCAAGTTACTCCTTTTTTTGTTTATTGTCCTACTTAACATAATAACCCTTTGGCCAATCACCCAGTAATCAAAGCTTCAAAATTCATTTGTATCAATGACATACAGTAAATAAACTTCAAATACTAATAAAATGAAAATCCCTATATAAAACTCTGTAACTCATGCCAAACAATGAAAGGGAGCAGGGACAGATACTAACAGAATAGTATTTAAGAATCATTTCTATTCACTCTGAAAATGGATTTTATGATCTTTCCCCATACTGATTTACCAAATATTTTGCTTTTACTTGCACTAATAAAGTTGGCATTCCCTCAGCAATGCCAAAGGATCATTAAAGGAATTTGACAACGAATCAGATGTAAAAATACGGATTTTTAAACTGTTAGAAAAAATACTCTGTAAGCCTGAAATATCAGTCATCGGTCTCAATGAGGACCAGGAAAAAGAAAGAGAATGAATGAGGATGACGTTACCAATCCTAGAAAAAGGGGTTAGAGCAGGTCATAATGATGTGGGCCCATAGCATCATCTCCGCATGTGAATCATAGAACAATTTATCTTTTGTGCTGCAGATGGCAAGCAGGGTCTTTTCTATTTACTTATTTTTTATTTAAACAGTTTTAGTCACACAACATACAATCTACCCTAAGTGTACAATCAATGGCTCTTGGCATATTCACATAGTTTTGCACTCACCATCACAATCTACATGAGAACATTTCCATTTCTTCCTCAAACAAAGAAGAAAAAAGGAGAAACAACAACAATAAGAAGAATCCCATACCCCTCCCTTATACCACCATCTAACTGACATTTAGCTTTGGCATATTGCCTTTGTTGCAATTAATTAAAGAATATTACAATGTTATTTTAATCATAGACCTTAGTTTGCATTAATTGTATTTTTTCCATATACCATGCCATTTTTAATACCTTGCAATAGTGATATTTATTTGTTCTCACTCATGTAAAAACTTTCTTATATTAGTACATTTAATCACAATCATTGTCCACTGTAGGTTTTGCTAAATTATACTGTCCCAATTTTTATCCTGTATCTTTTCTTCTAGTGTCATACATGCACCTTCCCTTCCACGTTCAACCATCCTCATACTCAGCTTTGTTCACTATGCTTACAATACTGTTTTACCATCGCACAGCATTGTGCTATCCCTTTCTGAATCTTTACAGTCAATCCTGTTAAACATTCTGTACTCCTTCAGCATCAAATATCCAATCTTCACCCTCTTTCTATCACCTCATAACCTGTGTTCTCAACTTTAACTCTGAGTTTGCTCATTATAGTCAGTTTATATTAGTGAGACCAGACAGTATATGTCCTTTTATTTCTGGCTTATTTCACGCAACAAGGTCCTCAAGATTCATCCATGCATGTTGTTGTATGTGTCATGACTTTATTCCATCTTATAGCTGTGTAATGTTCCATCATATGTGTATTTCATAGTGTGTTTATCTACTCATCCGTTGATAAACATTTGGGCTGTTTCCATCTCTTGGCAATCATGAATGAGTTGTAAATTGTCAAGGGCTTAACTGAGCAGCTGCACAACTGGTTTTTCTTAGGTACCACAAGTCACTAATCAATTGCTCCCTGAGGACCTAAAAGTACACAGTCAGATTTTAGTGCTTGTTACATGAATGTCATCAATATGGCACTTAGAACCCTATCTCGTGAACTACACTTGATAATTCTCCCCAGAGTCAAGCAAATCTGCTTATGCTTCCATTTCCCTTGGACTGGATTTTATACCCCTGCTTATCCCAACTTCACACTACAGCTTCATCTATTCATGTTGCTTTCTTAAAAAAAATCTGCTCAAACTCACATCTACAGGAAGTACATAGTTGAACTAAAATGGGAATTATTAGATAATGCCTTTAAAATTTTATTGACTAGCATCTAGTGAACAGCTATTTGTGGTCAAACTACCAGGGAGGGTGTTCTCTGTGCAGCTTTCTCCGGGACTGGTCCATATCCAGATATATGGGACAGGGAGAATTTTTCTGGGGGCACTGTTGGGAATCTACAACTTCTGTGGCTTTTCTAAAACCTCAGCATCACTGTCTGTCCTGTGAGCTCCCTAAAACAGCCCAGTGGTCTTTCCAGGACTCATAGGAGTGAAGTATCCATGGAGTTTTGCTACCTACCTACTCAATAACTGGCCTCACAGTCTGAGGCAGTAAGAAATTTTGATTTCAGTTCTGCAAAATTTGGGAAGGAAACTTTCCAAGACTCTGCTCTGTCAATGCCATAACAGAAATATGCAGAATGTCTTCATCACCTGAAGATAACTTATACTAGAAAAAGTCAATTTGTAAAAGTAAATCCACTTACAACAGAGACCCAATTTTTATAGTACAAAAAGGGTTTAACCTGGATTTTATACTGGAGGATGAAATTAAAATTTATCGAAAAGAGCTTATTTTATCTTATGTTTAACAAGCTACAGGTTTTAATAGTATCTACTGGCATTTTCTTAGAATAAACAAAGTGCGTTCAAGTGTTCATTTTGGAGGGTTACTGTCCTTTATGATTCATTTTTGGTATGTTGTTTGATTTTCATATAACAATCACAAAAATGATCATTTCTGCAGAAATAGTCAAAGGCTTTATCAATTTTTCCAAGGGCTTCTCTTAATGCTGAGATTTTTATCACACTTTAAAAGGACTAATTTTTGTCTCTTAAAAGTACTCATATTTGGAGGGTGCAAGGGTAGTTCAGTGGTAGAATTCTTGCCTGCCATGCAGGAGACCCGGGTTTGATTTCCAGTTCATGAACTTCACAAAAATACAAACAAGCAAAAATTCAACAAACAGTGCTACAATAACAGGATGCTCACCTGGAAAAATAATGAAATGTGACCATGCCATACACCATAAAAAAAAAAAAGTACTAAGGTTTGTCTCTTCAACAGTTGACTCATCTAATTCTGCTAGGGCCTTCTTGTCAATGACTCTACTGTGAATTCAATAGTTCTTCAACGTCATTTTCATTGACGTTATAAAATCTTGCATCTTTTGCAAAAGATATATTTCCACATTGAATAAACTGATGGGAGGAGTGGTTACTAGCATTAAATAGAGAAAAAGCTTAAGCAAGGAGAGAATTTATATGTGGTTAGTACATTAGTGGATATTTTATAGCTTCTACTTCCCTACTAAAGGCTTGTGATTGCAGGAGCTCAGGTAATGAAGATTCCTCTCCTGTCTTCCACCCCTACCCAACTGTTCTTGTTTGCTAGCTGCCGGAATGCAACATACCAGAAACAGATTGGCTTTTAATAAAAGGGGATTTATTTCATTAGTTCTTCAGAGAAAAGGCAGCTAACTTTCAACTGAGGTTCTTTCTTACATAGAAAGGCACAGGGTAATCTCTGCTGGCCTTCTCTCCAGGCCTCTGGGTTCCAACAACTTTCCCTAGGGTGATTTCTTTTTGCATCTCCAAAGGCCTGGGCTGAGCTGTGAGTCCTGAGATGAGGTATGCTCAGCTGCTTGGGCTGTGCTATGTTGTGCTCTCTCATTTAAGCACCAGCCAATTAAATCAAACATCATTCATTGCAGCAGGCACGCCTCCTAGCCCACTGCAGATGTAACAAGCAACAGATGAGGTCATGTACCATTGGTTCATGCCCACAGCAACAGAACTAGGTGCCTTCACCTGGCCAAGATGACAACTGAATCTAACTACCACACCAACCATGTGGCAGGATTTGGTTTCATTAACCCACCAGGATGTCTCCATGAAACCACAGAACCAGCTCTCAAGACTAAACTGAAAAAAAAAAAAAAATTTAAGTCAAAGTGCAAATCAGAGACTTAGGGGTTTAGGTGTTATATTGTGAGCCAAGAGTTGATTGGTCAACTGTCTTGACCGCTGCCTGGTACTTGCTGATGTTAAAATCCATTTGAAACCAGGCTGTAGCTGTTTCTGAACTATTTGGATGCCCTGAAAAGCTCATCAAGATGCTTCCTTACGGTCATCAGGCTGAGGCAGATGGACATGATCACAGAATTAATACCTAAAGACAAATGGCATAATCAAAAGTACTGTTAAAAGTTAACTCAGCCAATATAATTTTCCAGTAAATAGGTAAAATGCAATAAAAATAAAAGCTAATTCTATATATGATTGGTGCCTGTTTCATTATGAGTTTTAAATGCCACCTAAAAATGCTGTAAAGTGTAGGTGTTCAGACTAATATCTAGCATCAAAAAGACTAAACGTTTAAAATAAACTAATACTGTACTTTCTAAAATATTCATAAATGCACACAGTGCCAGTCAACTGGCAGCCAAGTGTTACCAGTAAATCTACATTTGGATCTCATAATCTAAAAACCACTTAAGATAAAAAGAGTACTGAAATAAGTACAAGTCATAATAAGGGCAATATATGAATGGGTTGTGTCAGGTGACATGGGTTCCAAAACAAAAATGACCAACTAAAAACCTATACAAATTGGGTTAAATAATTTATGGCTGGAATGTCTGTTGGAGGCTTAAAACAAGGGTCGCACATTGGATGAAAGGGCCACTATTCTTTACAAAAGAACTGAGATCTGGGTTTAAAGAAATTGTAATAGGCATGCCATGCAAGGAATGTGTCTACATCATCAGGGGGGTGGACATGTGGCCAGACAGGCCTGGATCTAAGACTAAACTCTAGTCACAATATCCAAAGAGCCTAGTTTGGTCAGGGACATCTCAGGGACGCTACGGCAACGTGCTGCTTTAGCAAGGTTAAAGATGAAGTCTCCCTGAGGCATCTCTAAAATATGCCTGGGTGATGCTGGAAACAATCTATGAAGATCTATGTCCTAGGTGCTTTTATCATCTCAGAGATCTCAGCTGATCGACTTGGTCAAAAGTGAAGAGATTATACAGAAGAATTCCATGGCTCATATATAAAACTCAGTGTTTTAGTTTCCTGGCTGCTAAAGCAAATAACATGCAACAAGTTTGCTTAAAAGTGGAAATTTATTGGCTCATAATTTTGAGGCTAGGCGAAGTCCAAAATGAAGGCATCATCAAGGCGATACTTTCTCCTAGAACGATGGCAGTCTGGGGCTGGCTGTCGGCAATCCCGGGTCCTTGGCTCCTCTGTCGCATGGCAATGCACACGGTGGCCTCTCCTGGTTTCTCCTTTTTCTTGTGGGTTCCACTGACAGAACTCCCTGTGGCTTTCTCCTTCTCTGTGGCCTTTCCTATAAGACCGCCAGTAATAGCATTAAGACTCATCCTGATTTAGCTGGGCCACATCTTAACTGAAGTAACCTCATCAAAAGGTCCTATTTACAGGAGTTCACACCCACAGGAATGGATTAAGTTTAAGAACATGTTTTTCTGGGGACTGTAGCTCCAAATCACCACAGTAGGCATACTGGGTGGTCGTAGCACATATGCTAACCTTCTTGATGAGCTTCTTATCACACTTGGAATGAAATCCAAACTACTTTCCATACATAGTCTATCAAGCCCTCCAAGATCTGGGCCTAGCTTACTACTCCAATCATCTCTCTCCCTGCTGCCCCACATGCCTGGAATGTGCTGGAATTGTTCCCACAGTAGCGTTCTGCATCTGCAGCTCCTACTGGGGGCACGTTTCAGCTGGCAGACAACCATATGGCTCTCTCCCCCACCTCACTCAGGAGTTTGCTCAAACGCTGCCCCCTTTTCAGACCACCCTTATCAAAAACAGCCCATCCCACTTCCTCTTCTATATCTCTTTACACTACTTTTCTTCATAGCACTTACTCCCTGAAATTGTTACTTTCAGTTACTTGGTTGTCACTGCTCTCTTCCATTAGAATAATACACACTTCATGAGGATAGAGACCTACTACTTTGCTTTATTCACAGACTCTCTATTTTCCAAAAATGTATCTGGGCATATACTAGGTACTCTACAAGTAAACACAGAATGAATGAATGGATACATTAGTTGCACTGATACAAATATGTCTTATGAAATAATGTAATACTAATTAAATAAGCAAATGAAAATAGTAAGCAAATAATCATTAACAAGACTAGACTAAAAAAAAAATTTTTTTTTAGTCAAAGGGGAAATTAGGGACTTAGGGGTTTGGGTGATATATTGTGAGCCAAGAGTTGCTTGGTCAAGTGTCTTGACCACTGCTCGGTATTTGCTGACATTAAAATCCATTTGAAACCAGGCTCTAGCTGTTTCTGAACTATCTGGATGCCCTGAGAAACTCACCAAGATGCCTCCTTACTGTCATCAGGCTGAGGCAGGATGGACATGACTTCAGCTACCCATTCTCCACCAACAACATTGTTCACTTGTTTGAATGACAACCACTCACTTTCAATATACTTTATGTAATTACATTCAATATATTTCAATACTACTTATGCAAATGAAGAGACAGGACCTCAAAATTGGTACCAGAATTCTCCTGAATCAGCACTACTAGTCACCAAATCACTCTGTGCCCACAACGACACTCCTAAAGCATAGATGACACATCAAAGATTACAACCTATTAGGCAGTATCAAAAACAACTTACGAACAAACAATGAAACTGAGGAGAACTATGGGTATCACCCCTTGCCCTTCCAAGGATGATCACTGGCATATAATACAAAGACAGCACAAGTTCAAATGATCAGTGGTCAACAATGAAAAAGAAACTGAAGCAAAACTGCCTGGACTGTCTTCAGGAAGCTCGAAGATTAGGCCCAAAGTAATGCAGGTCTTCAGCATCCCATAGGACCACAGAGTCATTTCTGTACCTGTCTTTCCAGCTAATCCATCCATGGCTAGAAGACTTTATGACACACAGGAGATGTCATGTCAGGCTTCCTAGGAGTTTCACGGGAGGCCAGGAACTTCCATGTGAAAAGTTATTACTTATCAATATTGAAGTAGCTAAAGAAAGCTATCTCTTTAATGGGATCTGAAGAGATCATGGGGAAGGACTCTGCTGGTCTTTGTCTCTAGTAAACTATGTATCGAAGGTTCCAGGAAAATTGGTACATATAAAAATAAGTCATAAGCCAAAGGAATGGAATCTTACAATTGACTGAACCTGTAAACTCATTGATAACAACCATACAAGCTAAGATATAACATCCTCTGATTGGCTGGCTGCTATATAAGCTATGGCTTTTCAAGCCTTACAAAATGTGGCACTACAGTTTCATTCTGAACAGTAATAGCAGTCTTGAGAAATATGTTCCTATCTCAGAAAAAAACAGGTGATAAAAAAAAGGACAATAGAGCCCTAGCAGTATTAAATGCATCTTAACTTTATGATTAGGATTGACGAAGCCATAGATAGAGGCCATTCATTACCAGTGTTCCTAAATTATGTTCAAGCTGGACTAATAATCAAATACTCTCTATATAAAATAGGAAGCTTCATTTAATAAGCTATCTTTTAAACCCTTTAATTATTTTCATAAACTACAATATTTTTGCCAAACATATCTTTGAAAACTTGAATGCTTCTTGCCCAAAGTTTTCAAAATAAATTATGCTTTAAAAACCATAAATTAAAACTAAATTTGACTGTGATTCATTTAATTTGATAAATTTACGATCCTACATTCTGCCCATGAAAATCTCTTACCTCGCTTGATTCTTCCTGAGTACTTATTACTTCTGAAATAACTTTATCTATTTATTGTCTGTTTTCCTCACTAAAATGTAAACTCCATGAGGACAGAAATTAAGCCTTATTCACAGCTATATTCCCAGCACCCAAAACAGTACCTGACATTATAAATATTTGAGGAACAAATTGAGGAATGATTAAATCTATTCAAAAATCTAAAATATATTCTCTATACACATGTAAATATGCAACATACATGGTTTACATGTAGCATATAGTGTGTATTTAGATAGTATACAATAGACAAAGCATTATACACATTTTTACGTGGTCTAGCAAAGCATCAGCTGGAAATAGGACAACAGAGTTTCTTGCTAACTCTACCAGGTAGCAGCTAAATTGCAAATCTTGGGCAAGTTATTTAACTTCTCTGGGCCTAAGCTTATTAATCTGTACAAAGAGTGTTGAGCCCCTTAAGTTACTGTTCTGGAGAGCTGGCTAATCCTAGAGCACAAGAGAGAAGACCTACTTGTAAACTCCTGTGCAATGTTGGAGCCCAGCTCAACATTCTTTCAGCAAAGCTTCTGACACTGACAAACCCAAATGAGAACAAAGAATCAGCTCACACTTAAATACCACCACTACCACTACCAACCCTGTGAAAACATGGTCACCTGTAAAATCACAAATAGAGCAACCAACACTACCAAGATCATGTCACAGTGTAAGCAAGGTAACAGAATCAGCTAGAGTTAGCTCCTGTGCAATCTCCATTTCATTCTCTAAAGCATCTTTTCTTTGGGACAAGTAAACTGCAGAATTTAGATTCTATAGCTAATCCCAATGAGATGGTCTAAGCCCTTCACTAGGTAGGTGAGTCATGCTGGTTGTCAGTCTTTTCCCCATCTCTTCAGGATGGTCATCTCGCCTGTCTGGCACTGCTCAAAATTCAGGATCCCTCTCACAAAGAGTGCCAAGGCACAAGTCACGTTATTTCTCAACAAGAATTCTGTGGAAGAAAACATTCAGTATTATCCAGCAATACTTTTGTTTGTCATACTTAATAAATAATTAAATCCATAGGCACCCGTATGATCCTGCAATCCTGTAGTTACGTGTATATTTGGAGGAACTGAGAGTGGAGACATGAATGGACATTTGCATACTCATGTTTATGGCAGTAGAGTTCTCTGTGCAATGGATAGAAGTGGCCTCAGGGTACCTGAACAGAGGAATGGAAGGGAGAACTGCTCAATGGACTATTGAGTGGCTACAAGAAGAAATGAAGTTGTGAGGCATAAAACTAGGTAAATGAAATGTGAGGGCAGTATTTTGAATGAAATAAGCCAGAAATGAAAAGACAAATATCATGCCTCACTAATATGGACTACTTATAACGTGCAAGCTCTGAGAATTGAATTTGAGAGCTTAGGTTATCAGAGGAAGGCCTATTGTAAAGGTACCTAGATTGGAAGCTTTTACAGCAGTCACATCTATTCTAGAGCTGTAACTGCTATATTTCTAAATTCTGAGATGCTGGGCTCTCTGTGCATAATCTGGTCGTTCCTGGAACTGCAGGAATTTGTTGTGACACCTGACACTCAGAGCTTAAGTTCTGTAGCTATGAAAATCAGCATTACCCCGTACAGCAACTGTTGAAAACACTGAAAAAGTGATCAGACTTTAACTAGAGAAATGAATGAAGCTGATCTGGGTAGGACTAAGGAAAAGCAGACTAAAGGGTAAAGGATGATATTGACTGTATTTTAAAACTTCAACTTCTGTGTGAGACCAAAGGAAGAGATGTTTATTTGGTGCAAAATTTATATTTTTGGTAGCACACTATCTAATCTAACTTGTACAGCCAGCTTATTCAAACACCATAATTACATGATACCTTGAATAGGGAGTGAGAGCTTGTTGGTTTGTACAGATTGGTAGGATGCCCTGATAGATCCCAGAGCAATCTGGGTAGAAGATTATAAAAGTATTTACAAAGTCCCCTTGAAGGATTGGGAAAAAGGTGGAAATAATAAACTTCCCCACCTGGGGAAGACCTGATATTCTCACAAGTACTGGGGACTACCAATTTGATGGGCCAGGTCCTCAATCTTGGGGCTTGTCCTTATGAAATTTACTCCTGCAAAGGAGAAGCTAAGCCTACTTATAATTATGCCTACAAGTCACCCCAGAGAACCTCTTTTGTTGCTCAGATGGCTTCTCTCTAAGCCAACTCTGCAGGTGTACTCATTGCCCTCACTCCTATGTGGGGCATAACTCCCAGTGGTGTAAATCTCCCTGGCAATGTAGGACATGACTCCTGTGGATGAGCCTGGCCCTGGTATCATGGGTGTAAGAAAGCTTTCTTGACTAAAAGGGGGAAGATAAATGAGACAAAATAAAGTTTCAGTGGCTGAAAGACTTAAAATAGAGCCAAGAGATCATTCTGGAGATTATTCTTATCTATATAAATATCCCCTTTCAATTTTTGGTGTATTGGAGTAGCTAGAGGAAAATACCTGAAGCTGTTAAACTGTAATCCAATAGCCTTGCTTCTTGAAGATGACTGATTAACTATAGAGCTTTTAAGATGTGAACATGTGATTGTGAAAACCTTGTGACTGACACTCCCTTTATTCAGTCTATGGACAGATTAATAAAAAAAAAAAATTTTTAATAAATAAATAATAGGGGTTTCAGTTTCCCAGAATTTAACAGTACAATACTTCCATGAAATAAATATCTGAACTAGACAGTCAGCTTTCACATATCTCTTCAGGCACTCAATCACATTACATTCGTCTAGCCAAGACATCAGGAAAGCTGTCTACATTTGTAAACTATTTTGAATAAGATCCTAAATGTTCTTATTTCTGTTTTGGAAAGAACATAAATGAAAGCACCCCTGTGTTCTAAGGGGGAAAGCGGACTGGGGGCATTTAATTCAAATCACAACAAACCTTAGGTTCAAAAGGCAAGTCGTAACTGCACTTTCATATATTCTTTCATTTGATCCTCAAAACAACACTGTAAGATACTTTAGGGAAATATTACTACATCCACAACCTCCCCCACCCCGCCCCCAACAACCACCAATTTCATGAGCTAGAAAATTAGGTCAAAGAACAACCAGTCCCAGAAGGTAGCAGAATCAGGAATAGAATTCACATCTCTTTTCTTGTCCATGCTGGTTCTGGTATATCACTTGACCTTTTAATTATATTAGTCAACCTAGGCTTGCATTATAATATATATAGAATCATTATTGCACACACCTATTAGAAATAGCCAAGGGAATGAAAAGTATAACATATACACTATTTCGTTTAGCTGAACAAATATCATGAATGGTAGGAAATGAAAGAATCTTATCAAGACAAGAAAAGTGATGCTAGTAAATTCTCTTTTCTTCCACATCAATCTTCTCCTTTTTTAAATTTTTAATCCTCTTATGGCAACTGATTACGAGAAAGAAATCTTGGGATCAGGAAAGCAGAACTGAAACCTAAATCTTATTATACTGATAAGGATACTTACACAGGAAGCAATAAGTTACCACTGCTTCCTGTTTTAAGTATCCTTATCAGTAGGACATTAATTTCTTTTTAACCTCGCATATAGGACACTTCCCAAAATAACATCTTCTGATCTTCAGCTGTCAGCTGAAGTTGTTTCATAAATAGCTCAGCATATGTACTTCAGAGGGTTGGGAACACTCTAAGTGCAAATATAGTTCAGTAATACCAATTCCCTTTAGACTTTGGTGACAATCTAGAATGTGTAAAACCAAGCAGTCATAGAAATTCTACAGAGGATATCATAAATATCTATTGTAAGTGACCTACAGAATGCTGTTTGGATTATTTCTGGAAATTTTGAAATAAAGGTCATTAGCAGAGATATATACCTATTTTTAATTTAAAAAATTCCTATTTTTAGCAAATGGTTCAAAAAAAAGAAAATAATATTTGCTTCAGGCCAGTTAAAATTCAAACAGTTTCAAAATTACCTTTTATCAAGGTATTTATTTTGGTGAAATGGATATGCATAAAGAAACACCTGACTCCTCTATTTTAATCAACTTTTCCTGAGGCTTTCACAGTCAACAGACAACAAAACTGATTATGTGGGAATGTATTTGAAAAAATTATGCATGTAATCCAAGAAATATATGGAGAAAACACACACGTAGGTTTAAAAGATGCCTAGCTATAATCTTTATGACCTAGTATGTCAGGAATTCCATTGCCAGAATTACACAACAAGCTCAGACAATTTCAGAGAGAAAATCAATATCTGTGTTTTGTAAGGAAAACAAGGGACCATGTGGAATGGGACTATGGAATGTCAATGGCCTAGGACTTTATTTTGTTTTGTGTCCTGGTACTTCAACAAAACATTGGTGCCTGCACCACCTCTTCTTTCCCCTCTTCTGACTCCCAATCCTACAAAATAAGCAGCGCAGAAGAGACAGAGAATGGGTTTTGCATCTAAGTCAGTAGCAGCCCTCCCAGAGGATATACTTAAGGTTCAGTGTACCTTGCATGTAGCGAATGCTCAAACATATTTGAAGACTGTTAAAAGACTCTAATATGATCCTCACACCCCCTTTTGCCAACTGCTAAGTAGTTGCCTTTTGTCATGCAAAGTCAATCAGGCACTGATTCCATGGGGGGGGGGGGGGACAATTCTGTGCTGCTGGCAAGGAAAGCCCTGTACCCCAGCCTACAATTTCAGACCGAGATGGACCCTGTGGCCGTCTTGAGTGAACAACTCAGTGCCCAGACCAGGCAGGGCACTGTATGGTGGTATCTCTGATACAATGGTCAATTCCAGAATTCCCACTGGGGGTCCAGGACTGATGACAGCCAAGCTCCATTCACTTGATTAACTGGATTCACTGAGGCATGGAGGTTGCTTATGGTAAGAAAAAATAGAAATTTTATAAATATCTACACTTGGTCAACATCATGAAATAATATTAAAAAGACTACTAGTAGATCAGCTTCAAGAAACTCTGTTTAAAAAAATCTAAATAGCTATGTCCTCTCTTAATTAACACTGAATCCACCCAGGATAATGGTTGAGAGCACTTTCTTTGGAGTCAGACATACCACAGGGATCTTAGGCAGCTTAAGTGAAGCAAGGTATATGAAGTCATTCACATGGTCCTTGTACAGTCAGTAAAGAACAAAGAACAGCGGCTGTGATTAATAAACTCTCTGAGCCACAATTTATTCAGCTATAAAATAAGTGGACCAAATGATCTCCAGCTCTGAGCTAAATTTAATATTTAATTTCTATTACATGGCTTAGGGAAAACATATTCATATAATGTAAAGCAAGACCTTAAAGCTTATTTATCTATTTCCAAGAAATTTTCCACATCAGAGAAAGGAGGCAAAGGTGCATAACTCTCAGGCATGTTCCTCTGGTCTGGGATTCAAAGTTCCAAAGTAGTATGTTAGGATCTGACGGTGTTTAAGAGTAGAATCCAAGCATCCTTAAATAAGCACCAAAACTAAGTTCAACAAAATAAAATGGAAGGAAAAAGAAACAGAACAAAACAAAATCAGATATGCATAAATAGTTTTGTAGGAAGAGAACTTAAGAAGGCTCTAATGATCACAGTGGCTCCAAGGCTGTAACAAATCTGTAATGTTCAACTGTCACTGAAAAAATAAACACTGGGAAGTTGGATATATTAAAATGGGAGAACATGGAGAAACCAGGGACACTGTACTACAAAATGTTGGCCAATTCTGGGCAGGAAAAAGATGTAGAAAACTATATAGGTCCTGGAAAGAACTACAAAGTTGATTCAAGGCTTGAGTAATGAGAATGGTGAATAAAACCTAAAAATGATTAACATTAAGGGAAACCTGAGAGCCAACTTCACAAAGGTCTTCAAACATAGGTAAGGAAATATCTCAGAAAAGGACAGAGGGCTGAATAAACAAACTGAGATACATCCACACATAAACACAAACACACACAATTATGGATGTGTCACAGGGAGACAGGAGCCAAATGAAAGAGCTCCCAATGGCCAAAGCCACAATAATTTGCACTAATAATATTAATAATAAAGCAGTATTGGACTATAATCCAAAGTATAAAACAGTCATGAGAATACTGACATAAATATGATTGACTGAATAAATATATGGAGAAAAAGAGACGAATGACCCATGCAGATGAATTCTAGACAATATATGTAGATATTCCTCTCCTTTCTTCCCAAAAGTAGGAGGGTAGAAGGGAGGAGAGCAACCTTTACAGTGGAAAAACTTCAGGTGATCAAGGTCAGGTATCAATCTACATCAACATTGATAAGTCATGTTGATAACATGTTCCCTTGATATGGCAGGATGAGAACAGCATTTTATCTCTGTGAATTAATAAAGGCACTTTATCCCTGTCTTTTCATGAAAAAAACAAAAACATGTTAGACAAATCCCAATTGAGGGACATTCTACAAACTACCTACCCAGTATTCTTCAAAACTGTTAAAGTCATCAAAAACAAGAAAAATCAGAGAAACTGTCACAACCAAGTGGAGCCTAAGAAGACATGATGACTTATTGGAATATAGTGTCCTAGATGGGTTCCTAGAACAGAAAAAGGGCATTAGGGCAATACTGAGGAACTCTGAATAAAGTAAGGACTTTATAATGTATAATATAATAATATATCAATATTGGTTCATTAATTGTAACAAATAGGAAAAATTAGGTGTGGGGCACAGGACAACTCTGTAGTATCCTTGTAATAATTCTGTAAATCTAAAACTGATCTACTGGGTGGGCCACGGTGGCTCAGCAGGCAGGAATGCTTGCCTGCCATGCCAGAGGACCCGGGTTCGATTCCCAGTGCCTGCCCATGTAAAAAAAAAACAAAAACAAGTTAATTAAAACTGATCTACAAGAAAAGAGTTTATTTTAAAAATGCTAATGAATTAAAACTGAATGGTAAGACAAGTTTAGGTAATTATATAACTATTCATGCAGTTTGCTCTTCAAATAGTTTCAAACGTCCTTTTCCTGGCCACTTTAAAGAACTCCAAATTGTAATTCTATTTGGTGAATTATTACTTTTTATAGACAAGAGAGATGACGTAAAATTTCTTTCAGAGGAAATGGACCCTAAAATTAAATTTCAGCAAATGAATATATGCTATATTTGAAACCCAGAAAAGTCATGTTCAATTTAGTTTAGCATTGCCTGATCATTTATGAGACATTATAAGTTTATGACTATTTTTTGCTACAGATTTCTCTTTAAATTCACTTAGCCTTATTTCCTCCCTTAGTAAACTTATTAGTAACAGTACCAAAATTGTTATGACTTCCTGTTTCATCTTCTACACACTTAAACATGTTCACTGTATTTTATTTTTAATTTATTTTGGCACCTTAAGTAATTTACAAATTTTTTTATTATATAAATTTAAGTCTTCTGATTAAATATAATCTATAACCTCAAAAAAAATTTTAAAAAGGACAGGAGCCTATTTAAAACTACCACTAAAATCAGAATGAGGGGAATGCTCTTCCTTGAAAATGAAGAATTCAGGTTCGCTCTAAAGGAATTTCCTTACCATAAAAGCTGTTAACCTCTAGGAAAAGTTACCTCAAAGTTGAGGATTTCATCTTGTGATCTGTAGATCTAGCAGGAATAGGACTGAATGTCTTTATCAGTCATATATGCAATACTATGGAAATGAAAGCTTTTCACAGAAGAGTAGTTTCAAAATATCAGTCCTTTCCTCACAAACATTGTGTACAAGGAATTAATCTACTAAAAATCATATGGACTATTTCACTATTAGAATTTTCTAACAAAATTCCAGAAAAGGAAGATTAGTATCTACACATCACTAGTTTTGCATGAAAGTCAAAAAGAAAACTCTTAATAATAACAAGTGAAAATTAATAACAGCCATATAAGTTGCAGCACCTGATGCCAATGCACACTCGTGGCCCCCCCCCACACACACACACACATGTGGCTACACTTGTGAGGTCCAGTCTTTTCTGAGGCCTCCAGGAGATACAACATGCTCCCCATACCCTTCTTCTTGGTTTTGCCTGTTCCAAATGATCGCTTTCAACCACGACCGTCTCTTCCTAGCAAGCACACATCAACTTCAACTCTCGCTTCCCTCTCTTTTACACCCTGCCCTATTAGTCAGAAAAACTGACTTTGCTTCATTTGTGAGTCACAAGGTAACCTTAGTCGTGCTGATAAAGATAAGAGGAGTGCCGATGATGTACTTACGTCCAGGAAAAAGGAACTCATGAATTCTAAACTGAAACTGGATATACGAATCAGTGTTGTCAACGCTTCAAGTGCATTAAAGCAGCCAGAAGTACCTGTCACTTCTCGGTGCATCTCATTCGTACCCTAGGAAAAACAGTCCTTCCTTCCCTTCTCACCCAACCAGTCCACAAAAAAGGAGCTCTAGAAGGACCTAAATTTTTGTCTATTCTTCACCGCTGTAACTCAAGAACTTAAATCGTACCTGGCGCACAGCAGAAATTCCCTAACTCCTCGGCTGTATTAATCAATTCAGCAGACAATCTTCCATGTCTGGTCCACAAAATAACCTTTAAATAGAAGATGCTGGCCCTAATGTTTGAGTCTTCAGCAATTCCCCACCACCATCCTCACGGTCAATTATAATATTTCTGCATACATTCAGGCTCATTAATTATTATAGCTTTCTTATGAATGAATGAATACATTTAAAACAAGATCCAGTACCTACCAAATGTCCAGCAGCAATAACATAATTAAGAAATTCTCTCTGTTCTCCTATTTAGACTATGTCAGCCTACATCACGGTCGTATGCTCAGGTGACAGTATATGTCTTATACTGTGCTTTAAAAACATTTGGTCCCACATTCATTCATTCGGTATTTACAACAAATAGTACCTACCAATTGTTACACACATTGTGCTCAGCATTCAGATCCAGTCAACCATGTTGGCACAGAGAGTAAAGGCCTTGCTCAATACCAGATACATACCAGTTAGAAAACATTTTCAAGTTTTGGAAAGTAGCAAACGATCAAATGACTATAAAGAGTCAATAAAATTGAAGTCATGTTTCCAGTATATACATTTATATTATAGATGGGGAGTTGGGATTTTCTATTAAAGGCTGACAAAAACATATCCTATGTACTAGCTTAATACATTCTATTACTTTGATCATTGAGAAATCAAGGGAAGAGTCTCAAATTTAGGCTCAACAACTGCCTGGAGCAAGGGAACATTTTATCAAAGTAGCTAACAAGTGACATGCTGGCAAAACTGACTCATTTATTCCTTTTCCCAGGCCCTAACCATATTTTAGTAGAGTGACTAATTAGCAACAAGATACACAAGAGGAAGATGAGGAATGAGCATAGGGATCTATTAGAAGATAAGTCTATGAGTCACTAACTTAATAACTGGCCATTTTGAAAAATAGTGGCAATCATCACAGAATAATTATTCAAATGATTTTCTCATTGCTCTTGATATCTATAAACCTCAATGAAAAGTAGCCAGTGACCTAGATCAGTAACTACAATTAACATCAGAAGAACTATATTAGTAGAATAAAAGTCTCTGCTGGAAGCAGAGAAATAAATCTCATCAAAAGATTGGTTTGCAGAGAGGGAAAGTAGCCAAGACCTTGAGATAAACTAGGACTTCAGACATAGTAATGATGCAAGTTCAATTAATTTTACCCAAATTTTCAGAGCTAGTCATAGAGTGCAAGCACTCTTGTAATTTTAATATGATATTATTAATTCTGGAGTAAATGCTTTAAGTATTTGAGGGATAAAATGGGTTGAAGTATTCAAAATATATCTATGTTTTTTTGTCTGAGACTTTTCTAATGTCATCTCTCCATTGATTTGATGACTCTTTCCTAAATCGTTGGTAAACAATTCAGCAAGTAATTTGTGATTGCCTCCTCAGATGCTGGAATCAAGGAATGAATAGCAAACCTATTCTCATGGTCTTCAGTAGAAAAGTGTGCCAGTGACAAGAGATTCCATAGTATCTCAGGAACAGAGAAAATTTTCTGAAAGAAGAGAGGTAGTCTTGACTCAAGCAAGTAAAACATTTTAAGTGTTTTCTTTGATCAATTAAATGTATTGATTTTTACACTGCAAATGCAATTTTACTCCCTTATGCTGGAAATCCATTCAGAACTCTTCAGAGTTAAGAGCTATTTGTTTATCTTACTAAATACCTCCTGCCACTATTTAAAAAATAACATTCCCCGTGCCAAAAAAATAGAAAAAGTCCCAAAGTTCCTTTTCTAGTGAATAACAGTAAATCATATCAGTTAGGGCTTGGAGGGATTGGTGAAATGGAGCTCTATTCTTAGAGAAAAGACACATTAATTTAACAGACATTTAAAAGTAGCCAGTGAAATAGACTGAATTGGGCGACATGGGTTTTTTCTGCACGCTTGATAATGCAAAGATGCTTTCCAACAGCCTGTCTCATACAGCCTGGTGGTAAGCAGGCTTTGAAGACATAAAAAACATTCCACGAGTGAGTTTCAAGCTGGAGGCTAAAAGCAGCAGCCATTCATTTTTCCATCTTGAGACACATTCCTCACCCAGTTCAAAGGCCCCAGAAACAGCAAGACTGCACACTTTCTGAAGGTTGTCCCTTGTAGGAACTTGTGAGCGAATGAAAGTTTAGGCTGCAAAATATTTTAAAAGACCTAGCCTTAGGAATGTAACTCTATTGGACTGTATTTTCCACCCCCAAATACCCCCTAAACACACACACAAGTTTACAAAAAAGGAAAAGTTTTAATTATAATCCCGATGACTTCCCAGATATTCTACTAGTGGAAGTTTAAGCATCTATTTTTTAAAAAACTGCAATATTTCTTTTCCTTAATCTAACCAGAGGGAAAGGGATCCACTTTGAAAGGAGGTTATTGTTTAGCTGTGGTTCAAAGAATGTGTTGGAATTGGGAAGGGGGGCAGATAGGGAAAATGACAGGGTCAGGGGGTGGTATTGGGAGATGAATTGGAGCTGCTAAGGTCACAATAAAAATACCAACTTAACTGGCTCCTCATAAAACTTAAGGGCTCCCTGCTTCCCTGGCTCCCACCCCCAAGCCATGACATACTTTATACAGTGTCCCAATTTGTTTTCTTCTGTAACCTCAGGGACATAAAAGGCACTTGATTTGAGATTTTGCTAAAAGAAAAATGTAAATACTGGCTGGTAAGAGATCTGGGCAAAGAGTTAAAAAATATATATATTTCCTTCACTTTGAATGGAATATTGCAAACCATTTGCATTAGCTTTCCAATAATCAGCAGGTCCACCTTAACAAAACCTAGACTTATGCTCAGGTGAGAAAACCTTTTTCAAACAATTTACAAATCTTTGGCTCCATTTGCTCCCCTCATCTCTCCTCCAAGAATTCTAGTTCTCCAAGTTCTCATGCAGTTCAGCTGGTTGTGTAAAAATCACCCTCCTAGACCAACCAGCCACCACCCAGCCTACAACTGACTGTTTTCCCACGAGTTTATCAAGAAGAACAACTGCCCAGCTGAACCCAGCCGAGGGCACCAACCCACTTAATAGAAAGCTCACAAATGATTGACGTTTTAAGGCATTATGTTTTGGAGTGGTACACATCAAAAGCTAAGTGATCCATAAGCCTAAGAAACTAGACGTCTTCACATATGAAACTCTTTAACTCTTAAATTCATGTCAATGAATTTCATTTGAAGAAGCACTCCTCCTTACTCTAGAAAATCTGGAGAAAAACGCATATTGTTATTAACATACTTATTTGCGAGCCACCCAAAATGACAGAATTTAAATAAAAACTACCAGTATTTTATCTGTTATCATACTCTTAAAAGTTTTTCTTTGGTAAAAAGAACTCCCCCAGTATTGTGTTACCTGGGCTACAATCAGCAAGGACACTGGTGCATCAGTCATAAATGTTTTGAACAATTAGAAAATTCCTCTTTGGTTTAACATAAAAATTATGTTAGCAATGCACAGATCTTCCTTAGGAGGCATGATGGATTCTCTCAATTCCACTCCTGTCCAATATTAATAACTTGGGAGAATATGAGAGAAAGTACATCACCAGTATAAAGGAATTGCCTTAATTATTTGCATGCAATCTTATGTCTAAGATAAATTGCTCCCAGAATTTAAAATAATGAAAGACTATTTCAATTCCAACAAAAAGCATTAATTCTTTTGAGCTTTCAAAAATATAATAATAGTACCTTAGGGGTCCAGAAGGTCCTTAAAGGGATTCTTAACATTTTTATCTAGTCCTACTATAGTATATTAATTGGGCGGGAGGGAAGGGGGGAGTACAGAGAATAAAAAGGGATGCTTAAGTACTGCCATAAAAGTGAGTGGAAGAAAGCAAAGATTAAAATGATAGTGCTTGAATGCTTTCCCTTCTTAATCAATTTGCACAAACTCTAGTAGATCATTTTTTAATCAATGCTTTTCTTCCTTCACTGGATTACTCTAGATTAATCACCAGTCAACTTTTTGAATCTGGGAGGTCAAAGAAAGAGGCATTGAAAGGAGAGGACTTTCCTTTTTTCCTTTAACAAAAAAGCAGTGAGCCTATTGTAAGGTAGGTGGTCTGCTGTGCTCCTTTAGTGCAGAAATTTGGAATCTGAGTATGTTCTTCCATGGAAGGCGCTAACCAGTTGGGCATTTAACCAACTTTCTATTACTAAACTTTAAAATTTCAAAATTGATGAACAGTCTGTCTCTGAGAAGATAAATAAAAACCCATCAACAATACTGGCCTGTGAGAAGAGAATCTGGGGGACCTAGATGGGAAGGAGTTAATTTTTCAAGCTGTGTCTTTTTTTATCACTTGAAACTTGAAATTTATAGCATATTCATGTATTGTCTATATCAAAAAAATAAAAGAAAAAATACTGTGAATAGACAAGAAGCCAATAAAAATTGGTGGTCTTAAAAAATACTTTTTATGTTTCTGTAAGAGACTACTATAAATATCATCTGCACATCATCAAAACACAGAGATCACCTTAAGAGAGAGCAATGATAAAATGTCAAAGGAGATTATAACTTCCAATGTGAATCAAGCACAGGAATCAGAGTTCACAGGGCTAGAGCCTTTCACTACTAAAAATAAAAACCACCCACAAAAAGGAGGAAAAAAAATACTCCTTAAATAAAGTCTCTAAGAATGAGTAAAAAGACTTTAAAATTTCATTTGTAGACTCCAGCATACCCCAATTCCTAACACTGACCAGTCTATAATAACCAAGCCCATTAAATTCCTGTTCCTTTAATACCTGGACACCTCTCCCTCACTTAGACTACAGATCCAAAGCAAAGTGGATTTTTCTTGCTTCTTGCTGATATCATGTTTGCTAACTGAATATATGAAAATGGGCCACTCTTTCAAATGATAGTTTAACAGCTTTATAAACTATTTAGTATGCCAGTGTCATACTGAACAGGAGGCTATGGTTAGAATGAAGGAAAGTGAAAAACTTCAAGGTTTCTGGGCGCAAAAGCATATGAAAAATGCTGACTTCCATGCATTTCATGTTCTGAATCTTGCCCCCATCTGCACCCCAATAAGCTGTGCCATAAGAAATTCAGTAAGTTCTAGGTGAATTCCCCTTGCTCCTATTTTTACTTCATTTCACGTACCCAGACTTTTTCTCTCTCAATAATGTGTGTATTATTTGGAATATAATAGATGTTCAATAATGTTTACTGAAGAAAAGAAAAGAAGAGGGAGGTTTGGGGCCTATTTGGCTAAGGGCAGAAAATGTATGTTGGAATTGGGTGGTGGGTAACCTTGAATGCTGCACTCAAGACTGGTAAACATCTGCTGATTATTCCCATAACCTCTAAAATTCAAGGGTAAGCGTGATTACTTTTCTTACCGTATAGAGTCCTCCAAAGAATTTTAACATGAACAGGGAAGTGATCATTAGAGAAATGATAGCTGAAGACATAGTAATTACTGAATATTCCAGAGGCCTTTAGCTGACTAGTTTTATAAATTTCTATTTTTTAAAAATTTTGCTTGTCTCATTTAGATCATAAACTTCCTAAAAGCAACACTTTTGATTTTCTGTGCACAATATAATTTGTTTGCCACTCAACACATATTTGAAAGAATAACTCTTTGATCATTTCAACAAACATTTATCAACTTCTCAAACAATCATCAACTTCTCAAGAGTAAGTGATATTGCTTAGAAATATGACCTAAGTAGCAGAGGATTGGATCAGAGAACTTGCACCAAAGCATCCTTCAGTCAAAAAAAAAAGGGGAAAAGTTCATGAAACTCTTTTTTTTTTTTGCCTCAGGACAAGTTAGGTTTCACTGGTATCACCTTTGGCCAACCAATGAACACCCAACTTTTAAAATTTTTTTTTTTTACCAGTTTTCCTCTACCCAGATCAGGGGTAGATGGTATACAGTGTAAAAGCAAAGAGAAAACAACACAACATGCAATGGTGAAAGGAAAACAATGCAAAAACAATGGATGCTACTCAGATTACTCGATAAAACACTCAAGGTGGGATAATAAAACCGCAATATCCTCTTCCTTTAAGATAGTGTGGTGGCTTAGAGCTAGGTACCCCAGAAAAACAGGTCCTTGAACTTAATCCATTCCTGCAGCTGTGAATCCATTATAAGTAGGGCCTTTTGATGAGGTTACTTCAGTTAAGGTATGACCCAGCTCTGTCAGGATGGGTCTAATCCAATTACTGAAGACCTTACAGGGAACACCACAGAGGGAGAGAGAGAAAGCCACAGGGGCACCCAGAAACTGGAAGTCAACAGAAGCTAGGGGAGAAAGGAGAAGCCAGGATAGGCCACCATGTATATCGTATGCACTGCCACGTGACAAAAAAGCCAAGAACCAAGGAGCTAAAGTAACCAGCCCCCAAATGCCAGTCTTCTGAGAAAAAGAAGTGACTTGCTGATGCCTTGATTTTGGAATTCTCTTAGCATCGAAACCATAAGCCAATAAATCTCCACTGTTTAAGCCAACCCATTGCACAGTATTTAGCATCTAGGAAACTCAAACAGCTAGATACAATCAAATTGACCCAAGTATTAACTCTACCGCCATCATGAATGAAAATGTAGAAAAAGCGTTGAAGAAGAAAAGCAGCCTTTTCAACATAAATACCTCATTTTTAAATGATCTTTATTCAAAGATCACTGACTCATTTATCCAACCAAATTTATTTTAACAAATAGATTATAGCAGAGCCTGCAGCAAGAGTATTATGAAAGTTGAAAATGTTCCTATTCCCACAGATGACAGTACCTTACACTTATCTTTCCCCTTTTTCTGTAAATTAAGAATGGAAGAGATATCAGCATTTCCATAATATATGACAAGGAAAAGAGGCAAATAAATGATACTTACTAGTTCCATCATTAAAAAAAATTTATAACTTTTTAAATTAACTGTCTCATATTAGTTTAATAACATACTGATATTAAAATGTAATTGTTAATAGTCAATGTGCGAATACCCTCTGAATATGTTTCAGTAACATTTTTAAAGAGCTTTTAAAGTCTGCACACAGATATGGATCAATAAGTAAATGAAATAATAATCAATTACATAATTTAAGATGTGGTAGAGGAAAATATCTAATACTTTAAAAACAAATAAAAAGTATTATTAGGGAAAGACATTAGAGAATCTGACTTCAAACAGAATTCATAAGAAGTCATTTTCTTTGAATACAATTTCTAGTAACTCTGTAACAGGAGGAAATAGTTGAGGAAATGACTTTCTTTAAGATAAAACAAAACAAACAAATCCTTAAAACTGTGAAGTGTTTCATTATCTTAAATTACCACCCACCAAAATAAAAGGAACCATTTATATGCTATACAGCTGAGAAATATATCTGATTATAGAGGAGAATTAGAAAAGAGTCGGTGAGTGGCATTTGAATGGAAGAGTCAATAGACTATTCTAATGATTTATGAAATACACATGGAGGTGCCTAAAGGATGGCTGATTCTCAATACACTGGCAAGTGAATAACAATGGGTCAGCAAAGTCATATATAGCTCAACTAAGTAATCAAAAACTCTAAACCACAAAAAAGGTGGGGAGCACCAATTTTGCCCCAAGAAGTATTGATCTTTTTCACATACCTAAGAGGAAAAATAAAACTAAATGAAAGATTTCCTTTCCATTTGACTTAAATGGAGACCTAGTCGAAGAATCTGATGGTGGTATACGTGAGGAAATGATCCCTAATAGTCCAACCACAAGAAGGGGTGATTTCCAACAGAATATGGAATGTCACAGACATGCACTGGTTAAAACTTGACCTACATTGTGTGCGGGCAGGAAATTTCTGACAATTGACGATAAGATGCAGAACTAGCAGGTAACTTATCTTCAAGCATAAGTTTTGGTTAAAAAAATGAATGGGAGGAGGCGAGAAGAAGGGAGTACCTAATCCTGTCTAGAGATGGTAAAAACTTATGCTGATACAGACAGCAGAATCAATCTGCTAAAACCTGAAAATGACCCATCCAAACAAGAAAGGTTAAAATCAGTCTTGAATCAGAGTATTTTTCCTTCCAGGTCCTAGTTTGAACATAAAGAATATCTGCTCTAAAGGCTAGAACAGAATATTCTAATGCACTTCATTACTATCTCAGAAAGCTTCTTCAGAAAGAATTCTCATTACAGCTGACCCATTAAGGAATGTAATTTTCTCCAAAATATTCCTATGTTTAGAACTGTAAAGCATTTAGAATAATTTAGAACAAAATTCTCAAGTTACTGAAGAGGAAATAGGTGCAGAGAAACTAAGTGACTTGCCCAAGGTCACTGAGAAAGTGAAGGGCACAGGCTGTGCTAGAACCCAAGATCTCTGGCTCCCATGAGCTGCTTTTCCATTGCATCATTCCAGATAGCATAAAGGTAATTTCCAGGAATTTTGATAAATTAAAAAAAAAGGGCATGTCCTTTTGGATTCCAAGTCCTTTACTGTAGGGCAACTCTACGGAGTATTTATTTAGGGAGCAATCTGGTAAGTTAATATGTTATATGGAATTTTTATAGATTTATTTATTTTTAACATATAAAGCTCCCTAAACAATGGCAGAAATTAAGGAGATTATTAGAAGCTCTAAGTTTTCTGGACAACGGTAATATTCTTCCATTGCTCAGAAGCATTTCTCCCATGGGGCAGTCCCTTTTCAGTACATTTTCCCCAATGATGTTTCAACTGGCACCCAAGGAAAAACCCTACGTTTGGGGCTCATAATTCAGCTGAGGCAAGAGGATGCTGGATGGTGACTGCTGGGGGTGAAGGGGGATACTTCCACAGCATTTCCCTATCTTATTTTCCTCATTTTAGAAGGGGCAGCTCTGAGCACATTTCCCGTCCCATACACTAATACAGCTCACATGTTTTTGGCTATGTGGGAGTGCACAAGACATATCTAGCAAAGCTTTCCAAATCTATTTGCCCTAAAGGGCCTGTGATTTGGGCTCTCACTGGTTAAAAACAAATCTGCTTTTGAGAACCCAGACAGCATTTTCTCCTAAACCTCGGGAAGGAACCCTTACCAAGCCCTTTGTAATGCATCTCTAGATTCTGGCGCTCTGGAAACTGCTCTCCCCCGTTTTCAATGTCCTCGGGTGCGAAGGGACGGTCGGTCGTCCTCCCTCTTACCCAGGACGCAGCTCACCAAGTGTGGGTTTAAGTCAAAGCCATCTTAAACCAAACGTTTTCAAACCCCCCCCGCCCCCAGGAATGACCCCTCAAACAGTGTCAGCCACAGCACTTGTCCTTCCTACTCCTTTTAGTATTTTCTCTCTCTGCCATTAATAAGAGATGAAACTGTAAGAGTCGGGAGACAACCCACTCAATCCTACAACCGCGTGCCGAGTCTCCCTCCCACTCGAGGATTTCAAGACCCAGAGTGAAAGGAACGTGGCGTCGTAGTAAAACCCATAGTAAAGAGAAGACAGAAACAAAATGGGGCACGTCACATGGCCACCGCCTGGATTTTTCTCAATTAAAAATAAGAGGAAGTGTGGGTTTCCGGCCTCTGTCAGTGGGCTGGGTGGACTTTTTCATTCTTGGGATTCTGGTCTAGATGCGCCGACAAGGCTGACTTCATAACATCCTCTGGGGGGAGGGGGATGCGTAATTAGCTCATTCTGTGAGGTCCGGAGGGAGAAGGGTGGTAGGGGTTTTGAGGGGACGAGGGGTGCGGGAGGACGGCCCTCAGGGGCGGGGGCCACCGCCCCACCCCCACCCCGTCCGACCCGGGCCCACCCGGGGGCAGGGGGCGGGGGCTCCCAGGGCCCCCAGGCCTCCCGCCCCCGACGCCCCGCCCCGCGACCGCCGCAGCTCGACCGTTGCTCACGCTGATTGGCTCCGGCGGGGCCCAATCAGCACACGGCTGCCCCGTGTGCCCGCCCAGCGTCCAGCGCCCGCCGCGCCGCCCGCCGCGCCGCCCGCCGCTGCGGACCTCGAGGCGCGAGGAGGGGCGGGCGCTCCCCAGACGGCCCGAGTCGGGCGGGGGTGTGACTGGAGGGAGCCCAGGCGGCAGGTTCCCCCGCCCCCCAGCAAAAGGGGGCTTGGAGGGAAGAGGGGGGAGCCAAGTGCCAAAGAAAGGAGGAGGAATGCAGGAAGCGAGGTTTCCCGGGAAAAGGGAAAGTGCCCGGGCCGAGAGGGTTCGCGCCAGACAAAAAGGCCACACAGCGAGGGGAAGGGGAGGGAGGCGGGGAAGAGAGGAAGGCGTGGAGATAGAAACCCTGAAACCACAAATAGGAAATAGAGGGAAAGGAAGGGAAATAAATGGTAATTTTTTTTTGGGGGGGGTGGCTATAACAAACACTGAAAACCCAAAAACTGAACCGATGACTCGAGTGAAAAAAGCCTGTTCTATCTGCCCAGCTGCCGTTTCAAAAATAAAAGACAAATTTGAGGTAAATAATGGTTAGAGAGAGCTGGGCTGCTAAAACCAAGTCTGACAAGATTTTTTTTTTTTTCTGTCTTTTTCGGAGGGCAAAATTTACTCAACTTACTCTCCAGAAAGTGCACTGAATAGGCCACAAGTACTGCAAAATTCTGAAGGGGCAGGGGAAGCAATCCCAGGAACAGGAGACAAGAGGGGGGAAACAAAGGGTACGGGATGGAGGTGGGGACAGGGAACTGGGAAACAATCCAGCAGGTCAAAACAAAGTTGGAGAAACAGATTGACGAGAGCGGAGAGACCCAGAAAAAGGTGTTGGATATGAGGTAAAGCAGAAGGGCAACTAAGTCCTGAGCATTTGCGTTAAAAGCCTCACAAACGTTCTTTAATAGATGGTGAAAGTACCACACGAGCCAAGAAGTTTAAAATGAGGGGTTGGGAGGAAGAAGTCACCCCTCACAGCACCCTCATTTCCTCTCCCCAGACTTGAGGTTTAAGGGAGAAATGTAGAAAAGACACTAATTGCTTAAGAAAGTTAGGAAAACAATGTTTCCACAAACTAACAGATTCCTAGGAGCAGCTGTTTACCACAGACAGGTCTGATTTCTTTTTGTTTCAGATGATAATTGACTATCAGAATAATCTCTTTGAACTCAACAGGGCAAAGGCAAGCCAACAGAATTCAGTGTGTTAAATGCGCCAGGTAACACGGGTGTCCCACTTACAACACACACACACACGCTCTCCATTTACATTTTACAAATGCACCTTGTACAATTTTTCTGGCATGGTGCTGTCCAATTATAGTCTACTGCTACTCCAAGATTGTTACGGATATGATTAAATGATTATTCCAGTACATTATATTTTTCCTAAGAAGGGGTTGGTTTTTTCAAAAGCATTTTCCACATAAGCAGGATTTAATTTATAAAGCCCCTTTTAAAAATGAAAATTCTATTTAATCGATTTTCTTCAGAGCAAATATTACTTATCCTAACTCTATCAAAAGAAATCTGTTCAAATGAAGAAAGCAGTTGAAGAAACCTTATTGTTTCTTGGCCTCTTTTCCCATCTCCTTTAAAACCAAAATTTTACTTCTGCTTTTTTCCTTCAAATTCTCATTACCTCATGAATGAGATCCTTTACAATACAAATGGTTAAAGTGTACAGGGATTCACACTCCCAGAAACAACATTTGAAATAACCAAAATTTTTACTGTTGACATTAAATCTCTCTTTCAGCAAGTCATGAAAATAAATGCTGAAATAAACAATCAAGTGTCTGTTTTTTATAAAATGTATCACCTAAAATCTTGCTTTGAATGTTCATGTATCTACATCTTTTTCTACAAAACAGTGAATGATACAGGAAATTGTTAAAAGCCAAGGAGACTGTGACCACATAATAAACAAACAGAAATGTCTATCAATGGGAACCCAATGCAAAAATCAATTTCTTGTGATCATATCAAGAATAAATGCTATATAAAGCTCATTCTGTAAAACATATAAAAAGACTGTCACAAGATAAACAGTTTGTTGGAATAAAGTATTTCCAAATGCTAGAAACTTCTGCGATGCCAACTCATCATATTATTTGCAAACTACACTTCTCTCTTCTACCCACAAGTCTGACCACCAGAAAATAGGCTCAACAGAAAGAAGGGTAAGCTAACTTCCTATTAGAAATGTTTTTCATTTTCAATACAGTTTAGCCAAAAACCTAAAGCCAACTTTTAACATTTAGTGAGCCATCTACTCTTGAACAGCAAATATCCTAAAACAACATCTCAATATCCCAAAAGTGAAGAGTAGTTAGTATTCAGCTCTCATATTCAATACAAAACAGAACAACCCAGAACCTTCCATTTTTGACTTAATAATCCTTCTCAACATAAAATGTTAAGTAATTTTACAGAAGACGTATAGTAGCCCCAAAAATGGTATGTGTAATGTCTCAATGCAGGCCTCTGCAAGAGCAGACAACTTAAAGCAGACAGGCTGGGACAACTTCCATAACTCTCAACTAATAATGGGTCCCAGACACATGCAGAGTTTACTGCATAACCTGTGTTAAAGCGACCATGTCTGTGAGATGGTCAGTCCATGTGTGAATGAATAATATTTTACGAATGTTGGATCAGGAACAAAGAGAAAATGTTACCCATAATTACTTTCTAGAGAGAATTATAGACAGATAGATATTTCTCTTTAAACGCATAAAGCCTAAACAAGCTCTTACTCCTGAATCTTTTTAGGGCAGCGTGACTATAAGCTGATGCTTTTTCTGGCTGCTGTTTTTGTTGCATTGGTATGGTGAAATTACAGAACAAATGTACAGAGAGCAACTTGGTAAAATCACCCTCAACTTGAGAGCTCTGAGAAACTATCGTAAATGAAAGACTGTCCCTTCCAGGAAGTGACCTTAATAAACAGGTCAAGGTTTTTATATATGAACTTTAGAAGTTTCAAAAAATACTGGTCCTGTGGAATATGTTTTTAAAATACAAAGTAAGGACTTCACTTGGGAATTCTCCATTGAAACGGGCTTCCTCTACATGTCTGTTTGACTGTGTGCCAGGTGTCATTGTGCAATGAGCACCAGGAGTGCCCTGACCTCACTGCCTCAGCTCTACCACACTCCCTGAGGATGCAATGGGAAGGAAAAGAAAGAGGTTGAGGTGGGGAGAAACAGGATTGGAGCACAGGGTTAAAAGCAGTTTTGTCTTCTGACTTTCTCACCATGAAACGCACCTGCTGTGATGTCCAGTTGAGCTACTGGAGGTCCTCTGGCTGCTTCTGGAAACTGATGCTGGCATAGGTGCTTAAATCCTCGCTAGAGCGGCTGGCCACGCTGCTCTCACTGCTGCCAAGGGGCTGATGTGGGGGCAAGGGTGGAGGTGGCTGTGGTTGAGGAGGGCATTCTTGAGGGCGCTGTTTAAAGTCCTTAACCAAATCCAGGTCTATGTAGTTAAGACCATTCTCCAAGCCCCCAGCAGCTCTACACACTTGGGCCGGCTCCTTGGGGGCACCCCCAAGTTCCCCAGGCCTCAGCCACACATTCTCAAAGGATGCAGAACTGTGGCGTTTCACATCCTCACTGTTGCTGCTGCTGCCACTGCCACTGCCCACCCCTGCTGCAGCACTCCCTCCGAAGGGTACCGTGTTGCCCGCCCGGGTAGCACTAGGTGTCGAGGAAAAGGTCTCGGAGCTATGCCTCCTCCGACACCCTTGCGGGTCCGCACGGATAACTTTGGCACTCTGGTTGCGATTGGGACTGAGGTTTACCCTGGTGAAGGCGCTAATGTCCCCAGGTCCCTGCGGGCCGCCCAGCAAAGAAGAGCGGGCAGCCAGTTCAGCTGATGCTTGAGACCCAGTGGGGGAAGCAGCAGCCGCTGAGGAAGAGGTGGAAGAAGAGGGGGCAGCCGCCATGGCCCCAGGAAGGCTCACCTCCTCTGCAGCAATGCCTGTCCGCATGTCCGCATAGCTGACGGGGGCAACTGGGGAGGTATCCACGTAGCTCTGACGGGGACACCCCATCTGCATGGCCATGTAGTCTCCCCGACTGCTGGGCACAGCTCGGGTTGGCCTGCACACATTGGCAGCCCCGGGAGGTGCCGGGCCCACCCTGCCCATCTCGATCCCAGTACTCTCCTGCCAGTTTGCCTTCCGGCCGGGCCCCAAATCCATGTTCATATATTCTTCAGTGCCAGTCTCTTCCTCTCTGGGAGCTGGCTGGAGCTGGGATGGGCACCTGACAGAAGCCACAGGGCCAGATAAGTATCCAGGCTGATCACACCCAAATTCAATATTCACATATTCCCCTGGGCTCTTGGGCTCTGGAGGATGCAGCAGGGGCTGCTGCTGCTGCTCTCGGGCCCGAGGTAAGGTGCTGGCCTTGGGATCCCCCAGGGACAGCCTTGTGGGCCGGGCCAGGCGGCTGTTGGTCTGGGCAGCCGTGTCCACCTTCCGGGGCAGATGGGGCTGCAGGACCTGATGGTGGAGATGTGGGTGACCAGGCTCCGGCCTCGCCCCACAATATCCCCCTCCCAGGCTGTCACTGCTGGTGGAGGAGGAAGAATCTTCTGCGGTTGCAGCATAGAGAAGGCGACCAGAGCTAGTGGAAAGGCGGAGGTGCTGATGCCGGGCACTCTCTTCCGGCTCACCTGGGCGTTGGCTGTGCTTAAAGGACCTTGGCAATGAGTAGTAGGAGAGGACTGGCCTGTGCTGGGGGTCCTCGGGGCCATAGTAGCCATCGGAAGGGCTGCTGGTTGTAGAGTCCCCCACTGGTGACATATTCATGTAGTCACCTGTGCAAGGCAAGGGCTTGCCACCACAGCTCTCCAAGGGTGCTTTGGGTTGAGGCATGGGGTGAGGGTGGTGGCCTCCTACCCCATTTGTCCATAGCTTCCCATAGCTGCTCCCAGAAGGAGCGGTGTTGCTGCCACTGCTGGGCCCACCTCCAATGTCAGGAGAGCAGCTGCCGCTCGGGGACATCATCATATAGCCATTGGGGTCCATTCTCTGGGGATGGCGTCTGATGGGGTTAATGATCTGCTGTGGGGCAGATACGCTCTTGGGGCTCATGGGCATATAATCCCCACTGCCCTTGCGGCTACCGGGCACTGGGGCCACCCCTGGGGACATGGGCATGTAACCATCATCAGTGTGAAGAGCAGAGGCATCTGGGCGGTGGTGGCTCCCGCGCCGCTCCAAGTGGTGCATTTCCAGACCCTCCTCTGGATAGGAGTGGGTGGGCACGAAGGCAGAGTGCCGATAAGCAGGTAGTCGGCCTCCACTGCCACCTCCTGGTGGGTAGGCAGGCATCATCTCTGTGTACTCCTCGATGGAAGTCACTGAGGACTGGGATGGGGTCTTCTGGTGGGAAATGGTAGGGGATGTGCCAGCTGAGTGAGTCCTCTTCCGGAACCGATTATCCAGATCTGCAGCACTAGCTGCTTCATCCCCAGCCAGGGCCGGGCTCGTGCCTAAGCCAGCTCCTGGGGTGTAGCGAAGGCCATTGCCGCTCCGGGACAAGACGTAGTGACCATTGGGTGCAGTCAGGGTGGATGCCCCCTTGCTGCCCATGCAGATATAGTTGCTCAACTCCTCCTCTCCACGGGCCGGTGGGGTGTGACCCAGGGAGTCCGGGGTGACACTGCGGAAGGAACTCCGAAAATCACAGGGACTGGAGCCATACTCATCAGAAGAGATGAAACCGCCATCGCTGGGA
The DNA here is from genome assembly GCA_004026745.1 of Myrmecophaga tridactyla. Classification (NCBI taxonomy): domain Eukaryota; kingdom Metazoa; phylum Chordata; class Mammalia; order Pilosa; family Myrmecophagidae; genus Myrmecophaga; species Myrmecophaga tridactyla. The sequence goes on from PVIY010000448.1 coordinate 168,670, forward strand.
GAGCCAGACACAGAGGCGCTGGACCGCCGTGGGAACAGACAGTCCGAGGTAGAGCCATGGCCACTGGTGCTGCTGGACGAGAGACTGACCGGGCTGGTGGCCGAAGGCGAGCAGCGAGAAGATGGCATGGGGATGGAGCGACTGTGGTTGAGAGGCGGGTGCAGCCGCGAACTGCCCCGATGCCGGTGGGCATGGGTCCTGTTGGTGCTTGGACTCACGGGGCTGCCGTCCACCGAGGCCGGGCGAGACATGGTGCCTTCACCATCGCTGGAGGCACGGACGCGGAAAGAGCCTGGCTTTCCACCCACCATGCTGGCAGGGGAGGTGGCGGTGATGCTCTCGGTGCGCGAGCGGCGGGTCAGCCCCACCTGGCTGGGTGGGGGGTTGTTGAGGTGGTGCCTGCGCAGGGGGACGCTGATGGGGTTGGAGCAGTTGGAGGAGGACTGACTCTTGCTGCGAGGGCGGAACTCATCGCTCATGGCCCGCATGGCCTCCAGGATGGTCTCGTGCATGTTCTGGGCCACCACTGAGTCATCAACCTGCATCCAGAACTCCCCGGGCCCGGTCACAGCGGAGCGGCCCACCTCGATGAAGAAGAAGTTCTCCGAGTGGCCACAACGCCGGATGTTCATCAGCTGCAGCACCACGGCTGCCGCCTCAGAATTCAACTTCACGAAGCTGATGGTTTTGCTGGTCAGGCAGAGGCGGTAGATGCCAATCAGATTCTTTGTCTGACCCAGGCCCTTGGGTTTCAGGATCACCTGCCAGACCTCCTTGAATGCGGGTCCAGGGGGCAAGTCTCCGTAGCTCAAGTCCTCCCCTGCCTCGCCAAGGCCGGAGCTGCCGCTACAGCTGCCCCCGCAGCCGCCCGCCGCGGGAGCCGCGGCCCCGTCGTGGTGCCCCTTGGCACGGTTGTGCAGCTGCAGAAGGGCCTGGTACCAGCTGTCCTGCTCTGCCTCGCTGTCCGCCGCTATGGCAAAGTGCTCGTCCCGAGTGTAGAGGGCCACCAGGTGCTTGTTCTTGGAGTCCGCCCGCTTGTTGATGTTGAAGCAGCTCTCCAGAGGGATCGAGCGTTTGGGGGCGCTCGACTTGTGCCGCCACTTCTTCTCGTTCTCGTAGTACTCGAGGCGCGCTGGCCCCCCCGCCTCGCTGGCCGCCCGCAGCACGAAGAAGCGCTTGTGCATGCTCTTGGGTTTGCGCAAATAGCCCACCTTGCGCACGTCCGAGAAGCCATCGGTCTCCGGAGGGCTCGCCATGCTGCCGCCGCCACCGCCGCTGAGCAGAACGAGGCACCGAAAAACAACCTAGTGGGGGGCGGAGGCGCCTCGCCGCGGTCTCGCACATGCAAACCCGGCTGAAATCCACGCCGCCCCCCGCGCCGGGGAGGGGCTGCGGAAGGTGGGCGCAGCCGCTGCGCCAAGGAGACAGCCCCGACCGGAGTTTACGGGCGTTTCATGCCCTAGGAGGAAGGCAGTGCCTACTGGGCGAGTGCAGTCAGGATCCTCCGAGAGCTGAGTCTCCCTGAGTTGCCGCGGCCGGCAAGGAGCGAAGATGCATCTCTCTCCGCCGGGGCTGGAGTCCTGCGCCAGGAGGCAGTGGCGACACCGTCCGGAGGTCCTAGCGGTGCCCCTCCAGGCGCGCACGCCTTCCCTCCGGAGTTCCCCTCTGGAAGTAGCGATTCCCGAGGCAAATTAAATATCCTTGGGCAGGGGGAGGCGGGCTGCCAAGTCCCAACGTTGCACGGGGTTCTCCCTCCTCCTCCTCCTTCGCCGCCTCCTCCGCCTCCTCCCACCCCCCAACAGTCCCCGCCACCACCAGCCGCCCAAATACCAGCTCAGTCGCAGAGACCGCGGCGCTGCGGCTGTTGCTGCTGCCGCCTCCCGCAGACGTGTCCTCTGCAGCCCCCATTAGGGCCCATCTCGGCGGGCGGATAAAAGTGGCTTTTCCTCGCGCAGCGCAACCGGGCTGCCGGGGTAGCCGGGGACAGGCCGGAGGGACAGGCTCATCCCTGCCCCTCGCTCCAGTCGGCAGAGGAGGGGGGACGACGTGGGGAGGCTGGAAAGGAGTCGGGAAAGACGCCTTTACCCCGGGAGGCGCTGCGGCTGCAGTCACTTCTCCCCTCCTCCTCCTCCTCGGAGAGTTGCCGAGAGCCCCAACCAAAACAAGCGGCGGCGTCTGGCTCTGCGCACCGGCCCCCTCCGACCGCGCCGCCGTCTCACTCGGAGGAGAAAAACACGTGACGGAGCCTCGGCTCTCGGCAGCCGGGCCGCCGCCGCCACCGCCGCCGCCGGGCCGCTCCCGCCCGGGTCTCTACATTCGCTGCGGAGCCCGCCCTGCGCCCGCCCCTCTCCGCCCCCCGGCCCTGCCGCTGCGGCGCCCGCGAGGGCCTCGGCGCAGCGCTCGGGCAGCGCCCCTGCGCGGTCGCCCGCCTCGGCGCAGCGCCACCCAGGGCGCCCCCCGGCCCGCCGGAATCCCCGCCGCGGGCGCAGGAGGGGGTGTTTGGGTGGCTACCCGAAAGAACTAGGGGAGTCTGGGAAAACCAGAGGGAGGGGGCTAGCTCGGGAAGACGCAGGAGTGAGGGTGGGGGGCAGCGGGGGGGGGGGGCACTGCGGCTGCAGAGCCCCGAGAGGAGGGGGCGAGGAGCTAGCTTGGGTCTTACCTAACAGGTAAGATCGGACCCTGGGTAGGGAGGTTTCCAGTCAAGGGTTTTTCTCCCAGGAAATGTAACAGCTGGATTTCAGTTTCAGAGTAAGAAGCCATGGTAAAGGGCATCTACATTTTTGCAGGGTTCGCTGAGGGAGTTCTGGGCCGGCCTTCCACCTTGGAATCCCCCAATACGTTGCCGTAAGGCAGCTCCAAGGAACAGAGGGACACTCAAGGGCAGTGATGAAGAAATTAGGGTCACTCCCGAACGATAAAGGGGATCCCCGAGAAGTGTCCCACGTCCTGACGCTGTGGGATTAGCTGCTGATCTAGGAGGGAGAAAATGTTAATATTACAGCTCCTCCCACTCCCGCCAACCTTGCAAAGGAAAATTCGCACCTACGGGTGAGGACACCCGAAGAAAATGAGATGCCCCTTTTCAGATTCCGAAGTCTATTTGTGATTTTAAAAAGATGTTAGGAACCTACAGGGTGAGGGTGGGGGTTTCATAAGGCTAAACCCCTACTGTGTAAATACTGGCTGAAATGTTTATTTCACACGCACAGCTTCCGCACCCATTGAACCACCCCATAAAATCTTACCCTTGACCACAAGGATAATTGGGAGAAAACAAGGATGATGCCAGATCAACTCTACAGGAAAATGGGTCTTCATGAATACAGCAGGTCAACGGCCTGGGTCACCTTGATCCTGATATCAGTCTCACCATAAGCAAACGCACCCCAAAGTTTTTGAGATTTTTTTTTTTAACTGACCTATAAACAAGTAGTTTGTCTCCTTATTGCCCAGCTGGCGTTAAGAACACTACAAAGATGACGTTGTCATTCTATTTACTGCTATCTTATTTTTCTACACCACTGCAGAGCCGTTTGGGGTTTCCACACCCCTCCACACCCGGGACCCTCCTCTGCCTCCAGCTCTCGGGTATTGCGGGACATTGGCGGGGAAACGTAGCTGTAGAGACGCTGGGGTGGGGGGTGGGGGCCTGGGGCCTAACGCAGGAGGGGCGGGGGTGTTCTTGGGGGAATCTGCTGATTGGCGCGTCTGCTTGTCTTTCAAATCTTGTATGGGAGGAGGGGAGGTGGGGAGGGAGGGTGAGGGTACCAAGGTAGGTTGCAAAGCATAGTTTTAAAAAAGCAGCAGCAGCAGCAGCAGAAAAACCTTAGGCGCCGTTCAGCGGCGTGCCATACGTGAACTGGGGACTAGGCATCTGCAGAGGGGCTACTCCGCACCCTAAATTTGGGAGCCTCTCATTTCTCCACTCACCTTCCTGTTCCTTGCCATCGTGCAGCCTCTTCTAAACCTGGTTAATCTATAATTTGCTTGAACACTGTTGAATTAAAAGCTCTCCCTTCTCTTCCTCTGACAGCTTGGTGATGTGGACACACGTGCCCACTACCGCAAGGCTATAAATAGCAGATATTTGGAAATGGTAACCAGGCGGCAATAACAGCAACCAAGATTCTGGGGGTCTAGAGTGTTTATGGGAGATAGGAGAGGGGGATGCGGAGCAGGGAAACCTGAAGTTAGGGAAGTGTAACTGTGTGGGGTTCACCTTTGGCAAGAAACACGGAATATAATTTTTAAAAAGGCTGTTTACTAGTAACAATCTAGATGAGGCCAAGTGACTTTTTACAGGTTTGATATTTAGCTCCGAATATGGGAATGGGGGCATTTCACATTCTGTAGGAAAACAATCCCAATCCAAGGATTTACACTTTTCAGATAAATTCTCCCCTCCCCACCTCCCACCCCCGCCACCAAAAAAGAAAAACTAAACTAAGAGAATATACCTCTTTGGGAAACAAAATATGCTTTCCTGGAAGGAGGAGAGGGCTGCAAGATCAATTTAATTTGCAAATATTTTACAATAACCTTCCCAGAAAGGTTAGGATATTGATCTTATAAATTCAATTATTATAAAGTTTTTTAAAAATGCCGTGTCAAATTCTGTGATGCCTGGTGTAATCAATCAGTGTCTTATGGGAGGATATGGCTAATCCTAAGATGTTACTTCCTATTTACCGATGTTTTACTATCAATGTTAAAAGCGGTTAATATTTTTTATAATTATACTCTAGTGAGTTCAATTGTTCTCTATATGTTTTTATTAATGGGTTGCTATAACTCTGGAAATGCAGATTCACATTTGGTTCATGTAAAATACAGAATACAAAGAGATGCTTTTGTGGAATCTAACTGAAGTACTGTTGAGCAGGTACAAGTATTATCCTGTCACCTTATGCTAAATTAGCCTTGTGGTGTACTGTAATGAAATATACTGTATTAAAAATTCACTAACTGAAAATTCACAGGGACGAAAAACAGTCTCTTGCCAAAATATATTGCTCAATGCTGCCATCTATAGGAAAGTCGTAGATAATTTGTGCAATAAAGTGCATTTTAAAAACAGAGCAGAAATAATGCTTCATCAAAATATTGCCATCTCTAGAATTAACTGTGGCAATTTAGAAAGATGTTTGAAGCAAAATGGAAATTGTGGATTTTCTTGCTTTAATGTCTATTTCATTTTAAGGTAGCTAAATAGTAACAAATATTTGAACAACTACTATGCAAGGCAATATGGAATATACAAAAAGAGATACCTTCTTATAGTTTGGATAGGGCAGTGAACAAAACCAAATAGAATTGATTCTTGACTAAAGTTGTGTGTGTTCAATTTAAAATAAGCTGTGTTTACTAAAAGCAGGTGGAGCTAATGATAGATGAAATAACTAAATAAATCTTTATGGAGGAGAGGAGGAGCCTTAATAAGCTTGAACTTGAAGGATGACTATAACCCAGATAAGTGATAGGCAGATTTTCCCCATTTGAGTTTTTTGGATTATCTACTTGTGCTAGACATTAGACTATTCATCGAGGATCATGATCCCTGCCCACAGGAAACTTACAATAAAAAGGGAGACAAGTGAATAAAATTACAGAACACTGTGATCTGCGAAAAATTAGGCACAGGGTGAATGAAATACCATAACAACCCTTCTAACTTAAAAGTCATCAGTAACAGACAGTGCAATTTGGGAGTCTGGAAGGTGTCTCTACCTTTAATAACCTTCTTTTCTCTTTTTTTAAATGCAATTTATTGAGATATATTCACATACCATATAATCATCAAAAGTATACAATCAATGGTTCACAGTATCATCATATCTTATTTTCTCTTATAATTAAAATGTTTCATCTTCTCAGATTAAGAAATGTAAAACAACTAAAAGAAATGTAAAACAACTGGAAAGTCACAATTGGCCTGAGAATCTACTGGAACAGTGTTTCTCAAACTTGGGGATCTTGTTAAAGTGTAGATTCCAATTCAGATGGTCTAGGGCAGACTGAGGTTCTTCATTTTTAACATGTTCCAAGTGATGCTGATTGTGTGGGCACCAGCCCTTCAGTAACACAGTTCTAGATGATGGATGGTTAATCAAAAGGCACAAGGATATGGTGCTGTGAAATGCAAGTAGAGCACTTACATTTTTCGTATTGCATGCATACAAAGAGAACAATGGGAAGAAAAGTTCCCCTTTGTTGAGGCATTATTGCTTTGAGGTTTCTCTATTTTCAATCACAGGATCAAATCTTTCTGAAAAGTAGGAAGGTTTGTGTCATTGCTTTCCAAAGTATAATTAAAAATGAAGAATCCCAGTCCTATACATATCTTACTAAATCAGAATCTCTTAAGTAAGGATGGACCCCCAGTATCTGCATTTTAAGCAGATTCTAAACGATTCTTATTTACACTAAAATTTAAGAATGGTTGGGTTGGCTTAAGCAAGAAGAAAATAACATTAGATACCTAGGGAATGAGCAAATACAAAGATTTAACTAGTAAACTAAGGTCTCTACCTGGGCGCTTTACTATAGTAGCTAGGTGGAGCAGGCTCTGAGGCAGACATGGGTGGGTTGTGGGGCCCTTGAGAGAAAGTAATCACTGGCAATCAACCAGTGATGGTTGGGAATCTGCTGCCCTTTGATTTCATCCCAATTATCCCAGAAAACTTAAGGACAATAATGGCAGTTAGAACTAACATGATTTCAGAAAGATAATAACTATACCTTCAACAGAATTTCAAAATATTTGCTATGTTTAGTATAAATTAAGCATAAAATAAACAGATGGATTAACTGGGGGAAAGGGAGGAGGTCGAAAACTCCATGCCATGCTTTTCCATTCAGAAACTCTAGGATTTTTTAGGTTAAATCCAGAATAACTGATACTTGTCAAAAAAGAGTTGCTTCTTTTTTGTTTCAATTTTCTTGATTCCCTGAAGTATTATGTTTTCATTTTCTTTTACAGTGTCCTTTGATAATTGTGCTGGTTTGAAAGGATGTATATCCCCTAGAAAAGCCATGTTTTAATCCTAATCCCATTTTGTAAAGGCAGCCATTTCTTCTAATTCCTATTCAGCATTGTATGTTTGAAACTGTAACCAGATCATCTCCCTGGAGATGTGATGTAATTGAGAGTGGCTGTTAAACTGGATTAGGTGACGACATGTCTCCACCCATTTGGGTGGGTCTTGATTAGTTTCTGAAGTCCTATAAAAGTGGAAACATTTTGGAGAATAAAAGATTCAGAGAGGAGAGAGCAGAGCAGAACAGCATAGCCATGAGAAGCAGAGTCCACCAGCCAGCGACCTTTGGAGATGATGAAGGAAAATGCCTCCTGGAGAGCTTCATGAAACAGGAAGCCAGGAGAAGAAGCTAGCAGATGATGTTGTGTTCTCCATATGCCCTTCCAGATGAGAGAGGAACCCTGTGTTCACCATGTGCCTTTCCAGATGAGAGAGAAATTCTGACTGTGTTCGCCATATGCCCTTCCAGATGAAAGAGAAACCGTGAACTTCATCGGCCTTCTTAAACCAAGGTATCTTTCCCTGGATGGATGCCTTTCACTGGACATTTCTATAGACTTGTTTTAATTGGGACATTTTCTCGGCCTTAGAACTGTAAACTAGCAACTTATTAAATTCCCCTTTTTAAAAGCCATTCCATTTTTGATATATTGCATTCTGGCAGCTAGCAAACTAGAACAATAATGATTAGGGATTTGTCATTCTGTCTGTCATCTAAGATAATGCCACTAACACTTTTGGTCATTTAATCTAAAAAAAATAAACAGTTGTTTCTCATATTCAAGGAGTCAAATTGTATCTAGAAAAGCACACATTTGCACCACCTCTTGCTGATTTTGCCACATTCTTTATCTTAAAGTTATATTTTTGGTGCAGTGCACTCATTCTAAAATTTGATAACTAAAGATGTCTTCAACTAATTCTTCACTTTGTTTTTGATGAGAATTTCAGTGTTCTCTATTCAGTTATCAGAATCTAGAGAGAAAACTAGGTTGGTTTTATAGAAAAAGACGCCCCAGGTGTCCCATGGTCCTTCATTTTTCTCACATCCCCTCCTTGAAAATGCCAATATTGTTTTTTCTTTAAACCATATTATTTTTTCTTTTCTTTTACTTTAAATAGTTCCTCAACCTGGAGCTCAGTACTCTGAGGTCCTTCAGTTAAAAGATGAAAACAAATTTTAGAAATGGTTGAAAGCTTAGGAATATTAGTCTTGTGTGGATGGGGGGAAAACATGAATTAATTTGTACTCAAGAGATTCACAAGTGCATCACTACCTATGATAGTGTCTGGTATGGCTCAACACATGAGCAGAGGATTGCTCATGTCAGAGGCACCTGAGGGCTTGTTAAAACCAAAGATTCCTGCATCCCCCTCCTGACGCACTAAATCAGATCCTCTGAAAGTTCATGTGTACTTTTCGCATTCCCCAACCTCACCTAGGTGAATTTTATGAACCCTGAGATTCAAAAGCCACTGGTTAGCCTACCTCTAAAATTATATATTATAAATGAGGATATTGCGAAATACATGAGATTGACCTTCAGCAATTGGTAAAAATGTGGTCAATGCTTTCAATCTGAAATATTCTGTTACAGAGTCCTTAAAACTTTAGACCATGCCTGCAGTGAGAATACAAACACATTGTGTACAAACACACTATACATCAAGCCCTGTGCACACTTATATATAACTGAAATGCAACTTATCCTCATCGTCTTCATACACTCACAGATTTCTACTGTATTTTCTTTCCTTCCTTTCCTTCCTTCCTTCATTTCATCTTCCCTTCCTTCTCTTCCTTCTTTCACTCTTTCCTTCTTTCCTCCTCCCTACCCTTTGCCACCCCCATACACTTTTATCTTATGCTAAATTCATAAATTATTTCCCCAACCCATGAAGAGGCCATGACTTACAATTTGAAAAATCTGCCTCACTATGAGTATATCTGAACTCAAAAGCAAAACAATGATTGTCTCTAAGTTCCCTTGGTTGTGCTATACAAAGAATTTCCTAGGTAGGGAATTAACAATACTTCCAATGACCTCTAGTTTGCTTAAATACTATTATTTTGGGTATCAACCAAGGATGAGTTTTCCACTGATTTTCATTCTTAAACTGTAGCTAATCCCACCATATCTACTGTTTTAGTTTGTTAATGCTGCCAGAAATGCAATATACCAGAAATGGTTGACTTTTTTTAAGGGGAATTTATTAAGTTACAAGTTTATAGTTCTATAGCCATAAAAATATTCAAATTAAGGTATCCAGAAAAAGATATCTTGGCTCAAGAAGGGCCATGGCACCTGGAACACCTCTGTCAGCTGGGAAAGCACATGGCTGGTGTCTGCTGGTCCTTTGGCTTCTGTTTTCAAACAACTTGCCTGGGGGCATTTTCTTTCTGCATCTCCAAAGGTCTGGGTTAGCTCTGAAGCTTTTTTCAAAATGGAAAGAACTCCATTTTGGAGTTTTTAAAGAACTCCAGTAAGCAAATGAAAACCCGCCTTGAATGGATAGCGATACCTCTCTATGGAAACAACTTAAGCAAAAAGATCCCACCCTACAATATTCAATCCGAATTAAAGAACATAGCTTTTCTGGGCTACACAATAGTTTCAAACTTGTACACCTACTAAGCAATGAAACTTAATTCATTTACAATTTTCCCAGCATCTTGACAGTGGAAATCTGATGACAGGTGAATAGCAAATTAAGAACACTTAATATAGTTCAGTTCTTTTTCCTTTTTTTTCGCATGGGCAGGCATTGGGAAATGAACCCAGGTCTCCAGCACGGCAGGTGAGAACTCTGCTTGCTGAGCCACCGTGGCCTGCCCGAGTTATTTTTCTTTTAATACATTTATCATCACATCCCAATTTTATTCTAACATAATATTGAGCTAACATTGTTTACTTTGCACTACATAAATTATTGGGGGGAAGAGGTGAAATAGACATTATAAATACACTTAAAATATCTTCATAATTTACGTTTTACTTTTGGGTAAGTTTAGATTAAGACTAAATGAGAAAGGGCCTATCCTCATTTATGAAGGAGACAAATTTAAAAACTTAGAGCACCAAGACAGAGAATATCAGCATTGGATCCCAGAGGTCTCATCTGAAGATAATTGGAATGTGTTCATGGTGGGAACCAATATTGTCTACATATGTCATTTTTCACTCAGGTGGTGTGAAAAAACAAAACCTGGTTGAATAACCTGTCATCAATAATACCTCTAGGTTTCTCTTCCCTGCCTTCCTCTTGATTCTAGGTCTGAATAAATAATTTATTTTACTATTTAATATGATAGCTTTTATCACCAAATTCCACTTTAGAATTTTGAGGTAGGTGCATTCATGTTCAATACACGCACTCAATACTTGCCCTCTTTCTTTCTCTTCCTTCATCACCTTGTTCATATACCCACCTTCCTGGAATTCACCATTACATAAGGATGAGTAGGAAGTTATTCATTTTTGGTACTCTCTACCACAGCCAATATGCTGCCAAGCTATGGGGACAAGAAATAAGGTTCAAAGATATAAAGTCTAGTAGGAAGAAGGGATAAATAGGTCATTGTAATACAATAGATTAAGTCCAGTAATAAAAATATATTTTCACCACATATGCCTGTTGAAGTCAGGGAAGGATCCCCTGAATTATAATATCAAAGCTCAGTTTGGAAGTTATCCTTCAACCATCATTTGTCAAACACTTTCTTTGTGCCAGGCCCCCTGCTGGATATTTCATATGTAGAGTCTTTAATACTGAAAACATTGCAAGGTAGGTTTCATGCTATCAATTTTAAAAATGGGGACAATGCTCAAAATGCTTAAGTAACTTGCTTAAGAAAATCTATATGTAGGAGAACTTGGATTTGAACCTGAGTGCTCCTCAATTGCAAGGCTCAAATTTTTTTGCAACTAAACCAGAAATTTTCCAGGAATGCAAAAGCTATAAAGGAAAATATCATGATAGGGGAAACTACACAGAAGAGAAAGACAAGTTATCAAATTGTATACTTGGACATGGTAAACTGATTATCCCACAATTAGTTTTAAAAGACAATGGAATTAATGCCATTTTATAATATTCTAATTTTTCATATGATTTACATTTCTATCAAATTTTATTTTAAATTAAGATATTTGCCCATTGTCATTGACTTTAGGGCTTAAAAATAAGTGTGTATAGAGACCTTGTAGTCCAATCTCCCTGTAAAATTACTTATAAATGTCTACTAAGTCAAACAATAGCTTTCTGCCCTCTGTAAATTCTTTTGAGAACACTTTAAAGTCCAAGTTTGTAAGTGCAAAAAAAGTCAGGGTTTAATGCAAAGAAGCAGAAAAATAATGTGATGGGCTTAGAGTTTTGGAATATAAGAAATTATTTTATTTCCTAATTCAAGGGCATTCTCTTTTTCACATTCCAAATTCTGCTGATAGACCAGATGCAAAAATATGCCATCACTCTAATAACATACTAGTTTCATTAAAATTAGATAAAGTGTTGCTATTTTCTCTTTCCCAATTTACCAAACATAAATTTCTTGGAGTATTTGGAAATTCAATTTTAGAAGCTAATTCCCATACACTTATTCAACAAAGATTTGTTGAGCATTTACTAAGTAACAGTCACTGCTGGGATCCTGAGATAGGTTCCTACCCTCATAGATCTTATATTCTAGCAAAGGGAGAAAAAATAGCAGTAAAAGTAAACATATTAAATGACTAAAATATCTAGTATGTTAAAAGTGCAGTGGAAAAAAAAGAAGGAAAACTAAGTTAAGTTAAGAGGATTGGGAGTGTGGGTAGTGGGGGAGAGTTGAGATTATAAATAGGTAGTTGTAATACTCCTCATTCAAGAAGGGGACTGTGCCAGTTTGCAGCTATTATATACCCCAGAAAAGCCTTGTCTGTTAACCCTCATTCAATAATTCTGGGTGGGATCTAATTGTTTCCATGGGAATGTGACCCACCCAATTGTGGGTAGTAACTTTTGATTAGATGGTTTCCATGGAGATGTGTCTCCACCTAAGCAAGGTGGGGTTGCTTACTAGAGTCCTTTAAAAGGGAACCATTTTGGAAGAAGCTTTAGAGACACTAGAACCAACAGAGTCAACAGAACCAACAGAACCCACACAGCCAGAGAGTGACCTTTGGAGTAGAAGGAAAAGGCCCCTGGGGAAGCTTTATAAAATGAGGAGAGAAAGCTACCAGACATTGACATGTGCTCTCCCACCTAAGAGAGAAACCCCGAACTTCATCAGCCCTTTCTTTAGAGTTAAGGTATCTTTCCCTGGATGCCTTAATTTGGACATTTTCATGGCCTTAGAACTGTAAACTTGCAATGTATTAAATTCCCCTTTTTAAAAGCTGTTCCAGTTCTAGCATATTGCATTCTGGCAGCTATTGCAAACTAAAACAAGATTTTGGTACCAGAGAAGTGTTGTGCTGTGTTTTGCAAATACCAAACATGTTGGAATGGCTTTTTAAATGGATAAGGGGATTCTGGAAGAGTAGTGAGACTCTTCATATAGAAGGCCTAGAGTGCTTTGAAGAGACTGTTGGTAGAAATCTGGACTGTAAAGATACCTCTGATAAGGTCTTACACAGAAATGATGCATGTATTATTGCAAACTGGAAGAAAGGCAATCCTTTTTTTAAATTGCAGAGCATTTATTAAAACTGACTGCTGATTTTAGATGGAAGGCAGATTTTTAAAAGCCACGAACTTGAGTATTTACTGGAAGAGATTTCCAAATTAAACGTGGAATGGGCAGCCTAGTTTCTCCTTGCATCTTATAGCAAAATGCGACAGGAAAAAGTTAAGCTGAGAACTGAACTCTTGGGTACAAAGAAACCGGAAATTGATAGTCAGAAAAACCCTGGTCTTTCAGAAAGGGAGATCCTAAAAAACAGTGCCCCACAAGAGGTTTTAACCAAACACAGAAGCAGTCAGCCAATATAGGACAAGCGAGGACTTGAAATGGAGTTATCCAGAAAGGATTTGTGGAAAGTCCCTTTGTCTGATGGGCATGATCCCAGTGTACTGCAAAGAAAATCAACACGTGGTCAGAACTACTGCCAGTCTGGACTTAAAGGGACAGAAAAGGGACAAATTGGATGAAAAATAACTTCAATGGCAGAACCATGGAAGTAAGGTCTGAAGTCAAGAAACCTTGGGCCAGAGGAGCACATCCATCCAGGCACTTGGAGAGGGTGCTATTGCCTTGAAGGCAGAGGGTTGGCCTTCCACCTTGCCCAAGAAGAGCTGTGCCCCAGGCCTTGGAGATGGTGGAGCTTGGGGATTGAGGAGATCCTGGCTACCACCACATGGAGGGGTTGAGCATGTGCCCCAGAGATGGCAATAGCCCAGTTGCAGCCCCAATGCTTGGAGAGGGTAGACCTGAGAAAAAGTGGTCTCCCCAATGCCCCCAAGGTTGCATTCAGAGAGAATGCTAGCCACAGCATAGGTCCTGGGAAAGGGTGGGACTGCCACTTTTCAAAGCCCTGAAGATAAATGACTCTCAGACTTTGAAATCTAATGGCATTTGCTCTGAAACTGTTTGGGTCCTGTGACCCCTGTGTTCCTTCCATTTTCTCCTTATGGAAATGGGAATAGTACCCCATGGCTGTCCCTCCTTTGTATATTGGCAGCAGATAGCTATTCTAGTTTTATAGGTCCAGAGCCAGAGGATAGTTTTGCCTTAGGACAGACTTTGATGAGATTTTGTATTATTTCTGACTCTGTATTGTATTTGTATTGTTACTGATATTGTTATTGAATGAATGTATTTTGCTAGAAAGAACATGTCTTTCAGGGGTCCAGAGGATGGAATGTGCTGGCTTGAAGCTATTATGTACCCTCAAAAAGCCATGTCCTTTAATCCACATTCAATATTGATGGGTGGGATCTTTCTAATTCTATCCATGGAGATGCGTCTCAACCCCACTCAAGGTGGGGTTGCTTACTGGAGTTCTTTAAGAGGGAACCGTTTTGGAAGAAACTTTAGAACCACCAAAGCCAGTAGAGCCCATGCAGCCAGACTTTTAGAGCAGAAAGAAAAGGCCCCCAGGGAAGCTTTATGAAATGAGAGGAAGCTTGCAGACATCACCATGTGCCCTCCCAGCTGAGAGAGAGACCTGGAACTTCATCAGCCCTTTCTTTGTTGTTAAGGTATATTTCCCTTGATACTTCAATTTGGACATTTTCATGGCCTTAGAACTGTAAACTTGCAACTTAATAAATTCCTTTTTAAAAGTCATTCCATTTCAATTATATTGTACTCTGGAAGCTTTTACAAACTAACACAGTGACATTTGAGCAGAGACTAGAAGAAAGCGAGCTAACTAGCCAACTGGAAAACAGAGTGAAGTGTTTTCCATGCAGGAGAAAGAGCCAGGGCAAAGGGCCCAAGTTAGGAGCATATTTGATATATTCAAGGAACAGTAAGAAGGAAAGAGTGGCTGAAACAGTAAAGAGGAGAACAAGAAGGCAGGAGTTTAGAGAGATAACAGTGGACAAAAGCAGAAGGGACCATACTGGCCATTTTAAGAACTTCAGTTTTTTTTTTAAGAACTTCCAGTGGGAAACCACTGAAGGATATTTAACAGAGGAGTGACTTAGTCAGATTTATATTTTAAAGAATCATTCTGGCAGCTGTGTGGAGAATAGATAGTTGTGGGTGAGATGCAAAGAGCAGTGAAGACAGAACAAGTAGACCTTTAAAAAGGCTATTGCAGAAATCCAGGCAAGAGACAGTACCCAGCTATGGAAGTTGAAAGAAGTAGTCAAATTCTGAAAATAGTTTGAAGGTGGAGTCAGCAGTATTTTCAGATGATTTGGGTGTGATATGGGAGAAAAAGAGAGTCAAGGATGACTCTAAGGTTTTTGATCTGTGCAATTTGAAACATAAAATTCCCGTCAACTGAGATAGCATGCCAGCGTTCTATTGCTGGATTAACAAAGCATTCCAAAAGAAGTATCATAAAACATCAACCATTTTATTATACTCTAGGATTCAGTGAGTCAGGAATTCAGACAAGGCATAATGGGGATGACTTGTCCCTTTCGCTGATGACTGAGGTATCAAGTGAGATGGCTCTAATGGCTGGCAATGACTGGTTTAACAGGTCTGGAATCATCTAGCGCATTCTTCACTCATGTGTCTGGCACCTGGGCTGGGAAAACAGGGCTCATCTGAGACTGTCAAGTAGAGTACTTATGCTTGGCCTTTCCATTAGATTTAGGATTCTCACAGCATGGAGCCCAGATTCCTTTGAAAACCATGTTGCAGAGAGCAACTTGCCAAGAGGGAGTGTCCAGAGGGTAAATGTTCCAAGAGAATCAGGCAGAAGCTGTTTAGTCTTTTATGTTCTGGTCTCAGAAGTTATATAACTTCACGTCTACCATGCTCTATTGGTCAAAGCAGTCACAAGCCCAGCTTGATTAAAGGGAAGGGAACCTAGACCATATCTCTCAAGGGAAGAAGCAGAGAACTTGGAGACTTTTTTTTTTTTTTTTAACTACCACAGATAAGGAGAATGTGGGAGAACAGGTAAGGGGGAGGTGGGAGAAGATGAGGAGTTCCGTTTTAGACACCTTGAGTTTTAGATGCATATTGAACAATTAAGTGGAGATATCAAGTAGGCAGTTGCATATATGAGAAGGTAGTTGGAAAAACTAATCTTTGCTGAAGATTTAAACATAAAGGTTGTCAGCATATGAGTGGGATTTAAAGCACATGATAGTGGATAATGTCATGGGAAAGAATGTAGATAAAAATTAGGAGAACAAAGAAACTGACAAAGGAGACTGAGAAGAACAAGGAAGAAGAAAAACCGAGGGAGTGTGCTCTCTTTTTGACAAATGGAAGACAGCATATTAGGAAAAGGAGAGTGTTAAAACAAATGTAGCTGATGGTCAAATCAGAGGAAGACTTGGAATTGGTGTAGAATTTAGTTTTTTTGTGCTTGTGCCATGTGTGAGACAGCTTAACATAGATCTCAAATACACAGAAAACTTTAAGGATGTCATTTGATTCTTCCGTGAAGTCAGCAGAGTTCAAACCACTCCTCAGATGTGTACAGTAAATCTACAGTGTTTACATTGATAATATGGCAACATGTTTTCATGTTTTCTAAATAATTTTAACTTGAAAAATTGCCATGAAGATAAAGGTACTGAAGTATGCTATATTTATATTTAAGATAATCCTCACAAGGTGCTTTAGCCTTACCATCTCTGAGATCTAGACTTCGAGATGTTTTTTTTAAAATTGTAAAAGAAGGGAGGGAGAGGAAGAGAAGGAGGAATATTCACAAAAAGATTACCAAGATAACATACCCTAATTTTTTATATTTTATAGTTTTAGGTAAGTTTTTATATTCTTAGATAAGTTTAGAACATTTTATTTCTAGAAATCTACTTCTAGATTTATTAGACTTAACAGATTTAAATATTTCCTAAATAAATAAGTTCCCCCTTATTTTGAATTATTTTAAATACTGTATATGTATTTAAATACTTTGTATGTATTAAGGTATTATATTAAATATTTTAAATGTAAAGTAGCAGTGCACACAAGGGCAAATATCATTATTAACACAGCTTAATATTAACTTGGAAAATAAGAAATAAAATCTTATATAAAATAAATACCCAACAATAATATAAAATGAAAATAACTAAATCATAGGGGAGCATGCAATTTACCCAAGGGTAAAAACTATAACCTTCCTAAAGAACAACTAGGGCAATATATAAGATTCTACAAAGGTTCCATGCAGTAGGGTAACTTTCCAGAAACCTACAACCTCCAGACGGGTCCCTGGACCAGATAAGTCCTGAAACCTAGAGGGCCCAGCCTTTCCAGCACATCAGCTAGTTCCATCTCCCTACCCCATATTATTGGCAGCCCCTTCCAACATGAAAGCACTAGACTAGTCATAGCCCAAATACCCATAAAGAGTGGGGTAGAAAGATCAAAGGTGATGGTGGAGTTTTACAGTGAAGGTAGGATTTAACATATGCATATGATTGCTGAATTGAAAATTGGTCTTTCTTTTAGTCTCTAGTATCATAGAGCAGCTAGAAGTGAAAACCTAAAACTGTGGAATTGTAACCCCTACCAAATTCTGAAATCTGTTCTACAACTAATTATTGTGCTATGTTTTGAAATCTATTGTTCTTTGTAAATATGTTATTTTTCACAAAAAAAGAAAAAATAAGTCAATTGTGATGATAAAAAAATATTTATTCCTTCTGGAGCAGGTAGAAGGAAAAATCAGAGATGATGTTATGGTAGCCCACGACATACTCTGGAATCTATCCTATAACTACTTGTAGAAGAGTGCTTTGAAAACTATTGCTTTTTTCTTTCTCTGCTTTGTAGATATGTTATGTTATGTAATTTTAAAAAGTTTAAAAAATATGACTCTTGGAATCTTTACAGAATTACTAAATATACTTAAAACATCTCTATAAATTGTGAGACTTAGGCTATTATTATTTTAGTTTACAATTTTTCCATTATAAGAGAAAATAAAATTCATATACAATTTATTATAATTCAGCTGAGGATGGCAGTTGACACATCCCACCTTTTCCTAGTAATGACCTGGCCACTCCAAAAGTGACACTGCCTGTGCTTGGACATTTGCACAGGATAGCAGTACTTCCCATAAAATTGTTTGCTTTCTTTTCATTTGGACAAGGTTGATTGCTGTTTCTTGGTAAATGAAATTTACCAAGATTTACAAAAATCTTCCTTTTTTCCCTCACATTCTTTTAAAAGCAACACACATCAACACCTTCTTCACTTTCGTTATTGCCTACTTTTCCTCCTATCACATTCCAACCATCTCTATAATGGAGCGCTAGGAGGTGGTTCAGGACCACGGAGAGCGTGAGGACCGGGACCTGGATCTCCCAATTATTTTAGTCATGTAAGTGGAAAGAGATGACCCTGGACTTATTGTTGGACAGCTTTCATTTAAAGAACATATTATAAAGATTAACAGTGGGATTCTGCCTTCTTGAGATTGGGGGGGGGGGCGTGATTTTTCTGGACATTTGACCAGAGCTTCCTAAATTTTGCCATTGAATTCCACTTATTGAAAGACAAGAAGACACCAAAAGAAGGGGCAGCCAGAATTTGCCAGTGCAAAAAAAAAAATTCTTTTGAAGCTTCACATTTATTATATGCTACCATTAATTGTAAAGTTTTGTGGTTTTAACAATTATGTAGCCCATCAGTCCACCATAGAAGAGAATCAAATCATATAGAGATAAGAGAGTTTAGAAATGCATAGCTAAAGGGAATGGATTCAAGTTCCAGTTCTTGAGCCCTCTGGAACTTCCCTGGAACCTGCTGCTCATCTTGCAATTCTGTGAACTCCTAGATTCATTCTAATAAGTATCCCCCCTTTTTAACTACCCTCAGTCTAGCTTCATTTGAGTTCTGTTACTTGCACCTGAGACTGCCCTATTAATATAGATAGGATTTAGGTAGACACTTGAGAAGAAGGGGAATTCGAGGCTAGGAGCACAATGGGATTACAGACAATGCATGTGGCATGGGATTTTCTGGGATAGTGAAAAAACTGGGTGTATTAGTTAGTTTTCTCTAGAGAAACAGAATTAACAGGAAATATTCATAAAGATAAAATTTATTAAAGTGTCTCACGTAACTGTAGGAATGTAGAGTCCAAAATCTGTAGGGCAGGCTGTGAAGCTGATGATTCCAGTGGAAGGTCTGGATGAACTCCACAGGAAAGTCTCCCTGGCCAAAGGCTCCAGACAGCATCTCTATTTGCCACTGACACTTCCAGCACCATTGGATCTGCTGGATCATATGGCCCAAGTGGCAGAGCAGCTTGTACAGCAGCCTGGACCTGTCACAGAGCCTCCTCTTGTTCAGGCCCCCACTCAAAATTAGCAGCTTTTCTGGTCATTTGATAAACAGACCAGAGAAGCACACCCAAATGAGGAATATGTTGTCGCCAAAATCCAAAGAGACCAACTAGGGGTTGTGACTCTTTTTTTGGGCATAGGAGGGACCAGATGCAGCAACTTATCCTTCACCTTAGAAGGGATATCTCAACATGCCCCACACCACTGGACATCTAGAAATTTCACTGAGGTGGAAGGACCCTGTGTTTTTGTTGGATTTATCTCCCATCCTCTGACATGCAAATGCCTTACCAGTAAGTCTAGAGTAGTTGCTACTTCTTGTTCACTAGGTCCAATCAACGTGATATCATCATTATAATGGACCAGTGTGATGTCATGTGGGAGGAAGAAATGATCAAGTTCCCTGCAGACAAGATTATGACACAGGGCTGGAGAGTTGATATACCCCTGAGGCAGGATAGTGAAAGTATATTGCTGTCCTTGCCAGCTGAAAGCAAACTGTTTCTGGTGGTCCTTACCAACAGCTATTGAGAAAAAAGCATTTGCCAGATCAATAGCTGCATACCAGGTACAAGGGGATGTATTGATTTGCTCAAGCAATGATACCACATCTGGAACAGCAGCTGCAATTGGAGTTATGATAATCCACTGTCATCCTCCAAGACCCGTCTCTTTTCTGCACAGGCCAAATAGGAGAGTTGAACGGGGGTGTGGTGGGAATCACCATCCCTGCATCCTTCAAACCCTTAAGAGTGGCAATAACCTCTGCAATCCCTCCAAGAATCTTGTATTGCTTCTGATTTACTATTTTTGCTAGGTAGGGGAAGTTCTAGTGGCTTCCACTTGGCTTTTCCCTCCATTACAGCCCTCACTGCACGAGTTAGAGAGCCAATGCGGGGATCCTGCCAGTTTCTCAGTATGTCTATTCCAATTATGCAATCTGGAACTAGGGAAATAAATACAGAACAGGCACACTGTGAGACAGACCTAAGCTAAAATTTCATTGATCACCTGACCTCCATAAGTCCCCACTCAGACTGGTGGACCAGAGTGATGTTTGGGTCCCCTGTAATTAATGTCAGTTCTGAATCAGTGTTTAATAATCCCCAAAATATTTGATCATTTCGTTTTCCCCAACGCATAGTTACCCTGGTAAAAAGCCATCAGTCTCCTTGGGGAAGGCTTGGAGGAAGATTAACAGTATAAATTTGTGGCAGTGTAACAGGGTTCTTCCCCAAAGGGACCTGGCCTCCCCTTCATTCAAGGGACCCTGGGTCTGTAAACTGTTTCAAGTCTGGAAATTGATTAAGGGGCTGTGGCTCTGTGTATTTGTAATTCAAGTTAGACTTCTGTTCACTTTACCTAGAACTCTTTTGTTTATACAGCTCAAACAAGAATTTAGTAGACTGCCCATCTATTGTATTTCTAGGTACCCTGTGATTTACTAGCCAACACCACAAATCTCTGCAAGTCAGATTATTTTGACCCCTGCTTTGAGTTTGCAGTCTCTTATAATAGCCACATCCACCCTGTCTTTGGCCATTAAGTGCTGCCATCTGGCTTCTGCCAACTTGGGATCCAGTCACCCCAATGTGTTTAAGGATACCAGCTCAGTGACAGCAGTTCCCACAGTAATATCTGACCTACAGAGAAGTGCAACTACAGAGCTCTTCAGGGATGATGGTGCTAGTCTCACAAATTTATTTCTCACTGTTCTGGTAAAAGGTGCATCCTTCAGACATTCCTGGGGTGTAAGAGCAGGCTTTGCATGATAAATCCACTCTAACATTCCAATCTCTCTAAGCCTCTGGATCCCCTTATCTACATTATACCAGGGCAGTTCTGGCATTTCAACTTAGGTAATGTTGGCCACCTTTTGATCTATGTTCCAGCCAACCATCCAAACAATGCCTTTTCTAATCCATCAAGCTATAACATTGAATGCAGAATCTCTGCTTAGTAGGCCCATATCAATAAATTCAGCCTGATCCAGCCTTATATTCCTCCCACCATTATCCCACACCCTTAAAATCCATTTCCCACAATTTGTACTTCACCTTTAGGGGCCTGTTGGGACTTTCGTCTAGTTATAGGACTGGAAGAAATAAGGGGTCGTGGGGGTGGGTCATGAAAAGAATTAGAAGTATCTTTCAAGCTATTTGCTTCGGGGCATTCATTCGCAGTTTCATCTGGTGAAACAGGATTAATCACTCTAGGGCTAATCCTTTCAGGAGGAGGTTCAGTGGCCAATTCTTTAAGGCAGACTGGAGGTGGGGTGGCTATGTCCTCAGGGCAGACTGTTACAGGTTTATCTAGAGAAGACTCAGCATGACCTAGGGTTTCAACCTCTTCACCGACATTATTATCAATCCATAGTCGCTATTCCATTTTTTCAGGGTCCCACTCCTTTCCAATTAGTGCCCTCACTTCAATGGCAGACACCATGCAAGATTGAGATTTCAGCTTACGTTGTAAAGCTGCTACTCTAACAATAAGATTCTGAGTCTGATTTTCAGAGATCTCAAAAAGTCTACGGCTACAGGAAGATTTTCCTTCAGGACACTCACAGAAACGTCTACGTCTGTCAGACGGCACTTAAGCTTCTCGTTTGAAGCCTTAAGCCCATCCCTTTCACTCATTAATGTATACAGTGTATCTAATAACAACCAGCCAACTTCTCTATACTTCGTATTTCCATAAAATTCCGTAAATATGTCAAAAACATTATCCCTCCAGAGCCTGCTTCTATGAAGCAAAGCATTAGAAGAACTGAATAGTGATATTTTGACTCTTTTTTTGCCAACTCTCCCCATGGATTGGAAATGTCATTCTGATTATGGGAATCAGAGTCCTTAGTGCCTTTCAGTCCAGTCAGTGTAGAAGAACATTCATAAAAACACATTTTTAAGATTTTGTTTCTTAAGATCCTCTCTTGGTACCAAGTTGTATTAGTTAGGGTTCTCTAGAGAAACAGAATCAACAGGAAATATTCATAAAAACAAAATTTATAAAAGTGACTCACATAACTGTGGGAACATGGAGTACAAAATCTGTAGGCAGGCTGTGAAACTGATGATTCCAATGGAGGGTCTCGAGGAACTCCACAGGAGAGGCTCGCCAGCCAAAGCAGGAAGAGAACCTTTCTCTTCTGAATTCTCCTTAAAAGGCTTCCAGTGATTAAGCATCACTCATTAAAGAAGACACTCCCCTTGGCTGATTACAAATAGAATCAGCTGTGAATGTAGCCAACATGCTCATGATTTAATTCTATGAAATGTCCTCATAGCAGAAGACAGGGCAACACTTGCCCAACCAGACAAACAGGTACCACCACCTGGCCAAGTTGACACATGAACCTGACCATGACACTGGGTTAAGAAAATTTAGTGGTTTATATATAATGCAATAACTTCTCCATATTTATATTTCAACTGGGTAGCCATTAATGATAATTTGGTAGATCTATATGTGCTAATAAGGAATAATCTCCACAGGGAGAAAAAAAGCAGTGTGTGTAACTGGGTCACAATATTCCATTATTTATGTACATAAAAATCATATAAATCACATGTATACTTTTATATACATAGAAAAATTCTGGAAGGGCAGACAAAAAAATCTTAGCAAGAGTTTCCTCTGGGAGGAAAACTTACTCTTTTTCTCACATACTCTCCAATTTAAAAAGCAATATTCATATATTACAATCCCAATTAAAAAGCAAAGCTATTACATTTTTAAACCATCATAACTAAATATAATTAAAATATAGAACAATGAAACTCTTAAAGATATATATGTGGTGACCACTTCTTTAGTAATTTCTAAGTTCTAGACACTGTTCTAAGCCGCTACAATTATTACCTCATTCAACTTTCACAACCCCCCTGTGAGGGAGACCTTATCCTCAAATTGCAGATGAAGCTATGTGCTGGTTTGAAGCTGTTATGTGCCCTCAAAAAGCTCATATCTTTTACTCCATCCCTGTGGGGGCAGAACTGTTATGGGTGGGACATTTGGGTTAGGTTATTTCAATTTAAGATGTGATTCACCCATTCAAGGTAAGTCTTAATCCTTTTACTGGAGCCCGCTATGAGAGGATAAAGGACAGAAAAAGCCAAGGGAGCTCATGAAGAAAAAGTCCCTTTTGCTAACAGAGGAAACCATGAAATCCTGGATGACAGATCCAGCCATGTGCCTTCCCATGCGACAGAGGTATTCCAGATGCTGGGGCCTTTCTTCAGAGAAGGTTTAGCAAACTATAACAGGCTGCTATAGATGAGCCTTCTGAAGCTCAAAGAGGATGTGAAACACACCCAAGGTCACAAAAGAAGCAAGTATTGAAATAAAAATTCAGTATTCTGGCTCCAAACCTTTGTGTTTCACCATTCTCCCCTTTTGCCTACATTACTGCTGTAATGCCCCCAAGTTTGGATTTCTGCAGATAAAATCTAAGTTGCCTTACCACAACATTATCATTGTCTTCCTATAAAGGATTCTCTTCATAAGGGCTAATCAAAAGTCACTAAATGAACTTTTTCTTCTGTTCCGGGTGCTTAGATTTGGCACAGTGATTTTCTTAAACTGGCTTAAAACTTTATTGGAGTTATGTGCAATAATGGTTTCCCTCTCCAGCAGTGAGAGCCATTGACTGGTTTAATCAGGGCAATGACAGGGTCAGATTTTCATATTAAGTAACCGCAGTTGAAGCTTGGGAGGACAGATTTAGGGGAGTGGAGATTGGAGGCAGAAAGACTAATGACATAGAAATTTGTTGGGCAGCTACCCAGCACTCAATTTCTTCATCTTTTACCAAAAGCCGCATGATATTCTGTGGGTCAGTTGAGAGCACGGTGATTAGTTTAAGCCTTAGAACTGGACTGTCATGTTTCAATCTTGACTCTGCCACTTACCATCATTTAAATGTAGACAGATTTTTTTTTTTAGCCTCCTTCATTTCTCAAGTATCAAGTGTATAATGGGAATAATAATAGTGTCTCAATGAATCATTAAGAGGTTTTAATCAGATAATGCTTTAATACTTAACAATATTAATAATTTTTAGCCAGAATCATTATTATTATTTTTTGTTGTTGTTCTCAACCACTTTTTTTAAATGGAAATAGTCCCACCTCTCCCCATCTCCTTCACTCTGCAACTCCCAAGCCCACTCCAGAACAGGGCCTATCACCTACTGGTGGAGATCACAAAAAGCTTTACAGAAATTTCATCCTTAAAGAAGGGGCAAGAGTTTGTCAGTTTGACTCTCCCCCTAACTTACTCTAGTTTTCTTTATAACACCTATCAACATATAGGTTTTCTATTCATTTATTTGTGCAAAGTCTCTGAAAGTAAAAAATTTGTCTGGTTTTGTTCACTGCTGTCTTCAGGTAAGCAATAAATGCATGTTAAATGAAGGCAGCTGAAGAAAGCCTTCCGGGCATAGGGACTATATGAATGATGGTGGAAAAGTCATGAAGGAAAACATGTGGACTGGAGTAAAAAAAACATGAGGTCATGCATAAATGAGATTGTTTAAAAGGATGTATGCCCCCTAGAAAAGCCATGGTTTAATCAAAATCCCATTTCATAAAGGTAGAATAATCCCTATTCAATACTGTATGTTTGAAACTGCAATCAGATCATCTCCCTGGATGATGTGATTTAGTCAAGAGTGGTTGTTAAACTGGATTAGGTGACAACATGTCTCCACCCATTTGGGTGGGTCTTGATTGGTTTATTGGAGTCCTATAAAAGAGGAAACGTTTTGGAGAATAAGAGATTCAGAGAGAGCAGAGAAGAATGACATAGCCATGAGAGCAGAGAGCCCACAAGCCAGTGACCTTTGGAGATGAAGAAGGAAAAAGCCTCCGGGGAGCTTCATGAAACTGGAAGCCAGGTGAGAAAGTAGCAGATGATGCCTTGTTCATCATGTGCCCTTCCAGCCGAGAGAGAAACTGTCACTGTGTTCGCCATGTGCCTTTCCAAATGAAAGAGAAACCCTGAATATCATCAGCCTCTTGAGCCAAGGTATCTTTCCCTGGGTACCTTAGATTGGACATTTCTATAGACTTGTTTTAATTGGGACATTTTCTCAGCCTTGGAACTTTAAACTAGCAACTTATTAAATTCCCCTTTTTAAAAGCCATTCCATTTCTGGTATATTGCATTCTGGCAACTAGCAAACTAGAACAGACATCATGTATTTAAAGCATTTAGCCCCTGGTAGCTTTCATGGCAGCTGTAACTCAATGTGGGTGGCTACAAGCTCTCTGAGGGAGGAAGACTGTCCTCTTTCTTTGAGAGTCATTCAGAACATCTACTACCACACTCAGTACATAATAGGCACTCGATAAATGAAGGTGGAATTGAATGCTATTAAATAACCACACTGATGATTTTGAATGCCTAGCAAAGAGTTTAGGCTTAGTTTATTGACAACAAGGAGCCTCAGATATAATCAAGGTGGGAGGTAATATGATCAGATCTGGGAAGTAGAATAAAATGGAACCACCTCCAGGGTAGGCCAGTTAGGAGACTATTTCAGAAGACAAAATGAGAGCATGAGGGTCTCAATTAGGCATATGGTGTTGGAATTTAAGAGGAAGGAACAGGTGCAGAAAAATTTTATAGGTGGAGACAATGGGCTTTGAAAACAGGTTGGATGCTCAGGACAATGGTAAGAGAGAAGTCAGATAGCTAAATTCTAATCCTGAGTGATGGGAGATTGGTGGAATGATTAATCACTTTTCTGGAATAACTGGCTTGAATTAATTTATGTCCTTTTTCTTGGCCAAACCCAACCAAACTCATTTCTCTTTCCCAAAACTCCTTATTCTTTCACTCTAATGGCTAGTAATTGTGAGACCATTGGTCATTTTAAAGACATTTTCTACCAGTAATTTTGTGACAAGTTAATTTCTAGAATGAGTACAGTTGAAATTATTTTTCTAACTTCTCAAATGAAGTTAGATTTGGATTTCCTAAAGTCTTTAGGAAATATCCTAAAGTCTGGTACCCCACTTCTTAGCTAGGTTCTGATTCCCTTTTCTAAAATAAGAATGAGCAGTTAATACAGTTACTATACATTTCAGTCAAGCTCTAAAATCTTACTTCTTAATTCATCCATGTGACACAGAAGAATTTTAGAGATTTTTATATTGTATTAAACAAAACACATGGGGTGAGCCATGATGGCTCAGCAGGCAGAGTTCTTGCCTGCCATGCCAGAGACCTGGGTTCGATTCCTGATGCCTGCCCATGCAAAAAACAACAACAACAAAATACATGGAAGTTGATTGATTTCTAAATACCATGAACTCTATCCACATAACAGAAAGCAAAAGCAAAAAATTAAAACTTGCAATCTCTATTCCATTCCATGAATTCTGTTGAAGCTATGTCTGGTAAATGTGTTCTATGGCAGAAAAAGTTTATTTGAGAGTTGTCATTATATTTGTTTATAACGAAAGTAAAGTTTTTTATTCCGGTTTTTCAAAAGTAGAAGACAGAATATTTTCAACAGTTCTTCAAAGGCCAGTTTTCAAGACTCTGGCTACGAATGTTAATTTTTATCTCTTTCTAAGTCATAATATATTCATGGATTCTTCAGACATTAAAGTAAAGGTCAATACCTTGAGACAAGGGGGAGTAGAAAAGAAAAGAGGCTTTAAGTTCTTTTTATTACAGCTTTAAGTTCTTTTTATAATTGTCCCCTGCTCTGTATCACTAGTTTGGGATGCTGATGGCTCATCCATTAGTGTGCAGTCGGGTTACCTTTGTCAAGGTACAGGGTTCAAACTGAAAGGTAGATTCAATAACACTATGCTGACTTGCAGGCTACAAAGCCTCTGATTAAAGGTCATCACACCTGGCACCTAATTTTATGTCAGTAGCTGGCCTTCTAGTCACCTTTCCTGTGGGCTTTTTAAACTTAGTGTCTCTAAGAATATTATATGGTGCCATCTTGCTGACTTAGACTGGACAGTGACAAATTTAATGTTACCTCACCTCTGCTAGGGTGAATTCAGAATTCATCACTGTGCCCAAAAACTGGATAACATATTTGAATATTCTAAGCTGCAAATCTGGTTACAGTAACCAGAATAGTAAGAAAATGGTGGAAAAGGACCAGCTATGCAAGAAATTATCAGTTCATCTTCTGGGGAAGGTTACCTCGGAGGTCATAAATTTCTTTTGTCTGAAGATGCTTGGTATGGTTTAAGGTACAGCCTACTTATGGTTTAAGGTAGGGAATGAATAATCTCTTAAAGTGGGCCCTACATCCATGATTCCGTTGTTTACAGGTTGTGAACACAAGAAAGAAAGTACAGGTCTGATGCCTTTTCCTTATCTCAATGCTCTTAAAAAACAACTCGCATTTTGGTTCAATTTTTACTGAAGCAAAATAACAATTTACATTTCGCTGTGGTTTTCCCTAGACATACTAAAATGTATAGTTCATTGAACATGTCAGTCTATCAGCATTTTTTACAGTGAATATTTCCAGCATATAAAATGGTATGCATGATAATATTTTTGACCTAAGAGTGCATAATGATCTATCTACTCCCAATTATAAAGCAAGGTTAGAAGTTATATTAATTATTTGAGGGTGCATTCATTTGGTCAATGTCATCAAACAATTTTCTGAGAGCTAAAAATTAGTCAAATTATTAGTTTAACTAAAATGCCTAGTGGGTTGAAGTAAATGATTATTCAGCTCAGTCATAGGCAGTTGATCTGGTAGGCCTAGTTGATGGTGTTCTAATTAATGCATTATAATAGTCAATCAAAAATTACTTACTGAGCACCGATTAGGTACATTACACTGAAACTCAGTAGGGAGCCAAGAGGAAATAAACCACCAAGGCATTAGCTAAATGAAGATGTATACTGAGCAACCATAAACTGAAAGCTAATGACGTAGACATCTGTCATTAGGAAGACTCAACCTGGAACTATGTAAATGAATGACTCAAATGTATGAATGTGTTCTGGGTCATCCAACCAAGCAGGGGTCTGAAACCTACCCCTCTTTAGGTTACAGTTCTCTGCCTGGCTGAATGAATAGGGAAAATGCAGAAGTCAAAGCTTTCAGTTAAATGACATAGCCCTGTATATTCTCAAAGGGAGGAACTTCATTACTGTCTGTCTCAGAATCATCTGGGGACTGGGGTACTTGTATGAAGTCAGATTGCTAGGACCTGCCACAGACCTAACAAATGCAAATTCAGCATGTACATTTTTAACGAGCTCTTCAGTTAATTCCAAAGCAGCTGGTGTACCATTCACACATTGAGAAACATGGTTTATGGTTTCACACAGATCCTTAGGCCTAAACCATCTTTCCTGTTTGTTTTGGCAAAGCAGAGATTAAATGTGTTTTTAATGTTATATAAAGGCTCATGTAGGGGTAAAAGAATTCAGAACTATGGGGTCATTTTTAGGTTTTTTTTCTATTATTATTTGTTGTCTTTCCTTAAAGCAGAATTTGCAAACTAGTGACCTGCTGGTGCAATGTTGTCCATGGATGGTTTTTTTTTTTTTTCATGGATGTTTTTTTAATTGGTCCACACAGTATTTTTTTTTATTAATTATCAGCATTGAATATTAAGATAACATCAAAATTCAATATTCTAGTTTCTCTTAAAAAATTGGGTGAGTTGAGGGCATTGGTCCTCAATTCCCACAACCATAGTTGAAAAAATTTGAAAAGCAGCTGCTCCTTTTGATGGCTGGTTTGCCATAAACCCATGACTCCAGATCATCTTCCTGACTCCTTGGTCAAGTGACGGGGTGCCGTTTGTCTCCATGGTGCTTCTGGTCTTTCTTACATCCAGCGCACTCGATTCATTTATATCACCTGCCTAGCTCCTCCAGGCAGTCATGTTTGTGACCTCTGTCTTAAGAGTACTTCAAAACCAATTGCTTTTGAACAGTATTTGATGATGAAGACAGATACCCACATTCAGACTTGTTCTGCTGAATTCCCCTGGGATGCTCTTACTATGCTCCTGGGCTAATTCATTTAAAGAATGCCCATCAATCAAAAGAAAGCCTAACTCAAATCTTTCTAAGAGGCTACACAATTTGCCTTGACAAATAATGTGCATATTTTCATTTGTATTTTTTTCATAGCAAAAGGAAAAACATTGCTTATAGAAACTATTATTTTATAGAAAACAAAGTTGATATTTTACTCCCCCAAATCACTAAAATAGTAATTTTCAAAACCACTTTTTAAAAAATCCATCTGCAATCAATTGCATTTGCTCAACAGTCCAAGAATCTTTAGAGGTGACTTGTCCTACATTTCTTCTGTTTCATTAAGAATATAAGCAGTTAAAATATTTCATGTATTTTCAGTAGGCATTTGGAAATTAAACATGTTGCCTTTTTCCATCGATCAAATATAACCTGAAACTGGAAAAATATGCTGTTCCCTTATCATTCACTTCCTTGATTAGGTGCACTGAAAATAAGTCCAAAGAAAATTCAAGATAAAAAATATGTTAATAAAGTATTAAGTCTGAGGTTTGCATTTGAAAAATACATATTAAAGTATTAAATTTCTCCCTAACCTGTCTGCTCATCTCCCTTTGAGATGAAGCAGCTGAAGGTGTGTGGATTAATTCATGGTGATTTAGGTTTGGGTTCCAAGTCTCTCTTTTGGGTGCGTCAACTTGAACTAGTCACTTCATCTTTGATCCTCTTATCTATAAAATGGAATAAGCACACCTCATAGGCTCATTGAGAAGATAAATAAGGTTTGATGGGTAAAGCGCATGGGTCAGTTTTCATAAATGATAACCTATGTTTTAATTAGTGAGGGCGTTTTTTTTCCCCTGATACTGACTAAACCGTATTTCCATAGGATAAGAAAAACCACTTTAAAAAAGGAAGTAATAAACCTTTGTTTCAACTTTTCTTTCAGATTTATTTTCCCAACAAAAGAAAATGTAAATAAATGTATTTTTCCTGATGGAGCACTGTTTAGACTAATTACTGGTCATCTCTTCTGGCTAAGACTCCATCTTACGCAGTCTTACAGGTCTCAGGTGCAAACTCTTAAAGAATTCCACAGAAAAATGAATGCTTCTTTTAAAGATTAACTGTTATTTTTGAAAATGAGAGCAGAAAAGCTCTTAACACAGACTAAACAGGAGCCTCCCAAAAGTTAACTGGTATTTTAAAGAGTAATGTTGAACAAATGGGGCATATTAACTGGTCCAGGAAAGTGTGCAGCCCCTGCCTCGCTCCTATGGCTAGCTCTTGTCTGCCCTTCCCCTAGGCTTCTAGTACTCTCCATTCTCTTTTGTCTCTGCCAGGAAAGTTCCTGCTCATTGAATGGTTGAGTGATGGTAAGGGTGATATCATAGTATTTTCTGAGCCCTTACTATGTGGCAGACACCAAGCTCTGTACATTATATGCTTCATCTCAACCTTGACAAGAAAATTGCCCCATTTTAAGAGGTTGGTTAGATCACACATTCTCAAGGCTAGGGCCGAGACTGATGAAGCTTGCGCTTGTCTGATTTCAGGCTACTTATAAATGCAATAATGGTGTTTCAGAATGAACTCTTTCTATTTTTCATTTTTAACTTAAAAATAATTTGCTTGTTTTTTGCATCTATTGGTCTCACAGTTGTTGCTTTTGTTTAGTGTTTTGTTTCCTTTTTTTATTTATGACATTGTTTTTCAACAGATAGATATGTTTTTCAAGACTTTTGTCCTGAATTTTTTTTCTTTTTACATTTATGCTATATCCTATAATTTAGGAATTTTCTTTTTCCAAAGCTGTGATAACTTCTCATAGACATCACAGCACAAGACATTTATTAAGTAATGTGCATTGTATTCAGCTTACTACTTCTTGATTACTTTGTTCTAAAATATGGCAAAACTATGTATTTTTTTACTTTCTTTTTTCTACACTAACAAAACTTGAATTGAAGTTTAAAAAGTTAAAAATTTTGGTGATTCCTTATCTGTATCTCAAGACTGTATTTTCCCTTAAGCTCAGCAACTCTTACTTCTACTTGCCTTTTAATATCTTATTGTTGTCTTTGCTTTTTTCTAAAATGCTATCCACTTTTTCTTCTAGATATTAGGATCTTAGAATATTTAAACTGAAAGAGACCTTACGGATAATTTCATGTGATTCTTTCACCTTATAGTTGAGAAAATTAAGTTCCATACAGGTAATGGTAGAACTGAAAATCATGATCTATGCAGTTTCCAAATTTCTATGCCTTCTTTCTCCTTATCAGTAAAAAAATTGGAAACAAAAAAATCTATATTAATGTAACAATAATTTCTACCCTACCCTATCAGACCCATTACGCGCCCTCTTCCTTGATATCTTGTTCCCTTATTGTTTATGTTATATTCATTCAGTCAATTCATTTTTAAGACTCTGGGCCATTATTTAGTCAAATTGATTTAATTTTGTTGAGATGCTAGTTCTTTTGTTCCTTTTGAACATGAAGAAAGAAATGTTTAATAGCTATGTTGGCTGTTCAGCTCAGAGGGGCAATTTACATTTTATTCTTTTTAAATCCAGTTTGTGCTCTAGTTAGTATCTGGATTTGTGGTCCAGACAGCTCTCAACATTTCCTCACAACTGCGCCACAGCATAAAACCGATAGAAAAGTGAATGAGATTTACCTTGGAAATTTAAGATAAATAATTTTTTTCTTAAAAGATACAGCCTTGTTTTTTTAGGAAATACTGAAGCAGAGGGACATCTTGTCTGCAATTTACATTCAAATGGGTGCACGTGTGATTCAGTGGTAGCATGCTTGCCTTTAATACGGGAGACCCGGGTTTGATTCCTGGACCATGCATCCCCTCACCCCCCCAAAAAAAACCATTAAAATGATTCAGAAAAAAATTTTTTGTATATATATGGAGGGAGAGAAAATATGATGTTAACATTTAGGGCATCTTGTGAAGAGTGTACGGGACTCTGTTCTATTTTTGCAACGATGCTATAGGTATGCATTTTTTTCAAAATAAAATTTAAAAAAATTGACAGCATGGAAACTTGTATGATTTGACATCCACTTAAAGACTGGCATTTTCATAACATAAGAAAATAAACAGTGAACTGTACAAAACCTTTTTTCATTTGGTATACATTTTTCCTCAGATAAATGACAGCCAGTTAGCTCTTGATTAACAAATTCCCCGAGAAGTAGATGCTTTCATTTGAAGTCAGGTGTGTTAAATTAAAGCAGAAAAAAAAAATCTAAATTAAATGAAATATTGGTATCTGTGATTGTATGGGGCATGGAAAAAATGCATACCTATAGCATATACCCCCTGGGCACCCCCCTGCCCCCCCATCCAATTCCCCATCCCATGGCATATATTTTCCTAGCCCTATTCTAGTAAATTGGGTAGGACCTTGATAATAATTCTGCAAATTCTTCAACTGTGCCTTTTGTCCTAGGCTCTGCACCTGAGATCCCTCTGCATCCAGTTCATTCCAGCCACCACCCTGGGGTGTCACTTGCTGGTGGGCAGGTACCACCCATTGTCCTTGACGTGAAATTCATTCCCACTGAAGTGTTCCCTCAGTAGCCCTACAGTTTTAACATGTTCTGTTGGTGGACAGAATGGCGTTTTTGAAGGAATTTTAATTCTTAACAAGCAGATGGCGGAGATACAGCTGTGTATATGTGGGTGTAGATGTGCTCCCATGTGGCCAAAGGGACAAGGGCAGACGGAAAGCTCAGCCAAAACGCCTAAGTCATTACTACAGCTATATCACAGACGCTGTGATGTAAGTTCCTTTTGAACAGTTTTTTTTTCCCTAGTAAAGACCTTTATAGCTCTTCCTTTTCTAAGTCCTCATTGTCTAAATTTGTTTTATATAATGCGTATTTCCAGTATTTATGATAAATTCTGCTAGATTTGAGATGTGGATAAAGCAGGCTTCTATGAGATCTCAAATGGAATAAAGAAACTATAATTTGGCAGTTTAGGAGTAAAATTACTCATTGCAATCATGGAAGTATCAGAATGTCATTTCCTATAAAAACAAGCGGCAGTTGCAGAGGCAAAAAAAAATGTTTTAAAGGAATGATAATAAAAATGAATGCTTATTTAGGACTTACTATTTGAAAGAAAAAGAAATCCAAATAATATTTTACTATTAGTCAACAAACATAAGAAAAATGGGACATCTCTAAACCCAATTTTATTTTTACATAATAATAATAATGAGTTAAAAACAAGATTAAGGAAGATTTACCCAAAACACTAAATAGGAAAATACACCGTAAAATAGAAAATGTAGATAATTGGAAGAAACATAATCATTCAATATGATTCAGAAATAGTGAATAGCTACTATTTTCATTGTTTACAGTTTAGAAAATTAATGAAAGAATGAAAACTTTATGGAAATATGTTCATGGGTAAAAAACAAAATTACCTCTTACGGGGGTGATGATGTATTATATTAGCTCTTCAATATTCTAATTTCTAGAAGTAGAAATCATGGATTAGCATATTTGAACCATGAATTCTTCTGCCCACCATCTGGGTGAGCTTTACCAAGTTATTTATACCCTCTGATCTTCTGTTTCTTCATTTATAAAGTAGAAATTATAACACCCATAACATAAGATTGCTGTGAGAATTACGTGAGATAATGTAGATGAAATGCTTGGTACGTAGTAGACACCCAACAAATGGTAACTAATAGTCATTATAATAAGAGTTAACATGTATTGAGTGTTAAATGAGTGCCAGGAAATATGATAAGAGTTCTAAAATGCATTATCTTATGTAGCAGGTTAAATGTTATGGTGATGGTAATAGTGAGATTTTATAAGATATTAGATAGAGTGAGAAAATTTTAAAATTTACTAAAATAATAGTGTGCTATAAGTAAATATAATCTGTATCTGAAAGTCTTGGCAAAAAAAGAGGCACAAGGTCCGTGTTAAACTTTGGGGTATCCTGAGGTAGTCAAGACAATGCCCTTCCCTTCCCTCGCTGCTTTGAGGGGTTCTGGGGAGGGAGAACTAAGCCACCAGTTGCCCTACATAAGCACTGTACGTAGGGTGATGTCTGGAAAGAAAGGAAGTTTTAGTAAATTTATGGAGTTGTGTAACCATCACTACAATCCTGTTTTAGAACATTTCCATCATCCCAAAAGTTCCCGCATACCTTTTTGTAGTCAACCTCCACTCCTAACTCCATGCAACCACTGATCTGTTTCTGCCTCTCTATAGTTGCCTTTTCTGGATATTTTATATGAATGCAATCACACAATAAGCAGTCTTTTGGGTCTGGCTTCTATTCATTAGCATAACATTTTTTAAGTTCATCCATGTTGTAGGATAAATCAGCACTGTGTTCCTTTTTTATTGCTTTATTCACTCAACAAGTAAGAGACATTTGGGTTGTTCCCAGTTTGGGGCTGATATGAATTAATACTGCTGTGACGTTTACATACAATTTCTTTGTGAACACATATCTCATTACTCTTGGGTAGAGTCCGAAAAGCAGAATTGCTGGGTTGTATAACAAGTATATGTTCAACTTTTTTTAAATAAACTGACTGTTTCCCAAAGTGGCCACACCATTTTATACACACACCAGTAACATTTGACGGTTCCAGTTTCCCCACATTTTGTTTATGTCTATTTTATTATAGCCATTCCAGGGGATGGGTATCTCCTTGTGGCTTTAATTTACATTTCCCTAATTAATGATGATGAAAGTATTTTGACATATGTGCTTGTTTGAAAGGATGTATGTACCCTTGAAAAGCCATGTTTTAGTCAAAATCCCATTTTGTAAAGGCAGAATAATCCCTATTCAACACTATGTAATTAGATCATCTCCCTGGAGATGTAACCCAATCAAGAGTGGTTGTTAAGCTGGATTAGGGGAGATGTGTCTCCACCCATTTGGGTGGGTCTTGATTGGTTTACTGGAGTCCTATAAAAGAGGAAACATTTTGGAGAATGAGAGATTCAGAGAGAGCAGAGAAGAATGACATAGCCATGAGAGCAGAGAGCCCACAAGCCAGTGACCTTTGGAGATGAAGAAGGAAAATGCCTCACGGGGAGCTTCATGAAACAGGAAGCCAGGAGAGGAAGCTAGCTGATGATGTCATATTTGCCACATGCCTTTCCAGATGAGAGAGAAAACTGACCCTGTTTCCCATGTGCCTTCTCACTTAAGAGAGAGACCCTGAACTTCATCGCCCTTCTTGAACCAAGGTATCTTTCCCTGGATGCCTTAGATTGGACGTTTCTATAGACTTGTTTTAATTGGGACATTTTCTTGGCCTTAGAACTGTAAAGTAGTAACTTATTAAATTCCCCTTTTTAAAAGCCATTCCGTTTCTGGTATAGTGCATTCTGGCAGCTAGCAAACTAGAACAACATATGTATCAGTTATTCATGTATCTTCTTTGGTGAAGTATCTAGTTAAATATTTTGCCCATTTTTAAATTGAACTGTTTATCCTCCTCTTGAGTTATAAGGGTTTAAAAAATATTGCAGATTTGCAAATTTGCAAATATTTCTGCCAATCTTTGGCTTGCTTTTCATTTTCTAATGTCTTTTAAATAGCAAAAGTCTTTTATTTTATTTTGAGGAAGTTCAACTTATCAATTTTTTCTTTTGTGGTCATGCTTTTGGCATCATTTCTAAGAAATATTTGTTTAACTTAAGTTCACATAGAATTCCTCCTATGTTTTCTTCTAGAAGTTTATAGAACATCATTTTAGATGTTAAATTTAGGTGTATGATCCATTTAGAGTTAAATTTTTGCTTTAAGTTAACTTTTTTTTCATACAGACATCCACTTTCCCAGCATCATTTTTTGAAAAGACTATCTTTTCTCCTTTAAATTGCCTTAACACGTTTGTTGAAAATCAGTTGACCATATAAGGGTTTAACTCTGAACTCTTTCAATTCTGTTCCACTGCTATCTATGCTTATTCTTACACAAATAACATACTAAATTTATCTCTGTCACAGTACAGTAAATTTTGAAATTGGGTAGTGCAACTCCTCCAACTTTATTCTTCTTTTTCAAAATTGTTTTAGTTGCTCTAGATTTCTTAAGTCATTTTTTTTATTATGAACTGTAACGTATATACAAAGAAAAGAAAGAAAAAGCAATAATCTTCAAAGGACTCTTCACCAAGTAGTCACAGAACAGATTTCAGACTTTGTTATGGGTTACCATTCCACTATTTCAGATTTTTCCTTCTACCTGCTCCAAAACACTGGAGGCTAAAAGGAACATCAACATAGTGATTCAGCAGTCATACTCATTTGTTAAATCCTATTTTCTCTGTTATAACTCCTCTTTGTCCTTTGATCCTTCTCCCAGTTTTTAAGAATGCCCGTTCTGACTTTTTCTTGTTGAGAAGGGTGTTGACAATAAAGGATAGGGGGAATGTAACTAGTTGATAATCTTGGAGAGGCTGGGCCCTCTGGGTTTCAGGATTTATCTGGCCTATGAACTCTCTGGGAAGTTACAGGTTTTAGAAAAGTAAACTTAGTGCGTGAAACTTTTTTAGAGTCTCAGTTGGAGCCCTAGGTATTCTTAAGAGTTAACAGGAGTTGGTTGGATTCGGGGGCCAAGATGGCGGCTTAGCAATGTGCACGTTTTAGTTCATCCTCCAGAACAACTACTAGATAACCAGAAATAGTACAGAACAGCTCCCGGAACCACGATAGTGACAGGAAACACAGCGCGCCCACGTCTGGAGCAGCTAGACTGACGGAAACTCGCCTGAACGGTGAGTTCCCCAAAGCCGCGGCGGCCGGCGCCCGGCGCCCCTCCCCCATAGGCGGCTTCTCGGAGCGAAAGGAAAGAGACTTACAGTAGCGGGGATTGAATCCAACCAAGCGCCAATTGCGGCATTAATAAACAAATTCTGATTACCAAAAATAGGCCCCCAGCTCACGCGAAACCGGGCAAATCAGAAGTCGCTTATTGGGCTAACCGAGAAAGAGGAAAGGGGACAAAACGGGGGTTTTCGCAGCTGTTTCTACGGAGACTTGGCAGCCTCTGGATTCAGCGGCGGGACTTCTCGGGCTGCAACTGCCCCACGCATAGGCAGAAACAGACTGCTTTCAGGGCTGTCTCCCACATGAGCCTTCCCCAGGGGAGGGGTGAAGCCCAACTTAGGTGGAATCCCTCTCTCAAGGAACTCAGACCCCAGGGCTTGGCAAATTGAAGC
>PVIY010000449.1:0-58844 GCA_004026745.1 Myrmecophaga tridactyla
AAGAGCAAACTAAAACCAAAGCTAGCAGAAGGAAGGAAACAATGAAGATGAAAGCACCAATACATGTAATATAGAATAGAAAAGCAATAGAAAGAATTATCAAAAACAAATTTGGGGGGTTATAAAGATCAATAAAAATTCATAAACTTTGATCTTGAATAAGGGAAAAGGAAATACATCAATTATTAAAATCAGAAATGAAAATGGGGATGTTCTAGTTTGCTAGCTGCTGGAATGCAACACACCAGAGATGGATTGGCTTTTAATAAAAGGGGTTTTATTTCATTAGTTCTTCAGAGGAAAGGCAGCTAACTTTCAACTGAGGTTCTTTCTTTCATGGGAAGGCACAGGGTGATCTCTGCTGGCCTTCTCTCCAGGCCTCTGGGTTCCAACAACTTTCCCCAGGGTGGTTTCTTTCTGCATTTCCAAACGCCTGGGCTGAGCTGTGAGTGCTGAGATGAGGTGTGCTGAGCTACTTGGGCTGTGCTATGTTGTGCTCTCTCATTTAAGCATCCAGCTAATTAAGTCAAACATCATTCATTACAGCAGGCACGCCTCCTAGCCAACTGCAGATGTAATGAGCAACAGTTGAGGTTCATGAACCATTGGCTCATGTCCACAGCAACAGAATTAAGTGCCTTCACCTAGCCAAGATGACAACTGAATCTAACTACCACATGGATATAATTGCTAACTTTACAGAAATGAAAAAGGATTACAAAAAAAAAAAACAACAAACAAGCAAAGAAAGAACAACAACAACAAAAATGGATTACAAGTTGGTGCAAGAGTAGTTCAGTGGTAAAATTCTCACTTGCCATCCAGGAGACCCAGGTTCAATTCCATGCCCATTCAAAAAATAAACAAATAAATGAGCAAAATAAAAAAACAAAACAAAAAATTCAACAATTGATGCTGCAAAATTCAGATACTCACTTGGAAAAATAATGAAATGTGACCCTGCTAAACAGCATTAAAAAAAAAAGAAAAATTATATAACTTACATGAAATTGATATACTTTTGGAACCTCATAAATTAGCATAACTGTCTAAAGAATAAATAGAAAATCCCAATTGAGCTACAGCAGATAAAGCTATTGCATTAGTAAACTTAAGTATCCAAACAAAGAAAAGGTCAGGGCTGGAGGCTTTCACAGGTGAACTCTACCAAACATTAAAGAAGAATGAAGACAAATCCTCTTCAAAGTTTACCAAAAATATAAATAGAGAAGATTTCTTCCTTTTATGAGCAAGTATTATCCTGTAGCAAAGCAAGTCAGAGATATCATAGGAAAGAACAATAGACAATATTCCTTATGATAGATGCTGATGTCTCAACAAAATTAGCAGGAAACTCAATGTGAGAGTATATTAAAAGAATTATATACCATGGCCAAATGGGATTTATTCCAGGAATGCAAGGGTGATTTTGCATAAGAAAATCAACCACATTAATAAAATGTAGGCAGAAACACATGATCATCTCAATGGATACAGAAAGTGTAATTGGCAAAATCCAGGAGATTCCATGGCTTAAAATACTGAATACTCTAGGAATTTAAGGGAGTTTCCTCTATATGAAGAAGGCACTGATAAAAAACCCACACCTCACATCATACTTGTTTTAATTTGCTAAAGCTGCTGGAATGCAACATACCAGAAATGTATTGGCTCTTATAAAGGGGGTTTATTAAGTTACACGTTTACAGTTCTAAGGCTATAAAATATCCAATCCAAGGCATCTAGAGAAAGATACCTTGACACTGAAGAAAGCCCGATGTTTGCCACATTGGAAGGCACATGGTATCTGCTAATTTTTGCTCCCTGTTTCATAAGTGTTCTAGTTTGCTAGCTGCCAGAATGCAATATACCAGAAAAAGAATGGGTTAAAAGGGGAATTTAATAAATTGCTAGTTTACAGTTCTAAGGCTGAGAAAATGTCCCAGTTAAAACAGGTCTATAGAAATGTTCACTCTAAGGCATCCAGGGAAAGATACCTTGGTTCCAGAAGGTCGATGAAGTTCAGGGTTTCTCTTTCAAGTGAGACAGCACATGGTTAACACAGTCAGGGCTTCTCTCTCAGCTGGAAGGGCACATGGTGAACATGGCGTCATCTGCTAGCTTTCTCTCTTGGCTTCCAGTTTCATGAAGTTCCTCAGGAAGCATTTTCCTTCTTCATCTCCAAAGGTTGCTGGCTCATGGATTCTGTACTTTGTGGTGTTGTGGCATTCTCTGCTCTCTCCAAATCTCCCATTCTCCAAAATGTTTCCTCTTTTATAGGATTCCAATAAACTAATCAAGACCCACCCAAATGGGTGGAGACACATCTCCCCTAATCCAGTTTAACAACCACTCTTGATTGGGAGACATCTCCTGGGAGATAATCTAATTATAGATTCAAACATACAGTATTGAATAGGGATTATTCTGCCATTTTATGAAATGGGATTTAGATTAAAACATGGCTTTTCTAGGGTCCATACATCTTTTCAATCCAGCAGAGTAAGCTTCTAGCTCCTGGTTCCAGTAGCTTCCTCTCTAAGCGTCTTTGGGTCCACACTTAGCTGATCTGGGAAAAAACTCTGAGTTTCATCTCTTAGCTTATTTCTTCTCTCCAGGTTCTGGTTATTTCTGTGAGTCCTTGCTTAGAACCCAGCCAATTTCTGTCTCAATCTCCAAACTCTACGTCTGTGTCTCTTCTGAGTTTTCTCCAAAATATTTCCTCTTTTAAAGAACTCCTGTAAGCTAATCAAGACCCACCTTTAATAGGTTAACTTACAGCTCCATCTAATTAAAGGTCACACCCACAATTGGGTGTGTCACATCTCCATGAAAGTAATCTAGTCAAGAGGTCATGCACACAATTGGATGTGTTACATCTCCATTGAAACAACCTAATCAAAAGATTTCACTCTATAATATGGAATCAGGACTATAGAATGTGGCTGTATCCACAAGTCCGGATAAGGATTGAAAGAATATGGCTTTTCTGGGGTAAGCAGCAGTTTCACACCAGAACAATATCCAAAGTTAGAGCATTGTAAACTTTCCCTCAAAGTCATGAAAAAGACAGGGGTATGTGATATCCCCAGTTATATTCAATATTGTACCAGAAGATTTAGGGAAATAAATTAAACAAGTAAATGAAATAAAGTATGTCAAAATTGGAAAGTAAGAAGAAAAATGACCTCTATTCACAGATGCCATGATCATACATACAGAAAATCTCAAAAGAATTCCACATTAAATAAAACTACCTGCACTAATAAGCAAATTCAGCAATTTGCAGGGTAAAAGATCAACATGTAAAAACAATTTTTGTTTCTATGTGGAAGAAATGAAAATTACCAAGAAGAAGTTAAGAGACTAATTCTACTACAACAGCATCTAAGGAAAATAAAATACCTAGAAAGGAATTTAACCAAGGAAGTGAAAGACTTTTATATCTAAACTATGAAACATAGCTAAAAGAAATTAAAGTCTCAATAAATTGAAAGATATCCTGTGTCATGGAACAGGACGCAAAATTGATTAAGAGGGCAGTAATACCCAGAGCAATCCTCAGATATAATGCCATCATATCAAATGGATCAAAGAAAAGAATGATTTTCTATGATTTACTATAGAATGAAAAAAAGAAGGATGCATGGAGTGGAACATTGTGGAGTAAGAATAATAGAATGAGATCTATAACTTAGACAACATTGGAGTTCCAGATGGAGCAGAGAGAATGAGAAATAGGTCAAGTTCAAAAGCTGAAGGTTAAGAATTTTCTGGAATGAATCCATAAATTTAGGAAGCTTAAGCAATCCTCAAAAAAGGAAGTTATTTTCATGATCCTATGAAGACCAAATGACACTTTATTTATAAAATCCACCTAAAGAAATATATATTTTTTGTATTTTATGGATTTATTTTCACTTTTATATATTGATTTTTACATGCATCATTCAACAGATTTTAGCATGTGTGTAATTGCAGCAACCATGAACAGGAACAGGACATGGAAGAGTTACTTCACCTAAAAAGCGCTTTTATGCAATCTCCTACTACTCATTAGCTTCCTTTTTTTCCAAACTCTGAGGCACTGATCTGTTCTTTGTCACTAACATTTTGTCATTTCAATAATGTTATATTTTTTGTATGCTGTATGGCAGGGCCATGTTCATTATTTTTCCATGCGGGAATCCCCTTACTGCAGCACCATTTATTGAATTTTTTTGTTGATTGTTTTTTGGGAAGTGCATGGGCTGGGAACAGAACCCAGGTCTCCTGCATGACAGGAGATAATTCTACCACTGAACTACCCTTGCACACCCTTCAATGATGTTATTAAATGAAATATTACAGTACGTAACATTTTTCCTCAGACTTCTTTCATTCAGCATACACACTCTAAAATTGCTCTAATTTTAAAATTATTTTATTTTCCTTTAAGGTGAAATTAGTACAATATTATCATTTTCTAGTGACATTTAGTATATTCACAATGTTGTAAAACCACCATCTCTATACATTTTCATTATCCTTAGAGAAAACCATGCCCAATAAGCGAATGTTCCCCATGCTCAACTTCTTGCCTCATTGACAATCACCAATCTGCATTTCTGCCTCTGTAGATTTACCAGTTCAGGATATTACATATAAATGCAATCACACAATATGTGACCTCTTGTGTCTGGCTTCTTTTGCTTAGTATAATGTTTTCAAGTTTCCATCACATTTTAGCATGTATCAGTATATCATTTCTTTCTGTGACTGAATAATATTCAATTTATGTATATACTATATGGTTATCCTTTCATCCACTGGAAACAGCTGGGCTGTTTACACTTTTTGGATATTGTAAACAGTGCTGCTATGAAAATGTATGTAGTTGTACCTGATTATCTATTTTAAATGATTTAGGGCATATATATCTAGGTATGGAATTGCTGAATCATATGGTAATTTAATATTTAGGTATTCAAGGAAATAGTAAACTGTTTTCCACAGGTGCTAAATCAAAATGTGTAAGAATTTTAACATCTCCACATTTTACTAATATTTGCTATTTTCTTTCTTCTTTTAAAAATACCATGGCCATGTTAGTGTGGTAGATGATAGCTCATTGTGGTTTTGTTTGCAGTTTCCTACTGGTGAATTACACTGAGCATCTTTTCATGTGCTTGTTAGCCACATGCATATCTTCTTAGGGAAAGTGTTTATTCATGTTCTTTGCTTACTTAAAAATTTGGTCATTTTGTTGTTGAATTGTAAGTGTTCTCTTTTATATTTTGGATGTTAGACCCTTATCAGATGTATGAACTGTAAATATTTTCTCCCTTTCTTAGGTTGCCTTTTCACTTTCTTGAAAATATCATTTGATACATGAACATTTTTAAATTAATGAATTTTAGCATATATATATATATATATATATAATATATATTCCTTTGTTGCTCCTGCTATAATATATAAGAATTTATATATTAAATTGCCAAATCTAGACTTATGAAGATTTA
Organism: Myrmecophaga tridactyla; assembly: GCA_004026745.1. NCBI lineage: Eukaryota > Metazoa > Chordata > Mammalia > Pilosa > Myrmecophagidae > Myrmecophaga > Myrmecophaga tridactyla. Next base: position 5,505 of record PVIY010000449.1, read on the forward strand.
TGCTTGTGTGTTCTTCTAAGAGTTTTATAGAGTTAACATTAGTGCTTAGGATATTGATCCATTTTGAACTAAGTTTTGTATATGGTGTGAGGTAGAGTCCAACTTTGTTTTTATCCTTGTGGCTATTCAACTGTTCCAGAACCATTTGTTGAAGAGACTACTTATTCCCATTAAAAGTCAATGGCACCTTGTCACAAATCAATTGGCCATAGATATATAAGTTTATTTAAAGAATCCCAATTTTTTTCCATTGATTAAGTCCATCTTTATGGTAGTACCACCCTGTATTGATTACTATACCTTTGTAGTAAGTTTTGAAGTCAGGAAGTATGAGTTCTCCAAATTTGTTATTAATTTTCAAGGTTTTTGCTACCTGGAGCCCCTATGAATTTGAGGATTGGTGTTTCCATTTCTGCAAAAATTACCATTAAAAATTTTATAGGGATGAGATTGAATGCATATATCACTTGGTTATTATTGATATCTTAAAATATTAATTTTTCTAATACATGAACTCAGGACATTTCCATTTTTTAGGTGTTTTATAGTTTTGACTGGACAATTCTTCCACCAACTTGGGTTAAATTTATTTCTAGGTGTTTTATTCTTTCTGGGTGCTCTTGCAAACAGAATTGTTTGTTTAATTTCCTCCTCAGATGCCTCATAGCTGCTGTATAGAAGCAAAATTGTTCACTTGCTTATTTTTTAGGTGGGGATGCATGGTCTGGGTAGAAACATAATTTATTTTGAGTGTTGATCTCATACACTGCATTTTTGCTGCTGAAATTTTTAAATACCTGAAAATGATTTTTTTGTGGATTTTTTGGTTTTCTATATATATGATCAGTTACTTGCAAATAGAGATCATTTTAATTCTTCTTTTCTATTTTGCATGCTTTTTATTTCTTTTTCTTATCTGGCTAGATCTCCAATGCAGATAGAAAAGGCCATAGTGGATATCCTATGGCCTTTTGATCGTGGTTTAAGAAGGGAAACTTTAAATCTGTCACCATTGAGTATGAGTATGTGGTTTTTCATAAGTGTTCTTAATCATAATAGGAAATTCCTTCTATTCCTAGTGTTGTATTTTCATCATGAAAGGATGTTGGATTTTGTTAAGTTCCTTTTCTTTGTCAATTGATACCAGAATTTTTATTTTCCTTTGTTTTATTAATTTGGTGTATTATAGTTATTGATGTTTTTATTTTGGACAGTCTTTGAGTTACTGGAATAAATCTCATTTGGTCATGGTGTATCAGGCTTTTAATAGTATGGTAGTTAGATTCAGTTGTCAACTTGACCAGGTGAAGGCACCTAGTTCTGTTGCTGTGTACATGAGCCAATGGTACATGAACCTCATCTGTTGCTGATTACATCTGCAGTTGGCTAGGAGGCATGCCTGCTGCAATGAGTGATGTTTGACTTAATTGACTGGTGCTCAAATGAGAGAGCACAATGTAGCACAGCCCAAGCAGCTCAGCATGTGCACAGACAGTCTAGAACAGATAAATACAATGAATTGTGGATAAGGTCTCTGTTCCCTCTGGTGGCAAGACTACTGCCAACTAAGGGAGGGTGCCCACAAGGGCAAGTAAAATTGTCACAGGACTTTACAGACATTTTTAAGTTGCTTTCTTCTTGATTTTAGTGTTCACTTGTTCACTTGCTGTAAACCTCTGGCTTTACAACACCTGTCAAGGGTGGTTCTCACAGTTTCTGCTTATTTTATTTTATTCTATTTACTTTATTTGTTTCTTTGGAAGAATGGAAGCTTAGATGACTTAGTATATCATGTCGATGCTATTTTTTTTCTTTTTCTTTTGTCTGTTTACTTTCTATTTTCATATAGTTTAAGGCTAATAAGTAATTGCAAAAAATTATCAGAGATTTCACATGCACATATCAACCAGCTTTCCTTGGTGGTAACATCTCGACCATAAGACATTACCCAAACCAGTAAATATTGGTAACATGCTACAAAATAAACTACCAAACTTATTTAGATTTCATCAGTTATACAAGTATTCATGTATGTCTATATGTGTTTGTGTGTGTGTAGAACTATAAAATTTTGTCATATGTATAGATTCATGTAACTACCACTACAATCAGGATACAGAAATGATTCATCATCGCAGAGAAAATTCTTTGTTCTTCCCTTTTATTTCCTTTAGCAAACTCCTTTCTAGTCTACATCACTATAATTTTGTTGTTTTGAGAATGTTATATACATTAAATCATATAGCATATAACTTTTTAATATTAGCTTTATTCACTCAGCATAATGCACTTGAAACCCATATAAGTTATTGTATATAAGAATAGTTTATATAGTTTTATAGGTGAATAGTGTTCTACTGTGTGGATGTATTCTTGTATTCATTGAAGGATGTTTGGGTCTACTTTGGGCTATTAAAAATAAACCTGTCTTGAACATACATATACAAATTTTTGCATAGGTTATGTTTGCATTTCTCTAGGATAAATTCATAGAAGTACAGTTGCTGGATCATATTGTAACTGTATAGCTCTTTACGAAACTGCCGAACTGTTTCTTAGAGTAGCTGGACTATTTTACATTTCCACCAGCAATGAATATAGATCCATTTCCTCAGCATCCACATTAGTACTCGATATTCAGTATTTATATATTTAGGCATTCTGACAGACATGTGGTAGTATCTCATGATTATAATCTGCATTCTTTAATTGACAATGGTGTTGAACCCTCAGCTAATGATTATTTACACTCTATATCTTTTTTGGCAAAGTGCTTGTTTAAGTATTTTACCCATTTTTCTATTGGAATTGCTTGTTTTCTTACTGTTGAGTTTAGAAGTTTCTTAATATTTTGATACAAATTATTTGCTTGCTATGTGATTTGCAAATATTTTACCCTGGGGTATGAATTACTTTTCATTCTCTTTACTAGGTTTTGATGAAGTGCAGCTACTTTTTTTTTAATGGACCATGCTTTTGGAGTCACATCTAAGAATTCTTTGCCTAACTCAGATTATGAAGTCTTTATACTATGTTTTTTTATAAAAGTTTTATCACTTTCTGCTTTACACTTTGATTTATAATTCATTTTGCGTTAATTTTATATAAAGTATAGCAGGGCCTATTTAGAAAAATATTTTGAGCAAAACCAAAGAAATGGAGAATGAGAGCAAAGTCATACACAATTTTCTTTTATTATTTCTATGGTTAACCTGATAATATATATTCCACCCTGCAAGATCACTATCATATCCTGCTTTTCCACCAACCCCACCCCCACAGCTCCTTTCATCATTCCTTAAAGAAGGTAGTAGATGATTTAAGAAAACTGAAGTTGAAAAAAAGTTAAATTTTCTTTCCTGGAATTAGAAAATACTCTTTCTTCCCAATTGCATTGTGCTAGACACTAGGAATACGGAGATAAATAAAACATAATTTTTGCTTCTATTTTTCTTATTATTCTAAATAAAAATATAAATTCTGTGTGTATACATACAAACATATATATATGAAATATTACCATAGGTTGAAGAACACTGTATTAGCTAGGGTTCTCTGGAGAAACAGAATCAGCAGGAGATACCTGTAGATATAAAATTTTGAAAGGGTCTCACGTAACCACAGGAATGTAGAGTCCAAGGTCTGTAGGGCAGGCCAGAGCTCTGGATGAACTCCACAGGAAAGGCTCACTGGCTGAAGCAGGAAGAGTGACAGTCTCTTCTGAATCATCCTTAACAGACTTCCAGTGATTAGATTAAGCATCACTCATTGCCGAAGGCACTCTCCTTAGTTGATTACAAGTGCAATGATCATGATTTTAAGTTCATGAAACGTCCTCATAGCAAACAGGCCAGTGCTTACCCAACCAGACAACTGGGAACCCCTACCTGGCCAAGTTGACACATGAACCAGACCACGACAAATACATACCTTGTAGAGAGTTGCCTTGTATAGAAGACAGATGGAGATACTGAAGGAAATGTAAGGGCATGATGAAGACAGCAATGATTGGGAACATACATACTGTGTCCCAGAAACACTGAACAGTCTGATATGGCTAAGTAAATAAACTATGGCTAAATGAGCCTTTAATTAATTAATCATTTAATCAATCAACTAATTATATATATATATATATTTTTTTAATTTGCATATGGGCAGGAGGCACCAGGGATCGAACTCCAGACCTCCAGCACGGCAGGTCGGAGCTCTGCCTGCTGAGCCATGGCAGCCACCCTCAACTAATTATATTAACATATGCCACACCCCATCCTCTTCTCTCTGCTACTACAATTATAATACATTTACAATCTTTTATATTCACTTATGTTCCATAAAATGACTTTTATTATTTTATGTCTTCAATTTTGATTTATGTAAATCATATTATCTCATTCTGTTTCTTCCCTTTATCTACACAGCATTACATGTTTAACATGGAATCAGGTTGCTATATGTATATCCAAACTGTTTCTCTGTCATGTTATATTTGATAATAATGCATCTACCATCAATTCCTAATTCTTCACCCAGTGTTGGAGCAGTAGATGACTTCCAATTTCCCCAAAACAGAACACTGCAGTGAATATCCTGCATGGGCAGAAATAGCAATTTATTTAAGAATTTTGAAATTTGTCCTCAGGAGCAGAATTTCTGGGTCATAGGGAATTCATGTTAGCTTCTCTCCATATTTTATATTGAAATATTTAATCTTGCTGAGTCCACCTTAATATGTAATGTTAAGTAAGAATTGATGTTTGGGGTATTTTGTGGTGTTTTTGGGTTTTTTTTTTTTTTGATCAAAATTCTGAGCCAATTTTTCTAATTTCACCTGTGGAAATAATTTGTCTTTTCCCTATTGATTTGTGCTGTGAATTTATAAGTTTGGTTCCCTTCCATTTCTTTACTATTTTCTACTTCTTGCACTATCACTGTGGCTTTGTAATCTTGAAACTTCATATTTGCCTCTTTTGCATGTCTATCTGTCTCATCCTTCAGTAATGCAATGCTGCTTTTATTCATATGGCTTTATAAAGTCCCCTATTATTTGGGGGGGAAGGTCCCCATTCTTTGTTATTTTAAATTTAACTTCAATTACCTATTCATTCATCATTATTCAGATCTGTGAATATTATGATAATGTCATTGAACAACTCAACAACAAAGAGATGAATAACCCTATTAAGAAACAGGCAAACAACTTAAATAGAAGACATACAAATGACCAATATGTGCAAGAAATGCTCACCATCATTAGTCATTAGGGAAATGCAAGTCAAAATCACAATGAGGTACCATGTCATCACCACTAGGGTGACTATTCTTAAATTAAAAAATGGAGGTGGGAAGGGAGAACTGTTGCTTGGTGGTCATAGAGTCTTTTAAAATTAAAAATATAAATTGAAAAATGGTAAATAAACAAGTGTAGCTGAGGAATTTGAAAAATTGGAACCTTTGGACTGCTTTTTGTTGTTGGAAATATAAAATGATGCAGTTGCTGTGGAAAACAGTTTGGCAGTTCCTCAAAACATTGGACTCAGAATTACCATATGATCCAGCAATTCTACTTGTGCTCATATATTCAAAAGAACTGAAAACAATTATTCAAGCATACCTGGACAGCAGTGTTCATAGCAGCATAATTCATATTAGTCAAAGGGTGGAAACAACCTAAATACATATTGATGGATGAATGCATAAACAAAGTGTGGCATATATGTACAATGAATATTACTCAACCACTAAAGGAATGTGCTTCTGAATCAAGCTCCAAAATGGACAAACCTTGAAATCATGTTGAATAAAATAGGACAGGCACAATAGAACAAAAATTCTAAGATTCCACTTATGTGAAATATCTATAATAAGAAATTAACAGAGACAGAAACTCAATTAGAGGTTACCAGAGGTCAGAGTGCCGCATGAGTTGCTACCAAGTGTGTCAGAGGAACACAGGCTGAAGAACAACACAAGTTTCATCAAATGACTCCTTTATTTCTTAAGCAACATAGGGTCCAAGAAGAAGGGGAAGAGATCCCAGCATGACTAGTCCCTTGGGAGAGGTCATCTATTCCCAACTGGGTGGATGGTGACTTCTCACGTTCCACTTTACTTTGGAGACCCTTTGTTTATCAAGTATTAGATATTTATACTTGTGCGGGAGAGGGGCTCCTGTCACTGAGCATAGAGAATGTATCAACTCTTTCATTTCTGCACAGTTCCTGCCACTGGAGTTGCATGTTCTGGTTTCAGGTTCAAATATAGTCAGACTGATCGTTTAGACCTACAATCTCCTGGAATAGAAACACGGTGAAATATCCTCACACGAAGAAAAGGAAGGATATAGGCAAGGACTGGGAGATGGCTGCTAAGATGTCTGTGACTTTCCCAGCACTGAGGGAACAAAGAATTCTTTGTGAGTCATGAAAAAGTTTTGGAAATGGGTGCCGTGATGTAAAACAGCATATTTTCTTTGTTTGTTTGTTTTGTAATGCACTGTTTTGAATTCAACTAATATCACAGAACTGTATATGTCAAATTTGTTAAAATGGGAAATTTCGCAATATATATATGTTCCCACAATAAAAAAATGATAAAGTCATTGTGTTTCTCAAAGTATTAAATAGAAATTTTGTTTGTGATTGTGCTAAATTGATACATTAATTAGGAGAAAATATTATCTATATGTATTAACTCATCTGGTTTATTGGAAAATGTATGAGTTTTGTGTTGGATTAATAGTTATAAATACTATACAACTTATGGTAATTGATATGAATTATTCATGTTTATTTTTCCATAGGTTTCCTAATTAATATCTGATCCTCTAAAGAACTGGCACTTTTGTACTTTTTCAAGCCTCCTCAAGTCTCCATATTGCTCTTCTGTTCAAGCTTATCTTATCTGGTATTTTTGTTATGAGTTGTTATAGATGTATGCTTTCCTCTCTTTTGCCATGACATTTCATTTATAGTTTTAAAGGCAAAGTTTCTTACTTTTCTTATATTTTTCCATATTCCTTGAATTTATTTTTTCTTACTTCTGTACTTACTAGAAATATGAGGTGCATGTGTTTGTATAAAACATTCTAAAGCTTTGAATGCTTAAAATATTTTATTATTTTCCCACATTTAAATGGCTGTTTAGCTGAATATAATATTATATGTGAAGACTTTTTTGTTTCTGCAATATATTCAAAATATTGCTCCATTTCTCTCTAATGTGACATTGCTACTGAGAAGTCTGATATTCACCTGATTTATGTTTCTTTTTAAGTGATCTGTTTTTCTCTTTGGATGTTTAAAATATCACTACATTTTTGATATTCTAGAAGTTCCCTATAATAGAACGAAAGTGAAAATTTTATTTTCTCTTCTATTTGGTATGCTATGTGCCCTTTCATTCTGAAGATTTTGATCTTCTTCAATTTCTGAGTAATAATTCTCTATTAATTTCCAAATAGTTTCTTCTTTCCATTTGATTATTTTTATCATTCTTGAATTTTATTATGTAGATATCTATACATTCATCTATAACTTCCAGGAGAAGAAATATTATTTCTATATTTTCTATTTTGCTTCACATTTGTTTTGCTTAGATTCATAAATGGCTATCCATTAATTACTGACTAAATTTTCTGTTTACCTATCCATATATTGCATTTATTGTTTTCCCAACAATTTTATTTTTCATGCCTAAGATAGTACATTTGCTTTTGTTTTTATTATATTTTGTTTATCTTGCTTTTGTTCCTATTTCTAAAATCTCCCTTGTCCTTAATTATAATTATTATATTAAAAATTCTTTGTATTTTATATTGTCCACTTATTTGAATTTCTTTTAAAGTAGTTTTATTTCTCACTTGTCTAGATATTTTGGTTCATTAATTTATATTCTCTTGGAGCTGTTACCACACTGTCTTACAAATAGATTTAGGGAAAGGATTATTCACCAAATAGCCTAATACCCTCTGCCAAATCGAACAACTTAAGGAAAAGATGTGTTAATCATCCCCTTTGCTACTGAAATGGTTGGCACTTTCTTTAGTCAATGCATCCCCTTTAAATATTTATTATATTCTTTAGGTAAAACAGAGTGGTTTGCAATTAATTGCTTTATGGTATATTACCATCTCTTCAGTGGTTTCAAGGAACAAGTGTAGGCAGCAAATGTTCAAAGGCAACAGGCCAGGCCTTATAAGTTTTTATCAACACTTTCACCCTGCAAGTCTTTTTAGCAGCTTTGAATGTTTTTCAGTGTTTAAATACTGCTATAGCTTTCCACAAAGAAGGATCAGACAAAGATTTACTCACTGTGACATTGGGGAAAACAAGAGCAAAGGTTATAAAGTGTTTCCCCTGTTTAATCCCTCCACTCTGTCAGGCTGCCTTATGTCTCACCTCCTACATCCCATCAGATCAGGACAGATTTTAGTTCCTTGGCTCACAAAAGTTTTCATTTGTTTCTGGAGTTTAATTTCCCCACCAGCTTTTCTGGTTTCTTTGCTGTTGATTCTAGGGATGAAGCCCACAGCAGATGTCACTTTCCCAGCTTGATAGAAACCACAGCCCTATGGATGCGTTTGACTCATGGTCATTGTGCTGGTTTGAAAGGATGTATATCCCCTAGAAAAGCCGTGTTTTAATCTAAATCCCATTTTGTAGGGGCAGAATAATCCCTATTCAATACTATATGTTTGAAATTGTAATTAGATCATCTCCCTGGAGATGTAACCCCATCAAGAGTGGTTGTTAAGCTGGATTAGGTGATGACATGCCTCCACCCATTTGGGTGGGTCTTGAGAAGTTTCTGAAGTCCTATAAAATAAGAAACATTTTGCAGAATGGGGAATATTCAGAGAGAGCAGAGCAGAATGACATAGCCATGAGAAACAGAGTCCACCAGCCAGTGACCTTTGGTGATGAAGAAGGAAAATGCCTCCCGGGGAACTTCATGAAACAAGAAGACAGGAGAAGAATGTAGCAGATGATGCTGTGCTTGCCATGTGCCCTTCCAGGTGAGAGAGGAACCCTGACCATGTTTACCATGTGCCTTTCCAGATGAAAGAGAAACTCTGACTGTGTTCGCCATGTGCCCTCCACTTGAGAGAGAAACGTGAACTTCATCGGCCTTCTTGAACCAAGGTATCTTTCCCTGGGTGCCTTAGATTGGACATTTCTATAGACTTGTTTTTATTGGGACATTTCTTGGCCTTAGAACTGTAAACTAGCAAATTATTAAATTCCTTTTTTAAAAAGCCATTCCATTCCTGGTGTATTGCATTCCAGCAGCTAGAAACTAGAAAAGTCATGTTCAGTTTGACAAGCAGATATATTTTTTAAAAAATTGAACTCGAAATCCTTTAGCTGGAGAGACACTTTTCACTCAGCCACTCACTATTGTACAGCAGCCAGCCTTGCTCACTCGTCTGTGTGAGCTGCCTGCCTTTGAAAAGAATGGAGTTGGTAATCTTGGGGTAGAATGTAGAGTAAAGAGTGGTGAGAGATGAGACCAAAAATGTTAGTCAAACAAAAATGTGATGGAAATTGAATGATAGACAAATGGGTTATCACATATTTTCTCAGGAAGAAATAGGAGACCCACTGAGGAAAGGTTATGAAGATGACCAGCTAACTCTGATATCAGTTGTTTCAGTTTGCTAAAGCTACTGGAATGCAATATACCAGAAATGGATTGGCTTTTATAAAGGGGATTTATTAGGTTACAAATTTCCAGTTCCGAGGCATGAAAATGTCCAGATTTAATACATCAACATGATGATTCCTGGACTTTGAAGAAAGGCTGCTGTCATCTGGAACATCTCTGTCAGCTGGGAAGGCATATATCTGGTGTTTGCTAGTACTTGCTCCTGGCTTGTTGCTTTCGGCTTCTGATTCCAGTGTCTTTCTTTCTGTGTCCTGTGGGTCTTCTCTTGGTGTCTCCAGGATTTATCTCTCTCTAAGAATCTATGTGTCCTTTCTTAGCTTCTCCCAAGCAAACTCTGGATTTCCTCTCTTAGCTTAGCATCTCCTAGGGTGTTTTCGGCCTCAAAGCTTCTGTGCTTTCTCCAAAATGTCTCCCTCTTAAAGGACTCCTGTAAGTGAATTAAGATCCACCTTGAATGGACGGTGTCACATCTCCATGGAAGCAACCTTGTCAAAAGTTCCCATCCAACGATAGGTCTGTCTGCCCCTACAAGATTGGATTAAAACAATGTGCTTTTCTGAGGTACATAACAGTTTCAAACCAGCACATCAGTGTTAAAGAGGGAGAGAAAGGAAGAAGCAGGAAACATTGAGAAAAATTTTCATCACTATATCCAAAAGAAAGAATTGATGTAAACCAGAAATTTAAAACCTGGAAATGAGAAAAAGTGACTAAAAAAATTAACAGTATTAAATACGCTATATCTGAGAAATAGAATGAAAGGTACCTAAAATGCTTTAGGCTTTTTTTTTTTTTTTGACTTGTTTGCCTAAGGGTATCAAATGAAAAATTTTTTAGATAATGAATATAGAACAAGTTAACAGGTGTTACAATAGTCCAGACAATCAAGGAAATCATTTGAACCTGAAGTAGAGGGTGTGGTACAGATGTAGGATTGGGATGATGTGGGACTGGCAGATACAGGCACAAACTCAAAGTTTATAGTCAGGACTCATGGTTGAACTGTGAAGTCAGTAATTAAAGCCATTCAGAAGAAGGTTTGGGTGCTGCAATTACAGAGTGTTGCTCAGATCCCCTGCGCAGAGGAGTATATTTGAAAGGCAACTCAGAGCTTCCCACCTGGAAGATGCCACTATCCCAGGCTGCTCCTATGGAATGCTTGAGCATATCAGGGATGCACGTATAGCCCCAATCTTGAGGAAGGCAGGATGCAACTGATGGGAGACTTTGTCTAGGACTCCTCATCATCCTGGTGAACTATTTCTACAATCGTTCTGCAGTCTGAACCTCTTCCTTCTTATTCCCCTGTCCTTTCCTCCTCCTTTGTTCCTCCTCCTTTGTTCACAGGTGTCAGATCTGTGGGACCTCCCCAACATGGGCTGCTTCTGCCCCATACCTTTCACTGGGGTTTCTCCTAATAAATCTCTTGTGTGTCTAAACCTGTCTTGGTGCCTGATTCTGTGAAGAATATTATAATATTAAAACAGCTATTGAAAATATGTATCTGAGGCTCAGTCTAAATGCAACTACATATATATGTATTTAAGTATAAGCTTCAAAATGCTATGTGCATATGTGTTAATAGTTTTTTCCCCATCAAACTAGTTACTTCAACTGAGACCTAATAGATGCAAAGGAGTAGATTTTCAAATTCAGATTAAATTTCAGAGAAATTTTAGTTCAGATTAGAGAAATGAGGCTGCATATTTTCTTGAGGGTCCATGAACAACACTTTCTTTCTATGGGAGTAATGAATGATGTCTATTTCCTTCTCAGTCTATGGTAGAATTATACTTCCTAACTGCTTTATGTTTGATTGCAGATGTGACTAATTCTTGCCAATGATAGATGAACAAACATGTCAGTTCCAGATCAATTCATCTAGTTGCAGGTTAGGAATCTTCAGCCTGTCTTTCTTTCTTCCTTAACAACCAGCAACTTTCCTGATGCCAGCTGCCTTTGTAGTCTGCGTTCTGGAGTGAAGAAAGGTGGACCAGAACCTCAGTGGCCCAGATAGACAGAGTGAAGTGTGACATAACCCTTTGTGCACATACAGCACGATTTAGTTATTTTTGTTGTTGTTGCCATATCAGAACCTAGTCAATTCTAAATCACAGAATCTACTGTCCATGAGTGGAAGGCTGTGACCACCAAAAATAAGGAAATAAATACATAAACCAATAAATACATGACATTGGCTTAGAGACCTAGTGGAGGGCAACAAGAAAACTGCCTTTGGAATCTGGAATTCAGTGAGCCATGCTTTTGTAAAAGTGTCATCTCCAATAATTTGTAATGTATATAATGAATAATAATAATGAACTACTAGCTTTACGCTCCCAACTAGTAAAATATACAAGTGAGATGCTCTGAAAGCTATAAAACCCAATTAAACTCAGCATTTGAGAAACTCTACATGATGCTAGAGCAGACAAAGTTTTTTAATAGGTCACAAGAAGAGCTAACCATAAATTAAAAATGAATAAATTGGGTGGTATTTAACTTTCAAACTTCTAACCTAAAGAAGACTCATCTAGAAAGTGAACAATCAGCTGTGTTGTGATAGAAGATATTTCAGTACATATGTGATAAAGGATTTGAATCCAGAATATGTAAAGAACATCTACAAATAAAAATGAGAGACAATCCACAGAAAAATAAGCAAAAACTTGAACAAGCTCTTCACAAAATAAAATATCCAAAGGGTGACTATGTATATGGAAATGTATTAAATCTCATTATTCATTAGATGTACACAGATACACGGTAAGACTCTATCTATGTATCTATCAGCAAGAATGGATAAAATAATAACAATAAAAAGATTCACAATACCAAGTATTAGAAAGAATTTTTGTCCAAATGGAATATCATGTAGTGCTGATGGGAATGCAATTGATACAATTGCTGTTGAAAACTGGCAGTACCAACTAAAACTGAGGCACATTTATTTATACAACAAAAAAATACGCCTGCATATGCTCATGCAAAATCATGTTTATAGCACTACAATTATAGCAGCAAAAACTGAAAAATATCCATATCAGATGAGAATGGACAAATATATTGCATTTTATTCACAGACTAGAACTACAGAAAAATAAGAATGACCTAACTACATTAGTATCGATACTCTAAAAACGTAATGTTGGGCAGTGCAACAGTGGCTCAGTGGCAGAATTCTGCCATGCCAGAGACCCAGGTTCAATTCCTGGAGCCTGCCCATACCAAAAAAACAAATAAACAAACAAAAATCATAATGTTGATCAAAAGAAGCCAGACACATGAGAGTTTACTGTATCTTTTCATTTATATACATTTCCTAAACAGGCAAAACTAATATATGGTGATAAGTCAAGAGAATAGCTGCTTTGAGATGGGTGCATGGGTAGTTCAGTGGTAGAATGCTTTTACACTATGCAGGAGACCTGGATTTGATTCCCTGCCCATGCTTGCACCCAACGGGAAAAAACAAACAAAGATGGCATAGCGACTAGAAGGGGTAAGGGATGTGTTTGTGCTTGCTGGCTAAGCTTTCTTAATGCAGATGGTGGGAACACAGAAGTGCCCATCATTAAACAATCTCTGTGCAAATTTGATTTATGAACTTTGCTGTATATATATTTTGCTAAAAATAAATAAATAAAGTCAAAGACTTGAGTCAAGGTCAATTCAAATTAATGAATGCAAATCCCATTGTGATAATCTCTGAATGGATCAACCTTTAGTATGTCATCAGGTATACCATAACTTTGAACCCAATTTTAGGCTTTCAGTTTCTTTTTAGCACAGATTTGCTGTTTGTTCAGATTGATATTTCATGATTTATACTATTTTTTAGTCATCCTCAAAAGAGAATAGAAATCTCTATATTAACATAAAATAAAGCATCTCATGTTTCAATTACAACATGGGTCCATCAGACATTTGTAGAACTCGAAAATATACATTATAGAATCTTGGTGATGATATTCTTTTACCTATATCTTGACATATTTTGCTTTTTCATCTTATTAGGAATTATTTTATCATTATTCATGAGTTATTTCCAACTACATGGAAAAAAAGGCTAAAAATAAAAAGCAAATGGAGTCACCTAGAATGTGCAATGGTAAAATACATCATCACTATTTCTGCATACTTCAATTTTTTATTGCATTGTCCAAATAGTGCATCATCTTTAAATAAGTTGTAAAATAAGTCTGGAGGTATGGTCTTTGTAGCTTTCTAAAATAGCTTTTATTGAACACTTTAGAGAATTCAGATTAAAAATAAATTACCAAAATGGCAAAAGGAAGTAAATTATTAATTATTATATGAATTAAAATGCAAATGTGAAAGGATACAGAGCAGCAATTTAGACACAAATGATGATGGGAAAATTGATCATATAAGCAAAATCTCAGACTATGTTGTCAGATGACAATATTCTAAATGAGTTTCTTCTAACTCAAGAATTGATGAGTGAACAATATATTCTAAGAATGAAAGAAAAATATCGTATTACTATCAACTTATTTATTCAACAGGAATGATTTTATGACATAATATTTCGTGATACAATATATGCTACTGCTTGGACTCTATTCTTGTGATTTGATGATGCATTTGCCATATTTCCAATATTAAAATTTTGAATGCAGCATTTCATTACCTTTTAATCTTTAATTTCATTAATCTCTGTAAAATAATTTAAACATATTTCACAGATGTAAAACTGCCTACTGCACCCAATGTTCAATGGTGATGATTGCTTTGCCTAGTGTACTGAGGGTCAACATAGTCCTTTTAAGTAATAGTTGAACAAAATTGCCCAGGGCAAGAGTTTGTCTCTCCCAGCAAAGCCTAATAGACTCAAATTACCTTTAATGCACTAGACAGTGAGGAATGTTTTGAGTAAGCTGGCAATGGAACTGACTGGTATAACATAGAATAGAGGCAGGCTCCATTTTTGAGATAATTGTACTGCCAAAACAATCATTAGTCAAAGCTAAAAAAGTTTGCCACTGTTCAGGATTTCAAACAACCTTTCTTTGGGTGAGACATGGGCAAAAAAACCTGTTCAGCTCCCAAGGAGAACATGTTATCCAATGCTCAATTCAAATATGCCCAAAGAGGATGATAAAGAAGGAAGGCTCTCCCACAAGGGGAAGCAAAGGAAGGCCTTGGGAACCTTGGACTTGGGAGGCCTTCTCAGAGGCAGAATGAGAACCATGACAGAAGAATTTCCTTCCCCAAGGAAGTGGGGTGCCCTCAAAAAATCTGCAGAGAAATTACTATGGTTCCCTTACCAAATGCAAGATTCCATTGAGAGGATTTGCTCTGTGTTCCTGCACTGCATACTGGGTATGTTTGGAGCGGATAACTTACCACATTTGTTCATAGGTTTCTAGAAGAGGAGGATCCGCAACCAGACCAGATATGGTCTACCAGCTATCATATAATACCTGAAGACCTGCACTTAGAATTTAATGCTAGGACTGGTTGGGACTTTGGGCTGATTGTCTCTTTGAAGAAAGAGGTAGTCAAATATTTGGCCATCAGAAAAGCAGACTCCTCTAGACTTTGATATGGCTCACCAAATATTTCAGCACATGGAATGATATTACTTCCTGACCTCCAAACATTCTTTGAGGAAAAGTGAAAATTCTGACCAATGAGATTTGAGTGGTGACATCTTTCATTGTTAAGCCAGAACATTTAACTTTTAGTTCAAAGCCCCCCACAGCTCTCTTTTCTTCTGCCATAATGATAAGCAATGTGTAAAGAGGTGACTGCTCTGTCAGTCTTGGTTTTGGAATAATCTGCCAGCCAACCTGAAAAGGTCATGGAGAATGAGTGAGAAATAAAACTTTGAAATAATCAATACTGACAATCTGAGGTCGTTTGTTATTGTAGTACAATCTGACATGATTCCTGTCTTTTTTCTTTCTCTAATTACCCTTTCTTTTGAACTCAACTCAACTCAACATGGTAGCATCTGCGCATCTTTTTTCTTTCTTATCTATATTCTCTTTTCAGGTTATCTCATAAAAAAGATTTAAAATATACTGAGAAATAAAAGCTGTGTTCTGATTCCAGGCCACTTATCTGATGTTCTTATTCATATTTTTCTTCTCTTACTGAATATCTGCATTTGGATATTTTGTAGGCTTTTCAACGATTCACTTTGTCATAATGAAACTTTTTAACACACCTTTGAACAAGGACTTTTCTCTGCCAGTTTTCTCCACACAGCAAATAACAGATTGTCTCTAGTTGCCTAAGCCAGAAAGATCGAAATGATCCTTTATTCCTCCTTTTCCTCCATCCCACATATTTACTCCATGAGCTAGGCATAAAAGTTTTTCTCCAAAATATATCTCAAATGCATAATTCATTTATTCTATCATTCATGTTAGGCTGTGTGAAATGATAACCTCTCCTCTAGAATACCAAAGTAAGCTCCTGACTACTCCAGAGCTGATGCTTATGTTCCATCTAAACCCGTTCTCCACACAGCAGCAGAGTGGTGATATTTAAAAGTAAATCAAGTCATGATAATCTTTTGATTTTAGTGCTTTCACAAAGTGATTCAATGGCTTCACATTGTCTTTAAAACAAAATCTACATCCCCTATCTCTTAGATCCTGTCTACTTTACAACCTGAGGACACATTTCCCCTGCCTCACTATGACCACAACTCACAGGCCTTTTCCCTCCACTTTAATAGAAAATATGCTCTTTCTGATTCGGTTTTGCTTTACAATTAGCTTGTCACAAGGCTGATGCCTTCTTATATTCTAGTTTCAGTTTCTATGCATCGTTACAGAGGAATGTTGTTACCAATTCATCTAAAATATAGCTTCCTTAATAGCCCCTTCATTATTTTTATCAGAGCACAGTATTTATTTTCTTCTCAACATGAATTAACAGCATGCATATATTTTCTTTTCTTGCATATTGTCTTGTTCGTTGCTTGTCTCCTCCAACGTCATGTAAGCCCTGAGAGTATATGAGCATGTCTGTCCTTCTCACCCTTGAGCTCCACTGAAGCCTAGCATAGTGCCAGACAGACACTTCTGCTGAGTAAGTACATAAGTGCCCAACTTGAAGCTTTTCCTTTTATTGTAATAAGTGATATGCATTTGCAATTGTAAACTAAAACAGTTTGGTGAATGGTCCAGTTTTATTTAAGAAAAATGTATTACATGATTGAAACGTGAAGATTACAAAATCAATTTCTCTTCCTAGCTGGAAGAAAAATTCCCTCTTCTTTCTGTCATAAATGATTGAAAATATAGTACTGAGGCCCATTTTTTTTTTCTTGTCCCATACAAAGGTGCAAGCTCATATACTGATTTTTTTTTTTTTGTGCATGGTCCAGGAATCGAACCTAGGTCTCCAGCATGAAAGGTGAGAATTCTACCTCTGAACCATCCATACACCCTCATATACTGAATTTTAAGTACATTTTTGTACATTCTTCAATTTAGAGATCTCTCACATGAATAGTATTTTAAACTGAATCAGGCTGGCTTTTGTATTCTTTGGAAGCAAGGTCAAAAATAAATAAATAAGAAGTTGAGTGGAAAGAAGCACACAAGTAAAAAAATTAATAAATAAATAAAAATAAGTGAGAATAGGTGTCTGGCATGAAAAACATGGAATTATGTAAAAGATAAGTGAGAATAGAGGGCACTTATCACCCTGACCTTTTCGTCTCCAGGAGATGGCACATAGAAAGAAAACCAGATTTGTTTGCTGTATTATAATTCTGTTTATTCCTTTGCCCCCCTGCCTGTAGTAGCAAGCACAGACAAATACATTAAGTTTATGATTTAACACAAAGTTACTTTTACTCCTTCTAAAATATAAACATTGGGAAAATGCAATGAAAATTTCCTAAATTATATGTGAATATACAAAAATAGTTGGTAAACAACACAGCTTTTGTAGGAATGGTACATGTTTTCCATTCCACACACTATAAAAACTTATGTCTACTTTCCTTTATTAATCTGCATGATTTACATCAATAAGATCTTTGGGGAATTGGAGCAAAAACTTTATAAAAATAATAATTAGATGATTCTTTTATATATACTTTTTGTTGGGAAAACTTTATTCCACCATTGTTACTATTTTCTTAACCTTTTTGATGCACAATAATTTCTCATACAGCTTTGTGAATATTAGATGCATAATCTCCATCTTAAAAAATTATAATTAAGAGGTTTGGAATGGTTCTTTCAAAGTTGCAGTTTTTTAATGCACCACAGTGGTACATTATTATGCAGAGGTTGTACTTAGGGTACAGCCAGGGCTCAAAATTATTATTATAATAAAAAACACAATCAGTGTCCTGAGTATCTTCTGTAAGAAGCTATAAGAAAGTAAACATTTAATATGCTTTTATCATCTATAATCAATATGATTGTGATAAGCCAGTACAGAGTCTTGGACTTTCCCAAGGCTACTCTTCTAGAAAGCAACAGAAATGGAATTAAACTTCTCTGCCTGTTTATCTTGGAGACTACTACGCTCTTTTCATTCTCTACGTGTAAATATTTTTCAGTCTTTTTAATCTTTCTCTTAAATAAAAGTATGGCTCTTTTTTTCCCCTTATCTGTTCTCACTTTGGGCCATTCTGTTCCTTTTTTATAGCTGATAGGTCCTGTGCCACCCCATTGAAAACAGCTATTAGCTTGAATTCTGACTACTGCTAATATTGATAAAAGTTAAGCTTTCTCACTAAAAATAAAAAACAAATGATTTAAGGCAAGTATATGTGGTCAATAAAGAGAATTTGGAAAGTATGTAAAATTGGATTAAAAATAACCATGCACCAATCCATCAGCAGAGTCCCTTTAAACTATTGTGACATTTTCTTCTAGTATTTTTCCTTAATGTATTTCCCCCAATGACATTAACTTTCTTGGCTTCAATTTTGAATATGTTATCAAATCCTGCCTGTAGAGGTATCTTTCCCAAACAAAAGATTCTTGTATCCTATAATGAGGAAAAATTTATTCACTATGAACTGTAAAATAAATC
Source organism: Myrmecophaga tridactyla (assembly GCA_004026745.1). Taxonomy (NCBI): domain Eukaryota; kingdom Metazoa; phylum Chordata; class Mammalia; order Pilosa; family Myrmecophagidae; genus Myrmecophaga; species Myrmecophaga tridactyla. Next base: position 24,207 of record PVIY010000449.1, read on the forward strand.
AACAGCCAACTCGGTGGCTTCAATGGAGTAGGTAGTTTAATCAGGTGAGGCTTACTGAGATGCTGAACCTCTCCAAGTGTCCTTTGAAAAGTTAATTTCATGGATGTGGAGAGTTTCAGAAAGAGACCCTGGGACATTTAGATTTCAACATCAGTTTCCTTTCGTGAGCTGGGTTCCTTTTCCTCCTCTTCCTCTTCCAACTTGATTTGTTTCATTTTAGGAACAAAATGTTAATATGGTTTCCCATCCTTTATATCAATAAACACCTGTCTTATGTGAAAAAGAACTTACTCAGATACTAAATATTTAGATCACTTTATTTTATTTTATTTTTTTGCGTGGGCAGGCACCTGGAATTGAATCCGGGTCTCGACATGGCAGGTTAGAATCCTACCACTGAGCCACTGTGGCCTGTTACATCATTTTATTTTTATTTATTTATATTTCTATGAGTTAAGTTTTTTTAATTATAAAACTTAACATACAAACTTATAATCTTTTTTTCTTTTTTTTTTTTTTCACATGGGCAGGCACCGGGAATCAAACCCGGGTCCTCGGGCATGGCAGGCAAGCATTCTTGCCTGCTGAGCCACCATGGCCCGCCCCAAACTTATAATCTTGACATAAAAACATTCCATATGTGGTATACAATCAATGACTCATGATATCATCATATAGTTGTATAGTCATCCCCACAATCATTTTTTTGAACATTTGCATCATTCCAGCAAAAGAAATAAGAAAAAACCTCATGCATACCTTACCCCTCACCTTTCCCTCTCATTGACCAATAGTGTTTCTATCTACTCAATTTATTTTACCCTGTTCCCCCTATTATTTATTTATTTGTTTTTATCCAAATTTTTCTTATCTGTTCATACCTTGGGTATAAGGACCATCATACACAAGGTTCTCACAATCACATATTCACATTGTAAGCATTATATCTTTATACAATTGTGTTCAAGAATCTAGGCTACTGGAACACAGCTCAACAGTTTCAGGCACTCTCCTCTAGCCACTACAATACACCATAAACTGAAAAGGGATGTCCATATAATGCATAAGAATAACCTCCAGAATGACCTCTTGACTCTGTTTCAAATCTCTCAGCCACTGAAACTTTATTTTGTCTCATTTATGTCCTCCACCTTTTGGTCAATAAGGCTTTCTCGATCTCTTGATGCCAGATCCTGGCTTATCCCAGGCTTTCTATCCCATGTTTCCAGGGAGATTTATACCCTTGGGAGTCATATCCCATGTTGGGGGTGGGGAGAGGGGGGAAGCAGTGCATTCACCTGCTAAGTTGGCTTAGAACGAGAGGCCATATCTAAGCAACAAAAGATGATCTCTGGGGGTTATTCTTAGGCTTAATTTTTAGTAGGCTTAACCTGTCCTCTGCAGGAATAAATTTCATAGGGGCAAATCCCAAGATTGAGGGTTAGGGCTATTGATTTGGTTGTTTCCACTGCTTGCCAGAATATCAGGAATTCTCCACATGGGGAAGTTGATTTTTACCCCTTTCTCCCCATTTCCCCAAGGGGCCTTGCAAATACTTCCTTATTCACTGTTCAAATCACTCTGGGAATGAGTTAGGTTTTCTTAGGCCCTCTGTTGCACAGCTGAGGAGGCTGATATAAGAGGAGTTCAACTTGCCCAAGCTGAGATGTGAATTCAGCATCTAAAGGCCCAACATGGGAACTGCTACATCTGACTGACTTCCCTGATGGGTGGTGTAGAGTACAGACGAATGCTGTGGAGCTCAGAGGAAGGAAAGGTAACTCCCCTCTGCATGAGGCAAAGAAGTTTCTGGGAGCAGCAGGATATTTGAGTTGAGCCTTGGAGGAAGGGTGGTACATCACTTTATTTTTATATCTAAACTATACGCACATACTCTAATATTTGGTTCAGAGCCAGTATCTGCTTCTCTTGTAAATAATATTTTTCTCACCCATATTGATTTGATTTTAATTTTCTTTTCTTTTTCAATTAAAATTTGTATTGACATTCTTTGAATTTCCAATAATTATTGAGACCATTTGTTATCGGATTTTTTTCAGAAACAACTGTATTTGCTTCATGATTACACTTGAGCTCCTAATGTGCAATGTGCAGTCTACTCAATTCCCCTCAATTTTTAACCATAATTGTGGTTTTGAGTGAGATACAGAGATCCTCTTCTCTGAACTTTGACATGAATGCCTTGATTACTGCGGTAGGAATCTATGATATAACCAATGCTTTTTATTTGCCTAATTGTAAAACTTTTAAAACAGTCATATATTCCTCATGGCATTCCTGTAGGATAAACAGAAAACTAGATTTTAAATTTTGCAAAAAGAATTTCAAATGTTTCATTCATTTAACAAATATCTATCACAAACCTACCATGTGCTGGGAAATTTTCTGTGTTCTGGAGATGTAGTAGTGAACCAAATAGACAAAAACATCTTCCCATATGAACTAGACAAGTGTGGCAGCAGCAAACAACAAAATAAATACATAAATACTGGGTTTACTGGGCAGCAATAAGTGTGCTAAGAAACAGAAAGGAATATATGAAATGTTTGGGGAAGCTTGACATTTAAGAACCAAAAATGCTTTTCAGAGAAAGTAATTTTACAAACTGAAAAGAAGGGAAGGAATTATGAAGATGCATAATCCTCATCAAATATGAAATAGTTTAGCAGAGTGAGATTGAGAGACTGTAGATTGTTGGGCAGCATTAAGTTCCCAGTTGGGGTTAAACATCTTGATTTCAGGCAGCAAAGCTGATGCTTTCTTTGTAGCTACAGACACTGGAAGCAGGCCCAGAGTCCTGAATGGAGATTAGAATTTGACCAGGGAGAGAGGGAGCAGAAGAGTATAGTTTGAATAAAAGGGAGTAAATAAAATGATAAATATTATGACAGCAATGATTAATCCAAAGCAATACTTGAGATCTTGGTTCAAAAAGAAAACATATACCACAGTAAGAATGAGACAAGAACTTTATAAAATCGAAGGGGCGGCGTTTGTTTTTAGGATGGCTGGCCAATTTCTATCTCTTGACCTGGGTCTTCATAATTAATTAATTGAATAAAGCATAAATGTGTTTTTGTGGTTTTCTGTTTTATTCTTCAATAAAAGGTAGATAATTTTGAAAATAACAATACAGTAAGAATAAATACATATTTTAACAGACATTGCACCAAACAATGATTTTTTTTTTCCACTTTGAGCATTGGTAAAATAAAATGAACAATCTGGGTTTCAAGGAATATATGTTTTTTAAAGGAATGGTTCTCAGGTCTACTTTCCATCCTGGCTCAGGATATCTTTTAATAGTGGCAGATATTTCTACCTGACTCTCCCCTGTGTGCACAACCATAACCTTTTATATAGGACCAATTACAGTCCCAGGAAGAATAGATTATAGGGACAGAAATTAATCCTTGAATAAGTAGCAATTGGGAAATTACACCACTCTCCATAAGAGACTCATCCTGCACATTGACATTTTAAGGGCTCCAAAAGGTGCATCTTAGTAACATAAAAGCTCTGATTAAACTCCATCTTTGTTTAATGAAGTTTTTTCCAAATCTACATGGCTTTTCTTTCTTTTCTCTTTTTTCTTTTTGGGCCCCTCATACAAATAACTGAGGAACTGACTTTGGAAGCTGCCTGAGCCTGTGGCCTCTACTTAATCCTCGCCTACTTAAGGGTGGCACCTCACCTGCCTGTAGGGCTTTCTCCAAGAAGTAAAGCCGGACTCCTCCTATGCACTTGGTGAAGTCCCCAAGAAAGTAGAGCCTCTGGTTGCTTGAACTATACCAGAATTCTCACTGCTCAGTGAGTAAATACCTGGTCCATCCTCACCAGGAATCTTGCAAAAAGTCATTGTCTGCCATATATCATTTAGGAAACCAAATTTCTGGAAAAAATTAAGAGATGATTTGAAGATCACATAGGAGAAATCCTGTGCCATTATATCCTGCTGAATGTACACTGTAGTATATTTTTCAGAGGCAGAGGGTCACCGTTGCTGGACTTCCTGATGCCCTCTCCCTGATCGGACTTTCCAATTCGGTCGGCTGAGAATCTTCAGCAGGTGTACTAATGATTCTCCAAAATTATCTTGCATTTGGAAAGTCCATTTAAATTGGGAAACTTTTTATTTCTGATACATATTATAGCAATTTGTAGCTAGAAGTAAATTTTATCAGCAATATAATGATATCAAGTATTTAGTGTCTTCTAACATACCTGTAACAGAACTATATATGACCTAACCCAGAGAGTATGGCTATTATTCTTTATTAATGGATTTTCAGGGCAGGCAGATCCAGTATTTTACACCCATTTGTACTGAAATGCTTTAACTGACACATACTTTAACTTAGTCCTCCTTCATTTTACATATATTTCCTCCTATACAGCCCTCTGTGGAGATGAATAACAGCCAATTGCTCATCTCAGACACTAAGCCTGCATACATCTAAATAATATTACTTATGTACACCTTCAATTTACTTTGGGGAACCTAAATTAATTAATTATTTGCCTCCCTAGAACCATATTTTTCTCATCATATAATAATATCCTTGAAATATGTTGGAATTTGCCCATGCACTCCATAGCTGCCCTGAATTATGAACCGGAAGAAAGCTAGCAAAAGACATTGTGTGACTATGCAGTCTAACCACCCATGAGATATTTCAGTCCTCAACCTGATGTTCTCATATGGTGGCCACCGGATTTATTTTGCATAACTATGGCAAAGCAAAACTCAATATTCCATCTCTGGGCAGCTCTAATTGATGAAAAGTTTTATTGAGCTCAAATCCATTTACTTTTTCCATTGTGCTCTGGACGAGATCTCAAAATCACAGAGGAAAAGTCTAAAATAATTTGTTGTCCTCCTGTGTACCAAATGACTGCACTTATCAATCATCCACTCCATTTGCTCTCAAAACTTCTACATCCTTACCATTTCCCTTATGTATATCTCCTATGGCATAATTTAAAGCCATGTTCCATCTCCATTACCAATTAAACCACCAAACTTCTCTGTCCTTCCTAATTAACAAAGCCCAATTGCAATACAGTAATGTCAACATCATTTTCTTGGCCAGAGAAGAAGAGAATTACAGACACCCCTTGCTCCATTTCACTTCTGACATCATCCTAACTGGCACATACTTTTTAACAACCACGTCTTGCTGTTGACCAATTTCTAGGTCACTATAGATGCAAATAAGATGTTCAGTGTGGAGAGGTAAATGATATTTAGTCACAGTTTTAATGTGATGCTTTATCTTTTTTGTCAAATTATGACCATATGACATTTGCCTTTAGAGAACTGCCAATATATTTAAAACATTTTTTAATCTTCATGCTAGATCCATTGATTTGAAATCCTGCACTATCTTTGCTAAATCCTTAGCTCTCCAAATTCAATAATTTATCTTCCTTTCAAGTCTCTTATTAAATTGTGATCTTTTTTCTTCTAGTACAAATGTCTGCATGAAAGTGATGATGCATTTGTTCAGTAACATGCCTGAGGGCTGTTTCTCTCCTAATCAGCATGTATTTAGCTCCCAGCAATGAGACTTCAGAAAAAGTCTACCTAAGTGTTTCACTGTGAGTGGTGGCTTAGCAGGAATCCAGATTAAATTATTAAATCTTGACAGAAAGTGCTAACGGCACTTGGCTTCGCAAGTTATTCCGTTTGAGTGCAAACATTAGATGGAAGCTAAAAATGAAAAAAGAATGATGCATTGAAACATAATTTGAAATTTATCAGATGTATTACATTGAAAAATGGGTTAGAAATAAACAATTGAATTAAAATTTCAAATTAAGAATAACCATAAAAGTTGTGCAAATTAATATTCTTGACAAATAATCAATGACAAATTAAGTGTTTTATGCCATGTAAATTGGAGGTAATGAAGACAATATAACTACTGAACATATATGTATATATCTGCATGTGTGAGAACACATACCCACACTCAGACACACAAAAGCATATATATTAAGTATGGAATTTTTCAAGCATTTATGCCACATCTGGAGGCTAGTGATTAATCCGTAAACTATATTCAAAGGCACAGCAACTGGTCAGGCATGAGAGAATGAGATGGAGCTAGAGGGAGTCATATTTATATGCTTGTTTGTTTTCCTTGGTGTGTCCAGATATGTCAAATCTGGAAAATAACAAACTGTCTTCCCACTATAATTGCAACAGCACCCTCTTTTACTCGGAGACGTGTTCCAGTCATGGAACATGTGTTCCAGTCATGTTCCAGACATCCATCCATCCATCCAGATTGGATGTATCATACAATCACCCTCCTAATTTCCATCCTATAGCCGTGTTGTGAAGAGAAAGGTCCAGAAGGAGGAATCATGCTGTGCTTGTCATTTTCTCTTTTGTCTTGGCTTATGCTTTCTCATTTGGGACTTACTGAGGCATGTGTGTCTGGACTGCCACCACTGCTGTCTCAACTCCACGGCAGCTTCCCAGGTGTCTCAGTGAGTAGTAACCAGGAAAACTGCAGATTAGACCACCTTCATTTTGACACAGGAATCTTTTGAATAACTTCCAAGGGGATGGGTAATGTTTTTAAAGCAGTCGAGGCCATGACAGACTTCTTTAAAGCTGTTTGCTCCAGAAGAGTTTCCTATGAAATTTGGATCAAAAATGCTAACTTCTACTCTTTGATAGCAGGCCATGTCTGTGTAAACTAGGTGTAGCAGAATAAAAGTGTATCAGGTAAATTATCAAGGGATGTTACATTCTAATGCCCCACTCAAAATGGGATTACATGCTTGAATGGATAGCAAAGTAATAGATTTGGTTTTCTGGAATAAAAAATGAGGGCAAGAAGAAAGGTGTAAAGAAATTGAAACAGTGACTAAAATCTATACCACCTACCTTACATGAATTTATGTCATGGGGGGGACATGGTTAAAAGCGTGCATGTGAATATTCTGACTCTGTCAAGATTAGTCATGTGACTGAAGTCAAGTTACAGGTCGTTCAGTACCTCTGTTTCCTTATCTGTAAAATGGGGACAACAATAGTACCTCCCAAATAGGGTTGTTGCTAAGATTAAATTAGTTCATTTCTATAAAGCATGTAGAAAGTTGCCTGAGACTGCTTATTTACTATAAAAGTATTTGTTCTATATATTACTTAAATAACTATCACAAGTAAAAGACCAGATACATAGCATTGGTTTTCTGGCAATCTCAACTCTGGAGTACTGTGGATAATTAGGAAATATTCAAAAGTTTTCTGAGAAGCAAAAATAAAAGCCACAGTGATTTAAGGTCCATTAGGAGTTGATTTATCTTGATTTTACACAGAACATATTAACATATTATGAGAGTGATTTAAGGAGACTTTAACACTGTATAATTTTAGCATTCTAATCTGAGTCATCTGATTTCCAAATTCTTTTAGAAAAGTTGAAGAAGAATTGTGAACCAGGGAAAATAGCAACTGTGGTAGCAGTATAAGAGCCAAGTATTTTGTACAGGAGAAAATTTTATATATATGTATATATACATACACACACAAATATGTGGTGTACATGTATATATATGAAGATTCAAAACAGGAAATCAGCATATTCAAATCTGAAAAGTTCAGTTAGGAGAAAAAGTTATTTTATACCCTAGTTTGCTGGAGGACATTATAGTATGTCAAACTACCATTATGAAATCTCACACTGCTACAGAGCACGCCAGAAAGAGGGAAGCTTCTCTTTTTCACTTAGCAAGGGAGAAAATTGACCATGCACTTTTAATGAGATAGCCATAAAATTTGTAAAATGAGAGAACTCTTTCATCTGTAAGAAAGAAACATCCAGTTATCTGTAAAATGTAGTTTGATTTGGGGATGGCTGGGAATATTATCAAATGAGAGACTGAACATGACTATATCATGTAGGGAAATTTGGTAATCACAGAGAAATATTTGTGCTTAATTACTTTAAGTCATTCCATATTTTCAGTACTTACAGTGACATGTTCTAGTTTGTTTTACTAACTTGACTTTGAAATATGAAGAGAGAGGAAATAGGGAAACATCAGGAGCTCTTATTGATAGAGATGACGAGGATTAATGAATAGGATAGAAACTAGGAAATCTGGCAGTTGAAAGGATAAGTAGGGAAAAATGTAGGAACATTGCTGAAATAGTTTTAAGTAGCACAGATATGGTAGGTTTCACAGAGGCAGCCATTATCTGTGACCTGGTCCCCTGTGAGGCAGCTCTTACAATTTCTCAGTGTAATAGTTTTTTTTCTTTCAAAAGAAGTTTGTATGACAAGTATTCTGCACACAGGAGAAAATCAGGCTTCCCAAGTGATGTGGCCAATATTTATCAATTTTATTGATCTATGCAAAGAACTGACTTTTCATTTCATTGATTTTCTCTATTGTTTTTCTGTTTTCAATTTCACTGGTTTCTGTTCTAATTATTTATTTTCTTCAGTTTATTTTGGATTTAATTTGCTCTGTTTTTTTAAGTTTCTGAAGGTGGAAGCTTAGATTATTTGTTTTAAATCTTTCTTATATGTATATAAAAATATATATATTTCTTTCATATATATATATATATATATATATGCATTCAGTGCTATACATTTTACTCTAAACACTGCATCCCACAAATTTTAAGTTGTATTTTCATTTACATTTAGTTCAAAATGTTTAAAATTTTCTCTTCAGAGATCTTTTATAACCCACATGTTATATAGAAATATGTTGTTTAAGCTCCAAATATTTTAAGGCTTTCCAGCTAGCTTTCTACTATTGATGCCTACTTTAATTCCATGGTCTGAGAGCATATTTTGTATGATTTCTATTTATTTTCACTTTATATAGTATATTTTGTGTCACATGGTATGGTATATTTTGATGTATGTTCCATGCGAGTCTCATTGAGAAGAATGTGTATTCTGCTGTTGTTAGATGAAGTATTCTATAAATGTTCATTAGAATAAGGTGATTTATGACACTGTTCAGTTTAACTACATCCTTACTGATTTTCTGCCCTCTGCACCTGTGAATTGCTGATAGCAGAGTGTTGAAATCTCCATGTAATAGTGGATTTGTTTATTTCTCCTAGCCCATTTTTTTCTCTAATAGAGCTATTGAAATTACCACAGTTTGGGGGACAGATTTTAGGCCATAGGCCTAAAATATCTGTTCTTCTGCTACACACCTAGTAATAAACTTCTCTTCTCTTTGAAACTGATATCTCAGGAATTGGTCATTTGAGTACACAGAGCAAAATAATCTACTGTCTTTGTCCGGTAACATTATGTTCCTTCATGTTGTCCTCTTTTTTACATTATAGCCCTTAGTATAGTTACCATAGTTATGTTAAATTCCAGACCTCACATTTCCAATATCTCTCCCATATTTGAACCAAGTTGAAACTTGCTTTGTCTCTTCTGATTGTGTTTTTGCATTTAAATATGCCTTGTCATTTTTTGCTGAAAGCTGAACATGGTCTATATGGTAAAAGGAATTGAGATAAATAGGCCTATATTATGAGGTTTTATATATATATATACTAAATTTCCTCCTTGATCTTATCCATCTCCTTTGGTGTCTCTGGGTTTCCTTAGACACTCTATCTGATATAGAGTCTGAACTTACAGTTCTATCCACTGTAATCCCCTGTTATTATATGGGAACCCAATTCATACTGTGGTAAGGTGTGAAAAAAGGGAATATGTTCTATGAATAGGCTTCATCTTTAAGTATCCTGAGCTCCTGTGCTGTTGCCCTCACAAGCCACTCAGCAACCTCTCCCAGCTTTTAGGAGCCAGGAAAGCCAGAGAACACTTGAGTTGGGTATTTCCCTTCCCCCAGGTTGGTTTTGCTTAGGTAAATGGAGTCCCCTGAGGACAGGCTCTTGTTAAAGAGAACAGAAAACTCTGGATATATTTAAAAAATGTTTACTTTCTCCTCCCTGTGTCAGAAGCATGATGGGTATTTTCTCAACTTTTCATCCTGAGAATTTTGTGGGGCGCCCATGAAAAATCTCTAAAAAGTGTGAGGACCCCATAAGGCTAGGCCCCCATGAATTTTTATCTTTTGAAATACTCTATGGTTCTTTCCCTAGCAGTTAGTCAATTACCTTTTAAATATTCTTCCAGTAGCAGTTTGTTTCCAGTAAGCTGTCATTCTCCATACTCACCCATCTCTCTCTAGATTTGTAGGCAGAGATTTGTCCTGTGATCCCAATTCTCTGATAGATATAAAAAGAGTTATTGATGTTGAGTTTGTTCAGTTTTTGTATGTGTGTGTGCATGCGGCTGTGTTTATGGGACTAATGACTTCTAAGCTCTTTATGCCAAGATTGGAAACTGGAAGTTTCTGTGTCAATTATTTAATCCAAAAGTGTTTGCCCTTACCCCGTTGCTCTTCTTTCATGACATAGCATCTTCCAAAGAACCTCTATCAAAATGAGTCTCATAGTTCCCAACTTCACCTTGCATATTTGATTTATAAAGAAAACTATATTTAACATCATTGTCAATATTTCCTCATTATTTTTATTATGATCATTATTTTTCCTCAAGCATGATCCTCATAGTATTTATTTCGTCCTACTGCATACAGTTAACTGGTAGTAATTGTTTGGAAGTGGAAATCAGGGAAAGGGTGGGTACATGGGGAGAGATGATGATGTGAGGGAACTCTAAAACTGCTGAGTTACCAGGACTGTATGTGTGGGAAAAACAGTCACCTTTATTGATGACGCTGAATCCAAAAATACACCTAAAGTGGGTTGATGGGTAGAAAAGGTGAAACCTGATTTAGAGATTTTAAATTAAGGATTTGATGTGGCATCTGTGGGCTGATATTTGCAGACCCTTTGAATTTCATCTTAAGATTCCTAGAGAAACACCAGGGTGAGAGAGATTGTTATGGGACCTCGGTCTGAATAGAAAATATTTTTGATTTTGGAAAGTGTAGCAGGAAAAGCTAAATACTGAAGAACTTCACATGTGACCAAAGAGAAGCCAGAAAAGGAGACTAAGAAAGATCAAGTTAAGACATAAAAAATAAAATAAATAAAGGAGACTTCAGTTTTTCAGAAACCAGGAAATAGGTTTATCATAAGATGAGAGTGGGCAGCAGTGTGCAGTAGCTGAAGTTATTGCTGGGAAATCAAGAAGGGTCAGGCAAGATCCTTTTGGTTTGGCAACTAGAAAATCATGAAATTTGAAAGGACAAACCCTTTCCTAGAATTAGATTGTAGATGATCAAGGAAGAAGTGGGAATATTTATTGCCTAAATAATTAACATAGGTTGTGATAAATTAATAATAGAAATAATAATAAACTGTTTGGTATGTTTCCATAATCCCCATGTGGTTAAAGATGTAATAGGTACGGTGGTGATTTTCTCTACTGTTTGTTGCATACAGAAAAGCAAAGACAACAATATTAAGACCATATTTAGTTTCCAGGACAATCTGTGCCATCCAGGAACTTGGGTTTTAACTTTAAGGCTTTCCATAAATTTATATAAAGTGTATGCATACTTGGCTGACTCAAGTGAAATAAGATCTTCATGGCTTATCATAAGCAGATATAAGAAGAGTACACAGTTTTAGTTATCTATGTTCTGTGTGTGACAGTAAAAATGCAACTGAAAGTAATCGCATTTCAAATTTTGAAAAAAAAATAAAAAAGGAAAACCCTAAATAGATTAAAATGCTCAAATGCCAGAAATGTTTTTGTGCTGAAAACCACAACTCTAAAGTAAGTATTAAAATGGGCAGATAGCTCACCAGTTTAGACACAATCTACTATCAAATTTCTCCATGCTAATAGTGGTAAGTACAATATATTACACTTTATTTTGTGCCTATCACTGTATCAAATACTTTGCACATATTATTAACCAGATCTTTACAATTGTTTTTCATATGAGATCAAAGAGGCTACACAATTACTGAACAGCAGAGCTCAAATGTATACTTTTGCAGTCACCAAATCCCAGGTGATTTCTCGTATTTATCCTACCTCTTACAATATTCAATATACTACGAAATTTCAGCTAATATAATATATTCAATTTTGCTTTTTGGTAGAGCTGAGGGCAAGCATCAGTGTTGATGCCATAATTTCTAACCTTTCTGTTCATATTAACTTTTGGGTTTTCTGCATACTACCCAGTATTTCCCTATTAAATGAAATATCTGGTATGTACATTTATTAAATAAATTTTGTGTGTCCTAAAAAAAAACAATACAATGTCTACAATCTGAAAAATCTGAAAGTTCAAAGAAGACAAGGAGAAACACTCATAAACACCCAAGTTATTATCATTCTCTCTTCTCTTCCCTCAACCAACTCTCCTCAACACTCCACCATTAGCTTCTCTCAACAAACATGTATAAAGGAAAGTATGACCAAATTTTCTATAGACACAAGCTATGTTTGCCTCTTTTCACCAAATAGCATAAAACAAATCTTGTATAATATCTCTGTATGATACTTTAAGTGCCATTGTTAGACCTGCAGGCTGTTTTACATTGTTGATATTACAGTATTATTATTAAATATTAACCCCCAAATATTGTTGAATAAGTGGTCTCTTCTTAAAATTCCTCTTTATAAAATTTAAGCTCTTTTTTGAAGACAAAGCAATATATACCCATAAATTAAAATGAAGTAATCTATCAGAAAGATTAAAAATGCAAAGTAAGTAGAGTTTGGGCTTTACTCATTTCATCAAATTTAAATGTATTTAGCCTCTAATGTTGATTCCTCAGCACTTTCCTCACTATTTGCTCACCATCCCTCATTTAAATGGGGGGAATTTGTATATTATTTTTTTGTTTTGTCAGTGCCTTACCATTTAATTGAGTGTTTCATGGTGTGTCTAGTGCTATTTTCTAAAAAAATCTAAACCCATTAACAATAGCACTAACACATAATTAACTCCTGGAAGTAGGAATGTGATTGGAATTATATCTAAGTGCGCAAATCCCTACCATTCTGTAACAAATCAAAAGGTAATCCAAGTAAATCCTCTTTTAATTTCTTTTCAAATTTATTGCTTCCTTTATGCAATTCAGTTTCCACAATTTCTTATATGCCGTGTGTGTGTGTGTATGCAATCTGCGTTAAAGTAACTCTTTGGGAAAAAAAAATCTCTTTAATGGAATGCTAAGGAATTCCAAGTCTTTGAGTGTCCAAAAATAAATTTATATGTCTGTGGGACTTGACTGATGGCTGCACAAAAAAAAAAGGGACAAGGCTTTAAGCCTCCTGGAATGTTATATAGAAATAGAATAAACCAGGCTGAGGCTCTGAAGTTTCAGGAAGTAGGTTTTATTTTCTATGGCCATAGGGCTCAGCCGAGTAGCCTCTGAAAGTCTGAACCATGAACAAAAGGCAACTTTAGCTTTTATAGACTGTATTACATGCTAGAGATAAAGCTTAATATGATGACAGGCAATATTAAAGGTAAAACAATTGGTTAGTTTAAGGAGTAAAGTGGGTTACAGAAGCAGATAAACTGTTAGGAAAGGGTCCCATTCCAGGTGTCTTATCTTGCCTGCCTGCAGTTTCACCCATTCCTGAAGGTCAGGAGAGGGAGTCTCTATCCCAGGAATGTGTCTTATCTCATTTGTCTGCAGTTCCTGAAGGTGAGGAGAGGGGTTTGGGGATTTTCCACAGAGAAGGCAGCTGAATCAGAAAAAGGAAGGGGAGAGGCCTGCCTGCTTTAAAACCTGCTTGCTGCATGATAGCTTGGTTGTGCACAGAAATCTAGCTTTAAAACATTTTTTCCCCCCTAGATTATTGAAAAGTACTACTCCAGTATTCTCTGGTATACTTTTTGCTTGTGACAGATTTTATGGCTATTTCATACTCTTTTTAGTTAAGAAATAAATTTTGATTTCTCCTGCTCTTTTACACATTCTCTTGTTCTCTGGGACTTTAAAGATTTTGGTTTTATCTTTTGAGCTCTGTGATGTTACCACAAAGTATGCATGGATTATTTTCTTTAACATTTTATGTATTATGTTAATATAAAGACTGGCTTCTTTGTCAGGAAAGGGAAGTTTTATTTCATTTATTGTTTTCCTTTCTCGATTTTCTTTTCCGTCTTTCTGGAATTGGAATGATGCTGGTCTTCCTCATCTTTCCTTTGTGGCCTTTACATTTTCTCATTTGTCCTACACATTTTTTGTTGGTTTATGTTGATTTGGGGTCATTTCTATTTGTCATGCTAAATTTAACTTTTAGTATCCCTTTCTTTTCTAGTTTCTTATTTTATTCAGTATGGTGTTCTTTCTGAATGTACTACTCTGATTTTCAACAAATTTACTTCTTTTGCATGAAATATGTTTCCTTTGGATTGATTTCAGTTTTGTTCATCTTGGTCCTTTTCTTTTGCACCATTTAATTTCCTCAAAAAGCCGTTAAAATCAACCACCAGATTTGTGAGGAAGCCTTTAAAATGACACTATCTCTATCCTATTATCTGACTGCAGTTGAATGAGAAACTGAGTGGAACCTCCCTAGCTAAGAACAGTTCAAGCCCAGAATCATTTGAGATGATAATAAAATGATAGATGTGATCTCAAGGAGGGGAAAAAAAAGTTGTTAACCCTTGGCTTTCCATTCAAGTTTATGAATAAATACAGGGGTCAATGAACTATGGCCCCAGGGTCACATTCAGCCTGCCACCTATCTTTGCAAATCAAGGTTGTGGAGGACAGTCAAGCCCATTCCTTTACCCATTATTTATGGCACCTTTCTTGAGATAATGGCAGATTTGAGTAGTTGCCATGGGGACCATATGGCCAGAAAAGCCTAAAATGTTTGCCGCTTGGTCCTTTAAAAAAAAGTTTGCAGAATCTGGCATTAGAATAGATGGCTATCTTAAGTGTCCTGTGGAATTGGCATTGGCCTGTTTTTTAGGTAGTTTTCTTCCTAAAATGGAAGTTCTGTCATCAGGCTCTGTGTAAATGGGTGGTGTCTGTTGAATATTTGTTTTACTTTAGGATCCAGAGAGCAAAATAGAGACCTCAATTTTCATTACAAAAGAGAACTTTTTAAAATATCCCTTTCTTTTCTACTTTTTTCTTTTATTATATAGCCTGTTCTGTAGACTTTGCTCCTGGAAAAGTCTAAATAGGATTTCTTCTCTTTTTTGCACTTTTCCCTCCAGCTTGTTATTATGTCTGAAAATACCTCAAATCACCCTCTGCTTCTCTTTTGGTTCTGGAAACTTCAGTCACATAGTAGTTCACAGGGTTTAGCATGAGAGCAAAAAGTGCTGCCAGTCAATTTGGTTCATTCATCGAGCAGAGGGTGATAATTAATAATGCAATTCTTAGTTAATGATCTTGGTGACAGTCTTACAGCTCACTATTATTTTTATTGAGTCCATGACATGAAATTTTCATTGCATGCAATTAGAAAGAAGCATCCTGTGGAATGATGGGCAGTGACTTCTCTTCATACTGACACTCAATCCCATATCATTTGGTTTCTAGCTTTTGAATTTTCTCCGAACTGATGGTCCCCTCCTAATTCCATTTCCTGTTTTCAAGCATTGTTACAGGAGCATTCTTTTTCTCATATCCTGTCTGTCAATTCAATGGGGCCTTGTCAGCTCAAGCCAGTCAGTATAATCTGAAAGTCAAATCTCTCTCTTTGAAAATAAAACAAAATGCAAAAGTAGCAAAGGACTTTGTCTAAGGATCATTGTTTAAAGAAATGTTGGTGATTGTTGAGATTTTTTTCCCAGAATATTTAAGTCAGTCTTCTGCCTTAACAGTTTAGCCATAGTTTGAAGCAAGTCACTTATTTTGTCAGCTCATGAGAGGCAGGACTCAGGAACAAGAATGTCTGGCCTCAAATTCCAGAGCTGCCACCTGCTTGCCATGTGCACTTCCTGCTAAGTACATAATATCTTGTACCTTTGCATTATAATGTGTGTAATGCAGATAATAGCACCTACCAGCTAATATATGTAAAGCCTGAATATCAATCACCTCTAACAAATGCTAGATAAGCATTTGCTATTTTCTGATGTTGATGATAACCATGATGACCATGATGCAGTTTGAGTCAAAATTCTTACCAATTGTCAAAAAAGCATTTTTACAAATTCAATGCATTGAAATAAAGACAATATTTTGTGTTTATTTAAATGCATTTTGAATTTATAATATGTATTTGTCTAGCACTGAAGTGAAATTGTTAATGCTTTGCAGTGTAGCGACTATAAAACAAAAAGCATTCTTTTAGCTGCATAGGCATATCCTCTAGAGCACTGTAGAAAAATGACAGATGTTATATTGTCATGGTCCACAGGGAGGGTCAGTTATGATATGCCTGAAAAACATATACAGCTAAAAGTACTTATGGATCTTATGATAAATGGTGCTTATTTAGATACAGCAAGGTTGCAAAAGAAACATTTTAAGCCATTTATCTCATGCATTTTAACAACAGAAAAGCAGTAATTACATACTGTATTTGATTCTAGTCATTTTATTTTATCCAAAATAGTTTGGAATATTTATCTATATTGAATGGCAAGACCTAGGCAAGCAAGAAAAGCCCAGGAGTAAGACCAGAAAAAAAAAAAAACTATCTTGCTGTTAAGTATCCCAACCTTGGTGTTCTTTTCTTTTTTAATTTTTTTTTTTTTTAATTTGCATATGGGCAGGAGGCACCAGGGATCGAACTCCAGACCTCCAGCACGGCAGGTCAGAGCTCTGCCTGCTGAGCCACAGCAGCCGCCCCAACTTGGTGTTCTTTAAGCATCTGTCCTTGAGTCCTTTAAGGCTCTTGTCTCTGCTGACCTGGGATCTCAAGGTGACAAGCAGTTGCTGGAGATTACCGGCATTTTTGTGTAAAAATTTTCTGTGTAAAATGGCCAGTATTTTCATAGTCCTCTCTGATCTCTCAGAAATCTATGCTGATTGGTATCCTATATAAGGGCTTATAGATTTGAAACCATTGCAATTAAATACTATGAGGAAAGAAGAAATCATGGTCATAAGCAAAATAACACGTGATATTGATGACATCTCTCTAGTTTATTATATGCAGTCTAGTCACTTTCGCCCATGAGGATATTTAGACTTATGACCATCAGCTGGGTTAAGTCAAAGTTCATGTACAACCCAGTTTCCTGTATGATAAATTCAATATTTTATTAAAATATTGAATGTTTGATAAATACATGTATTAAATTATATTTAATCAGTAACGTCTAAATTGCTTTATTTAAGACTCAAATTTTTGTCACATGTGATGCCATAATTCCATACTATATATGTATTGAGGTGTGTAATACTTTACCTTTTCTTCATAAAACACTTAACTGAGTGCCCAGTACAGTATTTAATATACATTAAATAACAATTACTAAGTGTTTGTTTAATTAATTAATATGGGACAATCACATAGTTTCAGATTCTTGACTCTAAGTGAATGGATTTGTCTAGTTTATAAAATCCTATAAGTCTTCATTTTCATTACCCAAATATGCTGATAAGAACGATATCAGTTCTCCTTAAATTGAGGAACCACTGCATCCATAAACATGGCACACACATTTTAAAAGTAATACCAATCTCTAAACTTCTAAAAAACGTCTTTATTTTTTAGGCAAGAAAAATATTAATAAGAAGGTAAGGAAAGAAGGAAGAAAAAGAAAGGAGCTAAGAAGAAGTAGAAGGAATGAAAGAGAGGGAAAATAAGATGCCTCATTCCCTGAGGGTCAGGTTATATAGCTGTAAGTAAAGAATTAAAAAAAAAAAATCAGGAAAGGCCTTTCCCCCCTTTTGGAACTAGTAGCACGGGGAATTACTAAACTCACTATCTGTGAGATGGCAAAAATAGCAATTCCATTATATTTCCAAATTAATATCTCCAGCACAGTGTAATTATTACTATAATTATTCTTGCTATATTTGGCAGTTTTATATAGTTTTAAATTTATCCTTACTTAAATTAAAAGTTGATACATTTTTTTTCCTGCCAGACCGAATGCGATCTTTATAAAATTCTTTAGGCACACTTTTAGAAAAAAAAGTTCTTCTTAAATATTTCATTTGGGAGATATCTTTTCATTCTGAAATGAGATGCAATGAATTTTATAATTTTATACATGCTGCACATTAGAGTAAATTAAAAAAAATCAATTAATCCAAACAGTTTGAACAGATTACAAAGACAGTGATAAATTAAGCAACATGGGGCAAGACAGTTTCTGCCTTGCTCACTGGTAAATGCCTAGCACAGTACCTTATATATAGTAAATATCAATAAGAAGGTATCTGTTTAATTTATTTATTGAGCCTATTATATTATACTTTCTATTAAATAGATAAAGATGGAAAGAAAAATTCTCTGCAAATGCCACTTTATGTAGTCATTATTAGCAAATCCAACATTAGCAACTAAAAGTAAGGAAAACAAGAACCTCCAAAAACCAACCAACACTCTTAAAAATGGCCGCTTTGGATCATAATTTTCTTCATTTTGTCTGGAGACAAGTTAAGTGTTTGTGGTTCTTGATGTAGCAAATAGACTAATAGGCATTAAAAGAGAGACTGAATATAGACCGGGAATCTTGTACTCATCTTCTTATACTCATCTTCAGAATTTTATCTGCTTTAGGACAGGCACATCATGTAACTGAGTTTCCTCATAAATAATGGATAAAATATTAGTCCTGTCTAAATATGTGGCTGTTGTAAACAACAAAATTGGATATTGGGTGTGAAAATGCCTAATCCTAAAACTATGATGTTTTTTTCAGTTACTGGTCCAAAGCCCTATTCAGGATCTATTGCCTTTTATGAGTAAGCTTCTGTGTGAATACCTACCTAGCAACCCAAACTACTCTTCTAGGCATTATTAATAGTGGGAGATAGTAAACAATCAAGAATGTATGTACTTGGAAATTACTTGCTAAAGGATTGGGGTTTTGATATTTAGTGTGGTTCCATCCAATCAGATCTGATGGGATCTTCGTTAAGTCATTTTATCTGGCAAGCTCCACATTAATCAATTAAGCTGTTTGGGGCCATGCATGATGTTTTATAATTCTAAGGTAATTTTCCAATAAATTCTGGGTCATCACTCACCCAGAGGCGCTAACAATGCCACAGAGGCTGAGAGGGTCTTGGATCCGAGATTCTACTCAACCTCCTGTGGCGCACATATTTGTTATTTCTTCTAGAAATCTGGTCACAGCATATCAAGGGTAATTTTTCTGTTCAGTTACGGTTATTTTCTTAACAGCAAGAAATCACATTTCACATACGGAAGGCCAAGAACAGGTAATTTTCTTCTTCTTGATATTTGTTGAATGCCTACAGATAACCAGAACCTGGGGTATGGGTATTACACATATTTCTAGTCTAATAACCATGAGAAACAAAGAAAGGGTGAGCTCACCTCCTTTTTGACTGGGAAGGCATAGAGCTGTTGGAATTAGGAGACAAGGAGCCTTCTTGCCTGAGAAAGACTCTTTGGGGCTAGGACCAACTATTGCTTGAAGCTAAGCCAAACAAAACATCATGTAGCATCTAAACCCAACTTCCTTTCTAGGTTAATCCCCTTCGCTTACAGGCTTAGGGAAATGGGGAGAGCAGAATTTAAGAAGATGTAGGTAGCACAGATGACTGGAATCATGATTGTCATTGAATAGAGGTGTAACCAAGAAATCAGGATTTAAGGAATGATTTTGGTTACAGAACCATTATACAGATATTCCTTTTTGCTTTCTGGTATATTGGAGTAGACAGAGGGAAATATCTGAAATCTCTAAATCAGGCAGCCTTGATCTCTGACAATGATTGTATAGCCCTTATCTTCTGCTTCTGTGGTAGTAAAAACCTTGTGACTAACCTCCATTTGTTCCCAGTTATCCAGTTTTCCAATTTTAGAGTCTTGTAAACACTAAAGATAGTTCCTAATGTTTATTAATAAGGGTCGTAGGTAACCCTTATTAATAACCCATTCCCAAGTCCAAAGTAATCTTGATAACCGAGACTGTATCTAACCAAAATGGGCCCACATGGTATGTGCAGTAGCTTTAAACTTTAATCTACAAATCACCTATACCTCATTCCACCATTTTCTTACACGTTATGTGACTAAGCATATAATCAATCTGTGCTCGCTCAATAATTAGATCACCTCTAATGATATCATCTGGGGCCACAGTGCTAATTATCCTAAACCCTGCCCATCTTTTAATGCTATAAAACTATTGGACTTACTGTAGTTTGGGGAGAAAGATTTTGGGACTGCTAGGCCATCTGCTCTCCTTCTATGATTCCAGTAATAAATTCTCTCTTTGAAATCCCAGTGTCTCAGGAATTGGTTATTGAGTGCTTTGGACAAAAGAATCCATGGCTTTTGTCAGGTAACAGGGAAGAAACTGAGATACTGGTAGAATAAGTCAGTTATTCAGGTTCTGGAGAAAGTACACCCAAATGTAGGTCTATTTGCTTCCTTTAACTGTACTATAATTCTGTGAGCAGCTCACAGGGAATGAGAAGCACTTCCTCACAACTCTCTGCATTTCCATGTAAGGGTAATGTGGCCAGCAAGAGTTTCCTGGGATTCATTTGCGTCCCAATGGATAGGTAATTATCAAATCTTTAACAGGTTCAGAACTTTCACAGCACCTATAATATGAAAAGCAAAAAGAAAACAAAACATTGTGCTAGTTAGGAAACAAAGCTCATGGAAAGACAAGTTATTTTCTGCAAGTACCTTTAGCAATTGTTTCTTTCCAAAAATTGGCATCTTTGGCCTCAATATCACAGGGGAATCCTGCAATGTTGATGTAGATATTGCTACTCTAAACCCTCATTTTTCCATCTTCAGCAGCAGACTAATTTGAATCTGCACTAGCTATTGCTGGTTATTTTTAAGATTAGTGATGGGCTTCAAGAAAAAGAAAGTACAGACCCGCTTTTATTTACTTACCTGCTGTTGCTATGGAGGTAGAGAATTCTTTATAGTTTGAACTATCTTCATACTACATAATATAAACTATTGTGCTCAACTGAATGCTGAATATTTTATTTTTGAATTTTCTGTAGAAAATTATAGTCATTTTTATAACTATTTAACGTAATGACATTATAATTCCCAAATTTATTAATATATCTCTATATATGTATTGCATTTTATTTTCTTTTAGCTTTCAAGTTTCCAAAATATGTTTATCTTTTTTAAAACATTAGGTTCAACAATGTTTATGCTACCTCTGTAGTTCAGAAATTGTTGGAAGCTTTTTTTGGATGATAAAAGAGTTGACATTGACCTGAATACTAACAGCTGAATAAAACAGGCTATGCTTTCACTTTTATGAGATAACTAATTGAACTTGAGAGTTTCTATTATGGATCTCCAGGTTATATTTTGTTTGAGAGCTTCATTTATCAAATGTAAAGTACAAAAGAGACTTGAGCTATTCATGAATCTCCACATGTTCTCTTTCTTGGTGCCAAAACTTTTGGAACAGAGGTTTAAAACATAAAAACTATTCAAGTTCAATTGCATGTTTGTATATGGTTCTATTAAAAGAAAAAAAGTCTATCTGTCTGATTGCAACAATTAATCCTTACTGAATTACTTGGAAAATATTTGAAGGATTAGGCAAAAGTGGGTAAAAGAGTGTATATAAAATCAATACTTCACATATTGGTATAATACCTTTAGAAAAAAAAACAGTGTTCTATATTTTTGTAAGCCTCTTACAAAAAATTTATTTATTTATTTATTCAGTTTATCCATGATTTGTTCTGATAAAGTTTTAAAATCTTTTGTTTGATTTTTAGAAATTTTCTGACTTTGCAGTTTGGAAGAATATAATTTAACATTAACTGGAAAGTAAGTTTAAAAATTATAATACTCCCTTAAAGTTAATTGTTTTCAACATATACAAACTTGTTCAAATGTAGGATGTTTAAATTGTCCTTTAATAATAGCTGGATTTTATTTTTGCTATTCTTATGTCTAAACTTTATAAATGTGCTAAAGTACAGCAGCTATCATCTTCAGCAAAACTACAAACTGTGAGTCTGTCTCCAGGACAAAGACACATGGATAATATTTAATTCATCCTGTGCCAAATCCTGAGAATAAACATCAACGACAACAACACAAGCATTAATAAAGCAGCGACAATAGCACATACGGCAGACAGAAAATAAACAGAGATCGTAAAAATTATGTCATGGCCACTAATTGGCTATATCAAGTCCCAACATTTTACCTTTTGCAAAAAACAATTGTTCTATCCAATCTTGACCCAAGTCTATTTAGAAATGATTGGGCCCTCCAGCTGGTCAAAGACCTTTCTTAGCTTGCCAAATTCCATAGGAAGTTACCACTCAATTCCAAGTCAGATGTTGGTTAAGTTTGAGCGAAAATAGCAGCAGCAGCATAGACACATTTTAGAAGATATAACCAGGAATTCTCTCTCTCTCCACACATGCTTATTTAAATTCAGTTGAGATTGTTTTTAAATGGTTAAGCCAGGCTATTAACAAAGCTCATACCTGATGGCGTCATATATCTTCCATACTCCTGCTGAAAGGGCTTCCACTGAAGTGGGTTTGCACATTATACCAGGAGCTGATATAAGGTACAGACACATAAACATCCCCAGGAAGGCAGCTTTCCTGTATTTGTTATGAGAATTAACGCTGCCATCCACTGATTGATTGTTGTAATAGACTTTTTACTTTAGAGCAATTTTAGATTTACAAAAAAAACAGCAAAGATTGTACAGGTTTCCCATTACCCTGCACACAGTTCTCCCTATTATTAACATCCTATATTATTATGGTACATTTGATACTTGTAATTAACGAAGCCACATTGAAACATTTACTGTGATTCTCTAAAGTAAAAAAAAAAATCAGATTTCTTTTGTTTTAATGAAATTTCCTTTTTTTTCCTTTTGTTCCAGGATCCCTTCTGAGATATCACATTATACTTAGTCTTCATGTCTCCTATTGACTGTGACCATTTCTCAGGCTTTTGTCGTTTTTGATGTTATCCGCCCTGTTGAGGCGAACCAAGCAGCTATTGGAGGATGACCCTCTGCTGGGGTTGACTGAGGTTTTTCTCGTGATTACAATGGAGCTATGTGTTTGGGGGAGGAAATCACAGAGGTAAAGTACTATTCCCATCACATAATATTAAGGGTCCCTCTTATCAAGGTGACTTACCACTGTCGATGTTGACTTTGATCACCCAGCTGAGGTGGTGCTGTTGGGTTCTCCACTGTAAAGTGACTTTTGCTTCTCACATTTTCACACTGTAATCTTAGGAAGGATGCCACTCCGAAAAGGTCACATCTGAATACAGAGTAGGAAGTTAGGTTCCACCTCCTTTATGGTAGAGTATCTCCATGAACTATTTGCAATGTTTCTGTGAGGGAGGTGTGTCTATTTTCCTTCTATTATTCCTTTGACCATTTATTTACATCAGTAGGGGCTCCTGGATATTTTGTACCTTGAGTTGTTCAATTGCTACTTTATTTTCTTGCTCAAATTGATGTAGATTTAGCTGGCGGGATTTCTTTCAGTGGGCTTCTGTTTCCCTTCCACCTTCCCCCATCACTCTTTTACTGTTGTATTATTTGTTTTGAGTTCTTTCTTGATTCCTTGCACTACATGACACTCCAGTCTAACTTAGTATATTTCCTGCCTGACTTTTAGAATCAGCTATTTCTCCAAGGAGCCCTGGTTCCTTTTATTGGAGGATAGTATTAGCAACCAAAATATGGGTACAAGGTATGCTTGTTGCTGCCAGAATGTCAGCTTCTAAACCCTCCCAGCTAACAGAAATGGTATGTGCATATTCTAACCATGTAGACTCACATACCTATAAATATTTTAATAGGTAGCCATCTGCAGCCATATTACACCAAACATGAGCTCATACTGAAGTCTCCAACTGATCTATACCACAAGGATTATATTATGCTACAGAATGAATTAGGAAGTGTTATCGCTGCTTCAATTTTCCAAAAGAGATTATGGAGAATTAGAATAATTTTTTCCTTAAACATTTGCTGCAATTCACTAGTGAAAGCCCTGGACCTTGTAATTTCTGCTTTGGAAAGTTATTAATTATTGATTTAACAGGTATAGGCCTATTCAGATGATATATTTCTCTGTATGTGAGTTTTGGTCATTTGTATCTTTAAGGGATTTTGTTCCATTATATCTCCTTTATCAAATTTGTGGGTATAGAGCTGTTTGTACTACTCCTTTCATGCCCATTTTCTCTTTCATTTTGATCTCGGTAATTTGTGTCTTCTTTCTTAATTAGCTTAGATAAAGGTTTATCAATTTTATTTATCTTAAAAAAATACTTTCGCCTACATTAATATCATCTATAAATGCCTGTTTTCACTTTCATGGATTTTTTAATCTAATTTTTGTTAATTCCTTTCATCTGTTTCCTTTGGGTTTTTCTTTTCTTTTTTTCTCCTTTCCTAAGGTGGAAGTTTGGATTATTGATTTTAGACATTTTTTAAACATACATATTTAACATTATACATTTTTTCCCTGTTCATTTGAATAATGTTAATCTGTTTTCAGTTAATCTAATGGCTACCTTATAACTTTATTTCATTGTTCTTTTATCTTTTTCTTAAGTTACAACTGAAAGTACTCATTCCCCCTCTGTTCAAGAATGAAGTTAGCAAACTCAATCTCTCCACCACTCTAATTTCTCTCTTCTACCTAATTTGAATTTACTATCCTATTCTTCTCATTCTGTTTTTTTTTTTTTATTTTGTACGCTGTATGGCAGGGTTACATTTCATCATTTTTCCATGTGAATATCCCATTATTGTAGCACCATTTGTTGAATTTTTGTTTGTTTGTTTTTTGGGGTTAGGAAGTGCATGGGCCAAGAATTGAACCTGGGTCTCCTGCACGTCAGGTGAGAATTCTACCACTGAACTACCCTTGTGCCCCTCTTATTTCTTTTTGCACCATTAAAATATATTTATAGTTATACTTTGTCATACTTTATGTTATTTAAATTCTCTTCTAGAAACACATTCTTCATAAATGTTTAATCTCAGATCTGCATTTCAATGCATTTGGTGCTCAACCAGGGCTTCTTCATGTTGGTTCCTTGGGGAAGTTTGGTCAAACTTCCCTTCCCTATATAATTATGAAAAAAAAATCAGATGCTTAAAGGGAAAAAAAATGTCATTTGAGAATTTTTTTTTCTCAATGGCTGATTTCAGTGTACATTGATATTTCTCTCTTCTGATGAATAAAAAATCTGCCAGAAGGCAGACAAGTGTCTGATTGCTTGATTTGCAGGCTTTTTACTTTGAATAAGCACCAACAGTTCATTCATCATTCATTTGGGGACTTTTGTGAGATGTTGACAAATTGAGAAGCGGAGCATACATGACAGAATATTATCAAACTAGAACAATCCTCCCAGGACTGAGCATGTAAATTCTGATGATGACGAGACAAGACTGTCAAAGTTGGATGCGCCCGTGCCTGCTTGAGAAACATTATAACATCATTACAATACTTACGGTTTGTTGAGCACTTATGGATCAGACACAGATAATACAGATGGATATCAGAACTCAGAATCACCATGAAGGGAGATATCTCAAGCCCAATAGATGGGGAAAACAAAAATAATTTAAGTACATTTTTGAACATATACCAAATTAATAGAGTTGAGTCCAATAGGGTTTCAGACTTTGAGCTCAGAGTTGATAATATTTCTATCATAATAGATGCTAATGTCAATTATTCTCCAAGGACAGCCTCTTTATCAGAATGAGGGAGGAAACCAATGTTTATGTATTTTTAAGCAAAGAGTCTGAAAACTGGAATCTTTCTAAAAGCATGGTATTGAGGATCATACTTCCTATGAATCTAAAGAATGCAAATCCCTTTAGGAATAAGGAAGGTGTCCCAAAATGAATAAAAAATACTTATAAAACCTGAAAATGAAGGTTGGCAGAGATAATCTTAGTTAAAAAATTGCAACCCTGCACAGCATCCAGGACAAATTTTCATGATTTTTAAAACTTATTTTCCCTCTTTAAAAAAAGTGACTATAAAGTACATTCAGAGTTCTAATTTTAAATGTTAATACAGCAAAGAAATATATTTTAATCTAATTCAAAAATATGTAAAAAACACTTGTACTGAAAACCTGTAATGTTTCTGAAAATGAATTTTGCCCAGTGCTTTTCTGGATTTCCTAGGCTGCTACAGTCATGGATAAGTAAAAAAATCTGTTGAAAAGACAAAATTTGAAGATTGCATTTTTAACTCTAACAAGGAGCAAAAGCCAGGTTTTTAAAGAAAGTATTAAATCATATCAAAATGTAAAAGTATATATATTTAAACCTTACTCTGGGAAGAAAATTAAATACTGCAAGGTGGAAATTCAGGAAGATCTAGAAAGAACAGAAATATTTATTGGGTCTCTTTAAATATTGTGCCGATTTGAATCTGTTATGTACCCCAGAAAAGCCACCTTCTTTTAACCCAATCTTGTAGGGCAGACCGATTGTAGGGTGGGACTTTTGATGAAGTTGCTTCCATGCAAATGTGACCCTTCCCATTCAAGGTGGATCTTAATCTGCTTACCAGAGTCCTTTAAGAGGGTTCAAAGAGAGAGGGGTTAGACAGAAACCTCCTGGGAGATCCTAAGCAAAGAACTACAGAAACTAAAAGAGCCAAAACTTGGAGAGAGCCAAAGGAAGCTAAGAGATGAAATCTAGAGTGCCCCAGAGAAGCTAAGAGAAGACTCACAGACTCTTAGAGTGAGAAATACCTGTGAGATGCTGAGAGAAGACTCACAGGACACAGGGAGAAAGCCACAGGAATCAGAAGCCAAAAGCAAGAACCAAGAATGAGGACCAGCAAACACCCGCCATGTGCCTTCCCAGCGGATTCAAGGTGTCCAAAGTGCCTGCGGCCTTTCTTCATCCTGTTGATGCCTTAATTGGGACATTTTAATGGACTTAAATCATAAATTTATAACAATAAATCCCCTTTGAAAAAGACAAGACATTTCTGGTATGTTGCATTCCAACAGCTTTAGCAAACTGTAGCAAACATATAGTTTGACGTCATTGTAACAATATTGGAATTAATTACTTATTCATCTATGTGGTTGGATTTATTATACTTTATTTTAAAAAACAAACACATTCTTGCACAGAACAATGGGCTCTACTTTGAGAGGTACCAATCATAAATGCATATAAAAATGTATTTGTATATATCCCTGAGAGTGTGGGTGTCCAATTATGGACATGAGAAAGGTTCTTATGACTAATTATAGCAACTCTAGTCTCTAATTTGACAAAGAGTATGCCAGGATTTATCAATGTATCAATGTCCTGTTGCTGAATAGCCCAAATAAACAGACAAATCTCAGCAGCTTAAGATGGCTGCCATTTTTGTCTGCTCATGATTCTGTGGTATAGTGACTGGGCTAGGATAATTTGGACAGTTCTTTCCTGGTCAGCCTGGATTCACTCATGTGACAGTAGTCATCTGGCAAATGGGCTCAGGTTAGACATTGCATAATGGCTTCACTCATATATCTGCAGTTTGTTGATGGCTGTCATCTTACCATCTCCTTCCCCAAGTAGTCTGGTATTCTTAGGAGGGTACCTCAGATTTTGTCATGTTCCAGGCAGGGAGAGTGGAAGATACACATCTTTTTGAAGCCAAGGTTCAAAAGTCCCATAGTGTCACTTTTGAAGCATTTTATTGGTCAATGCAAGGAATGACACCGGAGCTCAAGGGTGGGGATATAGACTCCAAACCTTGATGGAAGGATGGAAGGACTCATTGTGACCATCTTTGCAAAGAGTTTACCAAAATCAGTACATGATTGAGTTACTGGTTTATATTATGTCCTTAGCCAGTTGTTCCAGAATTCCAAACACGCATTGGGAAATACATGAAAAGTTATTTTAAATAAATATATATGGCATCAAATAGCCTGAATTTGACCCCAAAGACAACAATCTTTATTAGAATCATTCTTTGGATTTCTCAAAACTAAATAATCAAAGAAACCTACAATGAAAATGATTTAAATATACCATATATACACAGACTCACAATCTGTTAAGAACAAAAACAGACCCCTGTATTAAAAATATGAAATTATAACCTTTAAGAAATATAGTTTTAGATGGTAAATATTATGAGAAAAGCTCTCAGTATTCATTAATTAAACCAAGTCTTTCTAGAAAAGCTCCCGTATCTCAACAATCAAGTAAAAGCTATCACCTGAAACTTGAGTGTTGCATGTTAAGAATCTGCAGAGGTTTAGGTCAACTGAGGACATCTCCCAGTTTCAAAGTTCCACTGGATGCATGGATTTGCCCCTTTTTTTCTTAATTAGGCACCAAGATGAATTATGATGCTTTGATAAGTTCGTCTAGATACACTCAGGGAGAAACCATCTGAATAAGGATTGTATGGGCACCCATTGCTTTGTCAGGTAAAGGCCTTCTCATCCAGCATTTTAACAATAATTAATCACGATACTAACCTTGATGCATGCCAACTTTATGCTCTCCAATAGATAGTGCAAAATACACATCCTGTGAATTATTTATACTTCCATATGGAGGTTTGTTATAATAATTTCTCAGTAATTCTAAACATTAGCAATTAATGCAAAAATGAAGATCACCTGATAAGTTCTGTTTTAAATTCAAGGAGAAAACTGACAAGCAGATAATACTTAACACTAACACAAAAGCCAACACAAAAAAGCTATCTCTTTCTGTCAAAATTTATCTGACAGTCTTAATGAAAGACCTGCACAAGTTTTGATAGTGTTTTCTGCTATATTCTCTTCCTTGAGATTGCTTTCATTTGTATGAAACATTCATTTTACCCTTGTTTCTTTGTATTTTCATGTGTTTTTTTTACTGTCAAGTTCAAGTCTGTAATTTCCAATTTCCCTGAGGTGTTTTGTTGAGGGTGAAATTCATTAGAGGACAGTCAGATAACATTTTAGATTAAAAAGTAACTTGCTAAAGTAAACTTTCTGTCATTAGTGGCTGAAATTTACTAAAACTTTGATGATCCAAATTATGTGTTGTTGTGAATCAAATAAATAATGGAGTAAGATATGTTATAAACCAGCGTATGCTTAGGTGTATGTTTATATGTATGTTATAGACATGAGTATAGGTATATGTATGGGCATGCATATGCGTATATATATATGCATATGTATCAGACAGCAAACATTGTATTTACGTGTATCCATTATGTACAAATGATCTAATCTTCACCAATCTATGCCCCTGTACTCTGAGTGTAGTTAGACCAGGCTTTTATTTCTATGAGCACTCTCTGTACCTTGTACCACAAAATCTTCACTAAACTGTTTTCTCTTCTTGAAGCTTTCTTCTCCTTTTGTAACCTAATTCCCTATCTACTGTGATGCATTTTAAGAGAAGCAAATTAACAATATGCATAGTTGATTTTCCTGAGTTGGATGTGCTATGGCCTGGAGAGAAACTAAATAAGGTGGGCAAATAAAACTTTTGACACTAGTATGCTCTGTGAGCCTCTCTATCCATCCACAGCTACATACGATAAGGGAGCCAAGCACTATTTTCTTAATTCTCAAAGCACCTCTTTGTCCCTTAGTTTGTTTTTCCAAATCATCAATAACATCATAATCAAATCTAAATAGTAATATTTTCTAAATTTTTCTTGGGTTAAAGTCTTTAACATTCTTCAATATTTTAAAATTTCCTGTAAATATGTATAATCTTCTGCTATGTGCACCCACTCCACAGACGTTGGCCTGTTTCAAATTGCACCTAAAAAACTCTATGTCCTGTTTTATTTCACCCTGTGTTATCATCAAATATACAATTTAATTATTTGTACATTAATTTTTATCTCCATGTCACACTCCAGCACAATAGTATAATTTTCCATTGTGTTTATGCCATAATAACCTAGTACCTACTGTTATATGATAAATAGCAAAAGTATATTTACTTCTATGGGCAGGCCAAGGTGGCTCAGTGGCAGAGTTCTAGCCTACCATGCCGGAGACCCGGGTTCATTTCCCAGTGCCTGCCCATTGTAAAACAAGACAAACAAAAGCATATTTACTTTTGAATGATGGATCTCAAAATCAGTAGAATGTGATTGGGGAGAAAGAAGAAAAAACAAGTAAGGAGTGAAGTTACGTTGATTGGGACCAAAGTTATGATAAATGCTTCTTTAAACAAAGACACTTGGAAAGCAGAAGTGATACCTGATCTTGTTCTAGATGAATGTAGCCTCTGGACATGTTTAACATGGCTCATAATCCATGTTGATAATGGTTCAAATGCGAGGCAGTAGAGATATAGCAGAGATCAACGGAAGATACAAAATTATGTATAGTCAATGAAATCAGTTTATGCAAACAAGTAGCATCATTAGAATCTAGATAGCTACTTGGACATAAAATAAAGTGGACAAGGTTCTGTTAGCTCTTTTGCTGCAGGGAACAAGGCTTCATTGCTCAACTCATCACCAGGTCAATCTCTCAAAATATGTTCAGTTTCTCAATGAGACATTGTCCTGGACCTTCTGTCTTAATTAACATATTTACCTAACCTAGGTGCAATCCAGAATCTAGAAGGCAATGTGACAACTTTGCATCTCTTCCCAGTCTTTTCTAATCTATTAAAATGCTGGTTAAATTCACCTCCAAAATATACAATTAGTTCATGTATTCATTCCTGTATCTCTATTGGCACATTCTGCAGGTTATTTATTTATTTTTGTCCCTACATCTAACCTCCCTGAGTGTTCTCTTAACATCCTTGGATTTCCCAAAAATCAAGCATCTCTCATCCAACCTCCTCACTCTTTGGTAGAGGGATTAGACTTAAGAATGAGGCATACTATTTATGGGACATCTGTGCTTTCTGCTTTTTTTTTTTTTTTGGTATGTGTTTGACTATCACTTTATGTCATGGTGCCTGGGAATTTCTGATTAAAACCTTCTCAGAGCCTATCCAATGGTAGATGCCAGGGACTCTTCCCCTTTTCCGGTTGGCCCACCCACTGAGCAGATTCCAGACAAGAAGGCTCCTGAATAAGCACATAGCATCTACTTTTCCCATGGGGACCCATACAGCCTTCTATCACTAAATGGTAGTCTTGCAGCTGCTTCCATAAACATCCACTCTTCCTGCCCTGCCATTGCAGGTAGCTCCAGCCACAGCTTTCTACCTTTATACTTCCCATCAAATACTACATAGATGAAAAATATTGACCTCAATAGTCTTTATGTGACGGGGACTCACTTCCTTCTGTTCAAGTCATTTCTACAACTGTTCCCCAGACATACTGTCTTTCAACCTCTTTGTCACCGTGCTTTTATTCAGTCAAGTTTGTTATTAGCTGAGGGCCTCAGGAATAGCTTGAGATCAGGCCTTTTGGTAGTAGAGAGCCTCATTTGTAAATATGGATGGATGTAAATACTCTTGCTTTTTTTCAAGCCCATAGGAAATTCAGCTGAAGATTTCCATTTAACATCCTCTTAAACACACACCTCAGCTTGCATGTGCATGCACACGTGCACGTAATAACACAGAACCAAAAAAAGTTCTTTTTCTGATTTTCAGCCTTGATACAGCATTATGATGTATTTTTAAAAAATCTAATGTTATAATGTATTCTGGACATATTCAAAATTTTTTCCAATGAAAAATTGGTGTGCTATTTCCCAGAAATTTCAATTTGATGTATCTTAAAATCCTCTTAACACAGGGTAAGTGTAGAAACTAAGGAATTCAAATAAGAGAGACATGTTATTAGCTTAAAAGAAAAAGGCAGTTTATAGAGAAGAATCATCTTCAATTTCTCTTAAATTTCTACATGACTCTAAATTCAATATTTTACTTTTGACTTATACTATCAAAGGAATAATAAATGCTGGCTCTATTTTAAAATGTAATAAGAATTTACAGGGAGATGGAGTTCTGAATGCTTTTAAAAGTAAATGGAAAGTGAGAACTGCAACAATCAATTGCCTACTTCTTGAAAGTGCACGTTAAATGATTACATCCATTAAACAAGTTTGTTCCCAGCATTTTAAGTTGATAAAAAAGTTCAAATTTTGACTCTTTCCACTGTCTCCTCCTTTAGGTTACTGCATTTTTTATTGAAATTTAAAAGAAAATACTACCTATAGTGTAAGAAAAGGAAAAAAAAAACCTTTTCTTTGCTTTATTTTGTTTTGTATTTTTTTGTGCTTTTAATGTCACTTACTTGACAAATATTACCTGTTCTTTCAATGTAGAATACTTGAAACAAACTCATAATTAAACACATAAAGAGAACCAGCCCACTCCATTATAAATCAATCAAATCTCATTTTCCTTAATTTTAGGCAAAATTCTAAATATCATAGGACAAAACTCTGCCAGAATTGTTCTATGATTGCCAACATCCTTCCATGATTATATTGGGATAGTATGGAGCTACCACTAGGCTACAAAGCAGCTTCATTCCTCTCTTTGCGAGTCAGATAATACAAGCTGGCTTCTCAGGAAAGGGTTGCAGTTTTTAGAAACACAAAAGGAGTTTGGGTGTTAAGTTTGTTTCTATCCAGTGGCAATGTTATTAAATACCCCATCCTCAGAAGAGCACAGATTTGTCTCTCCTCCATATTGCAAAGTGAGACCTGCAGGGCTGCCATCCATCAAGCCTGACATTAACAACTGGCTTTCCCATGGGACTGGCAAAAATGAGATCTTGCCCTTGCTCTTTTGGACTCTTTGTGCTATGTAAATAATAAAGTGGTGATTCGTTGGAAGTTTTTGTTGTTCCTGAGCCTGTGTTCCCATGATGTACCATATAGTGACTTGCTCTATGTATAGGATATGGAACAATAATACACCAGAGAATCAAGGATCCAGAGTCATAAAAAGGAATATACCTCCCAATTATTTGTGCCTAACTGAATATACATAACATAAGGTCACAGTTCAGAAATGTTCTAGAGTCATTTGACCACAATTTTTCTTTGATTTCAAAAATTTCTTAACTCACAGAAAGCATTATGAAATAAACTTTCTTCAAAGCAACATTTTTTCATGCATGATAGTGTCTGGATAGAATTAACATAAGGGATTGGTTAATTCTAATATGTGTTATAAATTAAGGACTGAAGATATCACCTGGAGAGAGTCCAATCCTATAAATATGCTACTGTCTAATGATTTATAAATTCATGAGTTTTTTTTTCCAAAAACATGTCAAGAGATCATGGGCTATTTATCAAAATTATGTGTGCACAGTATATGTATGTTTTTATCCAAGTACACTGACAGGCCCATTTGTCATAAAATATGAACTCAACTTTCAAATTGTATAGGTAGGCCAGTGCCTGGGGTCTGGGAACACTGAATATCTGCCAAGCTACTCGGTCAAGATGCTGCCAGCAGACATCGATATGCAATGGTTGTCAGCTACCATACATTCATTTGTCCCAGTACAACTGCCCCTGGCCTTAACTGCAGCTAATACCACCTTCCTCCCCTCCTAGAACCGTCTTTCCCCTTGTAGAACACCCATATGTACACAGAGCAGCAGCACTGAATTTCTTAACAGTGTGGTGACATTGTGATCCTATAGTGTCAGGATTCCTTGGGGCTCACAAACTATTTACATCTATTGATGTGTACATCTGCAGTAAAGAGAATACATGATTGCATTGCAAATCCTCTTAAGTTCCAGGTAAATGAGAGCCAAAATGATGCTCTGGGGTAGCTGTAGGATTGGCCACAGTGTGTCTGTAAATTAGATCTGAAAAACTCAGAGAATCCTGAATTTGAATAGGAAGAATGAGTCAGTGGAACTTCATTTAACATAAGTAACACTGTGTTTATGGAAGTCCCATAGTCTGAACCTTGTTTCATTATTATATTCAGCAACATATGGATGTTCAACAAATATTTCTTGACCAACTATGTGACTAGAAAACTATTCTGAATCACATTTAATTCTGCAACATATCTTTAAAAGTAGCAAGAGAGAAAATAGAGAATGTACCTGTGATACATGGCAATTTTTATAATTGTTGGATCTTGAAAATACGTTCAGGAAATTAAGATATCTTAATGTCTTTGAGAGTTTTAAGAAAGTAATTATTTTTGTCTTAAGATTATTCTTATTTTATCTATATAATGGAGACGGCAACTAATTTTCATCAAGTGCTTCCTAAATGCCAGGTGCTAAAATGTACAAATTAAAGTAGAAATTACAAGAATAAACAGACATGAAAAAATGACATTAAGAATGTTTTCCAAAGCAGTTAGGACTTATAGTGTCAGAACTCAGAAAATAAAATGTAATATTTTACTTGGGAAAATATGTTAAGAATATGTAAACATCACTTTAATGTAAAAGAATAATAAAGCTAATGGGGATTCTGGCATTGAAAACTGTGACAAAAACATCTTCATCTGTTTTTAGTCTAAATGTGTGGGTTGACATCTATCAATCTCAAATGCACTTTGCATTTAATATGTCAAAAAGTGGGGCAAGATGGCAGCATAGAG
>PVIY010000449.1:58944-169579 GCA_004026745.1 Myrmecophaga tridactyla
AAAAAAAAAAAAAAAAAAAAAAAAAAAAAAAAAAAAAAAAAAAAAAAAAAAAAAAAAAAAAAAAAAAAAAAAAAGAGAGAGAGAGAGGGAGAGAGAGAAGATACAAATAAATAAAATCAGAAATGAATGGAGGGACATAACCACTTACCCTGCAGAAACAGAGGAGATAATGAGAGCATATTATGAGCAGCTATAACCATACAAATTAGACAACTCAGAAGAAACTGACAACTTCCTAGAAAAGCATGAACAGCCAATATTGAAGAAGAAATAAAAAACCTCAACAAATCAAGCAAAGTAAAGAGATTGAAACAGTCATCAAAAAACTCCCAAAGAAGAAAAATCCAGGACCAGATAGCTTCACATGCAAATTCTACCAAACATTCAAGAAAGAATTAATACCAATCCTTCTCAAACTCTTCAAAAAATTTGAAGGAGGGAAAGCTACAGTAGTAGTTAAGTTCAGGTGTCAACTTGGTCAGGTGATGGTGCACAATTGTTCTGTTGCTATGGACTTAAATAACAAGCATGTGAAATTCATTTATGGCTGATTATATCTACAGTTGGCTAAGGGGAGTGCCTTCTACAATGAATGACATTTAATTTAACTAGCTGGAGTCTCAAAAGGAAAAATCAGAAAAGAGGAAATGTGCTCAGGCACAGACGTTCTGAGATGCAGAGAGGAATCACCCTGGTGGAAAGCTGTTTGAACCCAGAAGCCAGCAGAGGTTTTTGTGTGCCTTCCCATGCATCATAGAAGGCTAGATCAAAGCCAGCTACCTTTCCTCTAAAGAACTGGAAACTTGTAATTAATAAATCCTCTTTATAAAAGCCAGTCTATTTCTTGTGTTTTGTATTCTGGCAGCTTTAGCAAATTAAAACAGCTACCTAAGTCATTTTATGAAGCCAACCTCACTCTAATACCAAAGCAAGACAAAGATACCACAAGAAAAAAAAAATACAAATGAATTTCCTTAATGAATATAGATGCAAAAATCTTCAACAAAATACTTGCAAATATAATCCAGCAACACAATAAAAGAATTATAAACTATGGCTAATCAGATTTGATTCCAGGTTTGCAAGTCTGGCTCAACACAATAAAAACAACTAACGTAATATACTACATCAATAATACAAAAGGGAAAATCACATGATTATCTCAACTGATGCAGACTTTTCTGCATGTGACAAAATTCTGCATCCTTTCCTGATGAAAACACTTCAAAGGGTAAGAATAGAAGGTAAGTTCTTCAACGTGATAAATAGCATATATGAAAAACCCACAGCTAACATCATACTCAATGAGGAATAACTGAAAGTTTTTCCTCTAACAGATCTGAAAGAAGACAAGGATGCCCACTGTCACTATTTTTATTCAAAATTGGGCTGGGTGTTCTAGCTAGAACAATTAGGCAAGAAAATGAAATAAAAGGTATCCAAATTGAGATTGAAGGAGTAAAACTTTCACTGTTTGCAAATGACAGAATCCTATATGTAGGAAATCATAAAAAACTACAACAAAGCTACTACAGTTAATATAGAAGTATAGCAAATTGGCAGGATAGGAGATCAACATGCAAAAAACAGAAGTGTTTCTATACACTAGTAAATAGCAATCTGAGGAGGAAATCAGGTAAACAGTTCCATTTACAATAGCAACCAAAAGAATAAACTTTTTAAGAATAAATTTAATGAAGGACATGATAGACTTATACACAGAAAACTACAAAACATTCATAAAACAAATCAAGGAAGACCTAAACAAATGGAAGGGCATGCTGTGTTTGTGGATTTGAAGACTAGATATATGTAAGATGTCATTTCTATCCAAATTGATTTATAGATTCAAGGCAACACTAATTAAAATCCCAACAACTTATTTTGCAGGAATAGAAAAACCAATAATCAAATTTATTTGGAATGGAAGTGTGTCCCAAATAGTTAAAAATATCTTGAGAAGAAAAGATGAAGTGGGAGTGAGAGGTCTCACATGACTTCTTGACTTTAAAGCATATACAAAGCTACAGTGGTCAAAACAGTATAATACTGGCATAAACGTAGACAAATTGACTAATAGAATAAAATTGAGGGTTCAGAAATAGAGCCTTTCATCTACGGACAATTGTTCTTTGATAAGGCATTTATTTGACTCAACTTGGACAGAGCAGATTCTTTAATAAATGGTGCTTGAAGAACTAGAAATCCATATCCAGATGACTGAAAGAGAACCCCTATCTCACACCTTATACAAAGATAAACTTAAAATGGATCAAATACTCAAACACTAGAGCTAAGATCATAAAACTTAAAGAAGAAAATGTAATAAAATATCTTAAAGACTTAAAGTATGACATGGTTTCCTAAACCTTACTCACAAAGTGCAAGCAATGAAAGAAAAGATAGATACGTGGGATCTCCTCAAAACTATATATTTTTGCACATCAAAGGACTTAGTCAGGAAATTGAAAAGGCAGCCAACACAGTAAGAGACAATATTTGGAAACCACATATCATATAAGGGTTAAATATCCAGATGCATAATGACATCCTATAACTGAACAAAAGGAAGACAAACAACCCAATTATAAATGCACAAAATACATGGATAGACACTTTTTCAAAGAGGAAATACAAATGGCTCAAAATCATATGAAGAGGGCGGGCCACAGTGGCTCAGCAGGCAGAGTTCTCGCTTGCCATGTCGGAGACCCAGGTTTGATTCCTGGTTCTTACCCATGCAAAAAAAACAAAGAAAGAAAGAAAGAAAGCATATGAGAAGATGCTGAACACCACTGGCTATTAGGGAAATGCAAATAAAAACCACAATGAGATATCATATTATACTTACTAGAATGGCCATTACAAAAAAAAAAAAAAAACCAAAAAAACTACAAGTGCTGGAGAGGATGTGGAGAAATAGGTAAATAGGTACACTTATTCATTGTTGGTGGGAATATAGAATGGTGCAGCCACTTTGGAAGGGAATTAGATGATTCCCCAGGAAGCTAAGTATAGAATTGTTGTATGCTCCACCAATCCCATTACTAGTTACATATTCAGAAAAACTGAAAGCAGGGACATGAACAGACTTTTGCACATCAATATTTATAGTGGCATTATGCAAGCAGCCCATTTGGATGAATGGATAAACAAACTGTGGTATATACATATGATGGAATTGATGGATCTGTAATATGAAACAGAGTCATTATGCATGTAACAATACAGATGAAACTTGAGGACATTAGGTTAAGTAAAATAAGCCAGAAACAAGAAGACAAGTGTATGGTCACACTAATGCAAACTAACTATAATGAGCAAACTCCGAGAGTTAAAGTTGAGAACACAGGTTACTGGGAGATAGGAATAGGGTAGAAATTGGGCATTTAATGCTGAAAGAGTACAGAATGTTCCACAGGACTGATTGTAAAGATCCAAAAAATGATAGCACAATACTGTGTGATATCACAATATTGTAACTATAATGAACAAAGTTGAGTGTGTGTATGGTTGAAAGAGGAAGATTATGACATCTATGACACCAGAAGGAAAGAAAGAGGATAAAGATTGGGTCTGTATAACTTATCAAAACCTAGATAGAATGCACAATGGTGGTGACTAAATGTACAAATATAAGAAAGTTTTTCTATGAGGGGGAATAAATTAATGTCACCATTGCAAGGTTTAAAAAATGGGATGATATATTGAAAAATACAGTTAATACAAACTAGTGTCTATAGTTAATAGGAACATTATAATAGTCTTTCATTAATTTTAGCAAAGTTGATATACAAAAGCTAAATGTCAATAAGAGCGGGAATATAAGGTTGGGGTATGGGATGTTGCTGTTGCTTCTGTCTCTCTTTTCTTTTCATCCTCTTTTTATCTTAAATAAATTGTAGTAGTGAATACATTCTTATGTAATTATACCAGAAGTAATTGACTGTACACTTAGGATGGGTTGTATGGTGTGTGAATAAAACTGTTTAAAAAATGAACACAAAGATACATGTGATAGATAAGATGGAGAGAGAGAGAGAGAGAGAGATGTACATATTCACTGTTGGTAGGGAAGTAGAATGGTGCAGCCCCTCTAGAGGGCAATGTGGTGGTTTCACTGGAGGCTAAGTACAGGGTTACCATATGATCCTACAACCCAGTTATTAGCTATATAATTCAAAGAACTGGAACCAGGGACACAATTATACCTTTGCATACTGGTGATTATGGCAGCACTATTCATGATTTGAAATGGATATAGATGACCTAAGGGTATATTGACAGATGAATGGAAGGGTGAATTCGGATATATTTGTATGACAGCATATTGAGAGGCTGCAGAAAAGAATCAAATCATGAGGCATGCAACTACATGAATGAATCTTGTTGACATTATTGTGAGTGAAATAAGCCAGAAACGATAGGACAAATATTGTGTGGTCTTGCTAATATAAACTAACTATAATGAGCACACTCTGAGAGTTGGATTCTAGAATATAGGTTATTAGGGGATAGAAAGTGGGCAGAGATTGGGCAATCAAAGATTAAGGATGATTAAGCCTCATCATAAAGATTCCTAGATTGTAAGATTTTTACAGCAGTCACATCAATTCCCGGGTTTTAACTACTATTTCTAAATTCTAGATGCTGTGCTCTTTGAGTATAACTTGTAGTTCCCTGGAATGCTGGGTATCTGTGGGGCACCTGAGACTCATAGAGTTCTGCAATTCTAAAAGTCAGCAGTACTCCATACAGCGACTGTTAAAGAAGCTGAGAAAGAGATCAGACTTCAATTAGATATGTGAATGAAACAGACGTGTTTGGAACTAAGAGAAATCAGAATACAGAGTAAAGGATGATATTGTCTGTATGTTAAGACCTCAACTTCTGCGTGACCAAAGGAAGAGATTTTTATTCAATCCAAAATTTAAATTTTCTGTAGCACATCATCTAATTTAACATGTCTCATCAGTTTATTTATACTACATAATTACCTAGAAACTTCCACAGAATGATATCTTGGCTGCACCATTCTATATTCCCACCAACAATGAATAAGTGTACCTATTTACCTACTTCTCCACATCCTCTCCAGCACTTGTAGTTTTTTGGTTTTTTTTTTATATATAATGTCCATTCTAGTAAGTATAATATGATATCTCATTGTGGTTTTTATTTGCATTTCCCTAATAGCCAGTGGTGTTCAGCATCTCCTCATATACTTTCTTTCTTTCTTTTATTTTTTTATTTTAATTTTTTTTGCATGGGCAGGCACTGGGAATCAAACCTGGGTCTCCAACATGGCAAGAGAGAACTCTGTCATGGTTAATTACAGGTTAATTAATATTCTGATATATTTTAGAGTATTTTGGGCAAAAAATTAACAAATATTTAACAATTTCCCTTGAGCAACTGGGGAACATGTGGAACTGTTAAACTTCCCAACCTGGGGAATTCCTAAAATTTTCAAGCATTAGGGATGCCCAATTAATAAGCCAAGCCCTCAATCTTGAGGCTTGTCCTTATGAAACTAATTTCTATAATGTAATTATGAGCCTACTTACAATTATGCCTACAGTCACTCCCAGATAACCTCTTTAGTTGCTTAGATTTGTCCTCCCTTTCTCTAAGCCAACACTGCAAATAAATTCATTGCCCTCTCCCCATGTGAGATGACTCTCAGGTATGTAAATTGGGAATTTGAGACAGGACTTCAAAGGATGTGTTTGTTCCTGATGTCATGGAAATGAGAATGCTTTTTTGACCAAAAGGGAAAAAAAGAAATGAAACAAAAAAAAATTTTCAATGGCTATGATATTTCAAATAGGGTTGAGAGGTTCATTCTGGAGATTACTTTTATGCATGCCTCAGCCAGATATTGCAAACTGCCACAGTATTCCAAGCCCCAACCAACAATATCCTGCAAATGCTAAAGAATACCCTGGACTCTATCTAAGACTCTATAAAAATATTTCTTGGGCCGGCAACAGTGACTCAGTGGCAAAGTTCTTGTCTGTCAGGCTGGAGACCCGGGTTCATTTCCCAGTGTCTGCTCATGTAAAAAAAAAAAATATATATATATATATATATATACACACACACACACACACACACACACACACACACACACATATATATATATTTCTTAATGTGTTTGTTTAGAAAATTAAGGCACCCAGATTTTTACTATGCCAAATATGCCTTGAAACCCAGAGGTACCAGTTTTTTCAAGAAAAACAGCCAGTTTTACTTCTCTACCTGATAAGATGAACACTCATTTCCAGCATGCAGAAGTTAAAATGGTCATTGCCCAGATATACCTGAAGATTGACAGAATGATCAAATGAGAGGTAGTAGGTGTAACTGTGAAATTAGGATTTAACAAACGATTATGACTACTGACTCATTATATAGATATTTCTTTTTTGAGACTAATGTATTAAATAGCTAGAAGGAAATACCTAAAATTGTTGAGCTGTAATCCAGTTGCCTTGATTGTTCCTAGTGATTGTATAACTATATAGCTTTTACCATGTGACCTAGTGATGGTAAAGGCCTTGTGACTGACACTTCCTCTGCCTGGTGTATGGGTTGATCAGTAATAAAATAAAGACAAAAAGTATAAAATAGGGGAGATAAAGGATATGGGATGTTTTTGAGGGTTTTTTTTATTTTTATTTCTTTATTTGTAGGAATGGAAATGTTCTAAAAGAATGTGGCACTGAATGCATACCTATATGATGATGCTTTGAGCCACTGAGTATATATTTTAGACGGAACATATTGTGTGTGAATGTATCTCAGTAAAATTGCATAAAAATGTAATGTGTCCAGAACCAAAGCAATGATCTGATCTCATACCACCCTCCACTGCAATTGCAGATGCCAGAGAGCTATTAATAGTTTTTAAGAGTCCCTCTCTTCATCACCCTCCCATATATTCTCCATGTCCACATCCTACTGATTTTGTCTCTTACACACTTTGACCCCCTAATTTCCACATCTCTACCCATCATACTGTCACTGTTACTCTTGCCCTGTTCATTTTTGTCTATATGTTTTTGCTGTGCCACCCATTCAAAGAAGCCTATATATGATAGCTATGGGCATTTTTCTAAACCATTTATACTAGACCTGTCTCCCTGCCTCTTTAGTTCAGTCCAAAAAACTCACCATTCTTAGGATAGTGGCATGGTCTACACGTTTCAGCATGGTCTCATTCTTATTTAACTCTTTTGGTTCATAGCACCAAATATTTGTTTTCTTTTCTACTATGCTGACTTCCTTTCTCTGCCTCAAAATCAGCACTTTCATGGAGGCGTAAACCTCAAAGTCACTCACATGTACCAAACTCTTTAAAAATCCTGGGAGAGGGAAAAGTGGAGAGTGTCATTTTCCCATTGTCATATATTTTGTAATATTGGAAAAGTATATTTCAATTGAATTAAGTTAAGATTAGAACAACTTCATTCCACTTCCCTTGTGTTGCATTAGATTGAAATGGCCACAAACATCTTATTAACCTACATAAAAGGAACTGGATTTGGTAAAATGCCATTTGACTCAAATTTACAAAAACATTTTGGGATGTCTCAATGAAATATGGGAGGAAGTACAGACTTCTGATTTGGAAGAATAGGAAGGTGAATTTTCAAAATTTTTATATTTATTTATGAAATTACTTAAAGAAGTTTAAGTTAAAACATTATTTATAAAGCATATTAAAAAGACAAAGAACAAAGTCAATTAATTCTATTCTTTCATTGAGACCAAATGATTGCAAGAACAACAATTCAACAAAAGAAACAAATGGATTTCAGATGTAAATAGTCTCAGAATAGGCCACTTAACACAGACATTGATATTTTGATATTTATGACAAGTTGGTCAATGAGTGTTGTCAATGTCAGGAGCATTTTATATTAGTTTCATTGGTTTTAATTTGTAATTAACACAGAATGTTTTTAATATCAACAATTGGACAATTCCATCAGAAGCTAGAATTCATTCAGTATAGTATTTAAGGAATGGCTTAATACAGCATCGAAAGTGTCATTTAAAATGATCACAGAGTGAAAACCAGCTGCCAGTGATCCTGGGCTCCTCTGTCACATGGCAAGGCACACAGCAGCATCTGCTTGTGTCTCCCTTCTCTTCCAGATTACACTTCCTTGTTTTTCTGGCTTTTTCTCTCTGTCTGAATTACAATTCTGAATGAGGTGGGTCACACCTTAATTGAAGCAGTCTCATCAAAGGTCCTACCCACAATGGGTCCTCACCCACAGAAATGGATTAAATTTAAGTACATTTTTCTAGAGTACATACAGCTTCAAACCACATGTGCTATGTCCACGCAATAGCATACTCTATAAAATGTACCCATTTTAAGTGTACAGGTAGATGAGTTTTGATAAATGGATACACCTGTGTGACCACCACCATAATCAAGGGACAATATTTCTAGCACCCCCAAAGTGTCCCTTTCCAGTCTCTTCCACTCCCAACCCCAGGCAAGCACCAATCTGCTTTTCTATTTATAGGTAAGTTTTGCCTGTTTCAGAATGTCATAAATGGAAGCCTGCAGCATGTGCTCCTTTATGCTTGGCTTCCTACCCTCTTTCTGATGTTTTTAACACTCACTTATATTGCCTCATGTCCCAGTAGTTTGTTCCTCTGAATTACTAAGAAGTGTCCACGATGGGAATGAGGCAAAGCTTCTCTAGTCTCCAGTTAGGTCTTTGGGTTCATTCCAGTTTGGGACTCTAATAATATAGCTTCTACAGAACTGCTGTACAGGTCCTTGTGTGAACATACGTGTCTATTTCTCATCTGTAAATACCTAGAAGTGTAATTGCAGTCATATGGTCATATTTCTTTTTTAAAGAAACTCTCATTTTCCAAAGTGATTGTATCATTTTACATTCCCCACCTGCAATGTACGAGAACTCCATTTTTTCCACACCCCCACCAACATTTAGTGTTTTCAGTTTTTTTAATTTCAGTCATTCTAGTGGGTGTGTAGCATCATCTTTGTTTTTTATGGCTGAATGCTATAATTTATTCATATAGCCCCCTTTGGGCATATAAATAGTTTCCCATCTTTTGCTTTCTTTTTCTTTTTTTCAGAAGAAATGAGAATGTTCTCATATTGATTGTGGTGGTGAATCTTTTGTTCTTACAAATAGTACTTCAATAGATAATCTTATATGCAAGTATATGTGTGGATTAAATTCCTAGAAGAAGGATTACTGGATGAAAGATTATGTGCCTTTGTGATTTGGGTAGATACAAATTGTCTTCCAATTTGTACCAGTTTACATTCACACCAGCAATATTTGAGAGTGCCCATTTCCCCATAGCCTTAAAAGTATGTTATTAAACTTTGGGAAATTTGCTCATCTGGAAGGTGTCAGTGCAGTTTTAATTTACATTTCTCTTATGAGTGAGATTGAATATTTATTCAAACCTTTAAAAGCCACTTGTATTTCCTTTTCCCTGAATTGTGTGCCATATCAGCAACCCATTTTACCATTGAGTTGTTGGTCTTTTTCTTAACTATTTGAGGGACTCTTTATATATATGTGTGTATATATATATATATACACATATATAAAGTAGATGAACACTTCATCTGGAATATGAGTTGCACCCTTTTTTCCCAGTGTGTGAAAATCTTTCAGCTTGTGTGTGGCTTTAGTTTATTCATGTTCCTTGCTGGGTGGAATTCCATTGTATGACTATAATTGTACATTTGGATGGGAGTGGGGATGGGGGACCTCTTCTTTCTGGGACCAGACCTGGCATTAGGAGGCCAGCACAGGCCAACCCACAACCGCCTCCTTATGGACCACCAAATCTTAATGTTGAGAGGGACAACATCCTCCAGGAAGCCCATGACCTGACCAGTAAGGGGTCAGCAGAGGAGCACTGAGGCAGAACATGGCCTGCTGGTGGCTTCCCATCAATGTCAACAGCCAAGGGCTGAGTCCATAGTTGGGAGTCCTTTGGAAATAAAATTTCCAAATATACTGTGGGCTCAGAATAAAGACATTTCCCCAATTCCCTTGCACTTCTGAGTGGCTATGTTACTAAACACAATGGGACATGAGTGTACATGACATGTACAACTTCTGGGTTGGGTCCCAAAGGGATGGGTTTGCCTTCTACTTCCATTCCTTATTTTCTTTTTGGATTCAGTAAGCTGTTATTTCAAAATAAAATGATTTAAAAAATTCATCATTAATATGCATTGTAACTTATCACATGCTTTTGCACCATTCACTAAAATTAATATATGATTCTTTCCTTTAAT
Organism: Myrmecophaga tridactyla; assembly: GCA_004026745.1. Classification (NCBI taxonomy): domain Eukaryota; kingdom Metazoa; phylum Chordata; class Mammalia; order Pilosa; family Myrmecophagidae; genus Myrmecophaga; species Myrmecophaga tridactyla. The sequence goes on from PVIY010000449.1 coordinate 69,260, forward strand.
CTGTTAATGTAGTAAATTTATTAATACTTTTAAAAATATCATACAATCCTTGTGTTCCTAGGATTTACCTTGGGTGATCATAAAAATGTTATCCTATTAAAACACAGCTAGATTCTTCCTCCTTAACAATTTTATTTAGGGTTTAAAAAAAATGATCACAGAGAAAATTCTCCTTATCAATGTATAATCATTTCACTAATTTTCCAGTGTCCTTCTTCCTAAGGATCTAGCTTTTGGAATATGTCTCAGTCTTCAAAGCCTTAATAAGTATATTAGTACAGATGTTCTAAAATAGTCATCAAAGTATGCATATAACAGAGTTTCATTTGGTCATTGAAATACTAAACAGTGTAACAATATCAGAGATTGCTCTAATCAGAAAGTTTCTGATTAAATTTCCTGATTTACATTACTCAGCATTAATCAAAATTCTCAAGTTATCTTTTCTGTCCCCAAATAAATTTTTATGCACCAACATGTTTTGGGGAGAGAAAAGGTGAAAATCTGTTTTTATTTGGCTTAAAGAGTATTTCAACCATTTAATTTTAGTTTTGGCTAAACACATAATTTACAAACACTTGTTAAGATAAATCAATTGATTTGATAATTTTTTTAGCTTGATTATCTATTCAATCAAAGTAATTGGCATATGTGGGACTGTAAATCTAATAGGCAAACATTATGGAACATGTATTTTTAATTATATATATTAGCTATTAAAATGTAGGATGCAAGAATATATATTGATAATATTGTTTTTCCTCTCAGAGCATACACTATGATTAAAACATGAATTCAAAAGTCTATTTTTTTTTATTTGTTACAATAATGTTTTGTGAAATTTTCCCATTGATGACTTTGCCTCTTGTTTTTCTTTATAGCACTGAAGGAAATTTGCATTGACACCCAGGGTATGGAAAATTATCCACTTTAAAATGATACTGAAGAAAGCAAGAAGCAATAGTTTTAATAGCACTCTTCAACAAGTAGTTACAGGACAGATCCCAAAGTTTGTCATGGGCTACTATACCATCATCACAGATTTTTCCTTCTAGTTGCTCCAGAATATAGGAGGCTAGAAGGAATAAATTTTTTTTATCATCACAATCAACTTTTAAAAATATTTTTTTGCGAAAAATAACATATATACCAAAAAAAAAAAAAACAATAAATTTCAAAGCAGAGCACAACAATTAGTTGTAGAACATATTTCAGAGTTTGGTATGGGTTACAATTCCACAACTTTAGGTTTTTACTTCTGGCTGCTCTCAGATACTAGAGAATAACAGAAATATCAATGTAAGGATTCAACAATCATATTTATTTGTTAAACCCTATCTTCTCTATAACTCCATCATCACTTTTGATCTTGCTATCTCACTCTTTAGGGGTATTTGAGCTATGGCCATTTAAAATTTTTCATGTTGGAAGGGGCTGTCAGTAATATGGGGTAGGGAAATGGAACTAGCTGATGTTCTGGAGAGGCTGGGCCCTCTAGGTTTCAGGGCTTATCTGGTCCAGAGACCCATTTGGAGGTTGTAGGTTTCTGGAAAGTTACTCTAGTACTGGAAACTTTGTAGAATCTTATATATTGCTCTAGGTGTATTTTTAGGATTGGATGAAATTGCTTTGGTTGGGGTTTGGCAAGTTATGATAGCTAGCAATGTCTAACTGAAGCTTGCATAGGAGTGACTGCCAGAGTAGACTCTTGATTCTTTTTGAACTCTCTCAGCCACTGATACTTTATTAGTTACACTTCTTTTCCCCCTTTTAGTCAGGATGGAATTGTTGATTCCATGGTTCCAGGGCTGGACTCACCTCTTGGAGTCATATTCCATGCCACCAGGGTGACTTTCACCCTGTCTATCATGTCCCACATAGGAGGAAGGGCAATGATTTCACTTACAGAGTTGGGCTTAGAGACAGTGAGGCCACATCTGAATAACAAAAGAGGTCTTCCAGAGGTAACTCTTAGCCATACCCACACAAGCGTCTCAAGAGTAAGTCTCAAGATCAAGGGCTTGGCCTATTGTTTGAGTCCCTAAAGTTTGATTCAGTATCAGGGGATTCCCTGATGGGAAAGTTTAAGTTCCATATTTTTTCTCCCATCCCTCAAGGGACTTTGCTGATACTTTTTGTTTATCTGCTTAAAATATTCTAGGCTATATCGAGGTATTACACTAAGCTATGTGGGATTAAAGGTCTTCATTCTTATTCTGGGCCCCTTGTGTTTCAGTTGTTCCAATGAGCTATCCAGACAGATTGAGTTAGATTGTGTGCTGTAGAAAATTTAGATTCTGGAGAAAATAAAACTTTCTTCCTTTCATCTCAAAGGATAGGTGTGGTTCTAAAATATTGATAATATCTTACTTACCCCTTTGTTCTGAATGACCTTAACCCCAACCTGACCAACTTCATTCTTATTTCTAAATACCAGGCTATAGATATATAAAACATCCTTTCAAAATCTAGAAATAATAATTACCACTCCAGACTCAATGTGTGTACTATAAGAGCTTACAGTCTAGGCCCCTGTTTTCTTATAAGCATTTTCTAAAGGAGACCATACAATAATTATTCTTTCATTTCTGGCTTCTTTGCTTAACCAAATGTCCCACAGGTTCATTCACATCATTACATGCCTCACAACTTGTTCATCTTTGTAGCAGCACAATATGTATACACTGTCATTCACAGTCTAATTCTCAGTCAGTGAATCCTTGAGCCATCTTTACTGTGGTCATAAAAAAGGAGTCAAAAGCTGTCTATCCTATTGTGCCTGGCTTATTTCACTCAGCATTCTGTCCTTAAACAGGCTCATCTATCTTGTCATGTGCTTCAAGACATCATTTCATCTTACTGCTGCATAATATTCCATCATTCATATATATGTATATATACCACATTTTGTTAATCCACTTGTCTGTTGATGGGCACTTGGATTGTTTCCATCTTTTGGTGATTGTGAATAATGCTGCTATGAACATTGGTGTGTAAATGTCTGTTTGTGTCATTGCTTTCAGGTCTTCTGGGTATATACTAAGTAGTGTAATTACTGGGTCATAGGACAACTTGATATTTAGTTTCCTAAGGAATTGCCAAACCATCTTCCACAGCAGCTATACCATTATGCACTCCCACCAGCAGTGCATAAGTGTCTCAATATCTCCACATCCTCTCCAAACAGTTTCCTGTTTGTTTCATAGTAGTCATTTTTATAGCTGTGAGGTGGTATCTCATTGTAGTCTTGATCTGCATTTCCCTTATAGCTATTTAAAATGGACATCTCTTCATACTTTTATTTTGAGCCATCTGTATTTGCTCTTCAGAAAAATGCCTATTCATATCTCTAGCCCATTTTATAATCGGGTTGTCTATTCTTTTGTTGTTGAGTTGTATTTTTTCTTTGTGTGTACAAGTTATCAAACCTTTATCCAATGTGTGATTTCCAAATATTTTCTCCCATTGTGTTGGCTGCCTCTCTACCTTTTTGATTAAGCTTTTGAAGCCCAAAGGTACTTTATTTTGAGGAGTTCCTACTTATCTATTTTTTCTTTTGTTGCTTGTGCTTTGGGTTAAAGTTTAGGAAGCTCCTATTACTATTACTAGGTCTTGAAGATGTTTCCCTATATTTTCTTCTAGAAGCTTTATGGTTCTAGTTCTTATATTTACTTTTTTTTGATCCACTTTGAGTTAAATTTTGCATAGGGTGTGGGTTAAGGGTTCTCTTTCATTCTTTTGGCTAATGGTATCCAGTGCTCCAATGCCCATTTATTGAAAAGACTATTTTGCTCCACTTCAGTGGATTTGGGGGCCTTGTCAAAAATCAGTTGAACCAGGGTGGGCCATAGTGGCTCAGCAGGCAGAGTTTTCACCTGCCATGCTGGAGACCTGAGTTCAATTCCCTGTGTCTGCAAAAAAAATAAAAAATAAAAAATCAGTTGACCATAGATTTGGTGTTCTATTTCTGCAGTCTCATTTTAATTCCATTAGTTAATACTTTGTGCCAGTACCATGCTGTTTGACTACTGTGGCTTTATAGTAAGTTTCAAAATCAGGATGTGTTAATCCTCCCACTTTGTTATTCTTTTTTAAGATGCTTTCAGGGTCTCTTTCCCTTCCAGATGAATTTGGTAACTAGCTTTTCCAAGTCTTGAAAGTGAGTTGTTGGAATTTTGATTTCTACATATTGAATCTGCAGATCAATTTGGGTAGAATTGGCATCTTAATATATTTAAACTTCTTATCTATGAGCAGGGAATATCTTTCCAACTATTGAGACCTTCTTTGATATCTTTTAACAATGTCATGAAGTTTACTGTATACAAGTCCTTTATATCCCTAGTTAAGTTCATTCTTAAGTACTTCATTCTTTTAGTTGCTATTTTAAAAGGAATTTTTCCCTTAACTGACTTCTCAGTTAGGTCATTGCTTGTATATCAAAATGTTACTGATTTTTTTTAATATTCCACCACCTTGCTGAATTTATTAGTTCAAATACCTTGTTGCAGCTTTCTCAGAATTTTCCAAGTATAGTACCATGCCATCTGCAAATAATGAAAATTTTACTTCTTCCTTTCTAATTTGGAAGCCTTTTATTTCTTTGTCCTTCCTGAATGCTCTATCTAGAACTTCTAGTACAATGTTGAATAATAGTGGTAACAGAGATCATCCTTGTCTCATTCTTGATCTTAGGGGAAAAGCTTCCAGTCTCTCTCCACTTAGTACAATGCTGGCTATCAGTTTTTCATATATGCCCTTTATCATATTGAGGAAGTTACCTTTGAGTCTTATGTTTTGAGGTGTTTTTATAAAAAAAGGACATTGAATTTTGCTGAATCCTTTTTCAGCATTAATCGAGGCATTTGTGTGATTTTTCCCTTTCGATTTGTTAATGTGCGCTATTACATTAACTGATTTTCTTGTGTTGAGCCATCCTTGCATTCCTGGTATAAGCCCCACTTGGTCATGGTGTATAATTCTTTTAATGTGTGTTGAGTTTGATTTGCTAGTATTTTGTGAGAAATTTTGCATCTATATTCATTATGGAGATAGGCCTGTAGTTTTCCTTTCTTAGAGCATCTTTACCTGGTTTTGGTATTAAAATGATATTAGCTTAATAAAATGAGTTAGGTAACATTCCTTTTTCCTTATTTTTTTTTTGGAAAAGTTTAAGCAACAGTGGTGTTAGTTCTTTTTGGAATATTTGATAAAATTCCCATGTGACACCATCTGGCCCTGGTCTTTTCTTTGTAGGAAGATTTTTGATGACTGAATATCTTTACTTATGATTGGTTTGTTGAGGTCTTCTATTTTTTTCCTGAGTTATCATAGATTGTGTGTTTTCAGTAATTTGTCCATTTCATCTGTGTTGTCTAGCTTATTGGCATATAGTTTTTTATAGTATGCTCTTATGATTTCTTTCAGTTCTTTGGAGTCTGTCATAACACACCCCTTCTCATTTTTGATTTTGTTGATTTGCATCCTCTCTTTTTTCTTTGTCAATCTTACCAGTGGCCATCAATTTTATTGATTTTCTCAAAGAAACAACTTTCGGTTTTATTGCCTCTTTCTATTGTTCTTTTGTTTGCCCATTCATCTAACTCTTTTTTTAGTCTTTGTTATGTCTCTTCTTCTATTTGTTTGAAGTTAGTTCACTGTTCTTTCTCAAGTTCCTCCAGGTGAGCAGCTAAATCTTCAATTTTTTTCTCTTTCTTGTTTTTTAATATAGGCATTTAGGGCAATAAATTTCCTTCACAGCATAGCCTTTGCTGCATCCCATAAGTTCTGATATGTTGTATTCTCATTTTCCTTTGTCTCCAGATAGCTACTGATTTCTCTAGCAATTTCTTCTTTGACCCACTGGTTGTTTAAGAGTATGTTATTTAATCTCCATATATTTGTGAATGTTCTCATTCTTTGGTGGTTATTGAGATCCAACTTTGATCCACTGTGATCAGAGAAAGTGCTTTGAATCATTTCAATGTAATAAATTTATAAAGACCTGTTTTGTGTCCCAGCTTATGATCTGTCCTGGAGAATGTTCCATGAGCACTAGAGAAGAATGTATACTCTGGTATTTTGGGGTGTAATGACCTATATATGTCTACTGGGTCTAATTCATTTATCAGGTTATTTAACTTCTCTATTTCCTTGTTGATCTTCTGTCTGGTTGTTCTATCTATAGAGGAGAGTGGTATTGTTTCCCAGCCTTTTGGCTAAGATCAAGTGTAGAGGAGAGTGATGTATTGAAGTCTTTTACTATTATTGCTGAAGCATCTGTTGCTTCCTTCAATTTTGCCAGTGTCTGTCTCATATACTTTGGAGCTTCTTGATTGGGAGCATAAACATTTATGATTGTTATTTCTTCTTGGTGAATTGTCCCTTTTATTAATATATAGTGTCCTTCTTTGTCTCTTATGATGCCTTTACATTTAAAGTCTATTTTATCTGATATTAGTATAGCTACTGCTGCTTTCTTTTGGTTACAACTTGCATGGAACATCTTTTTCCATCCTTTCATTTTCAGTCTATTTATATCCTAGTGTCTAAGATGAGTCTCTTATAAGCAGCATATAGCTGGATTATATTTCTTTATCCATTCTGCCATTCTGTTTTTTTTAATTAGTAAGTTTAGTCTGTTAACATTAAAAGTTATTACTGAAAATGTGTTTCTTGAATCCATCATCATATATTTTGGATTTTATTTTTCAGATCTATATATTCTTTCCCCTCTTTCTTTTTTCATCCTTTAAGTTACCCTTACTGGTACTCTTCAGTTCTGTGCCTGCCTCCAGACCTTCTCCTCCTTTCTTTTCTTCAACTGGCAGAACTCCCTTTGTCTTTCTTGTGGGGCCAGTTCTTGTTGACACATTGTTTCAGGATTTGTTTGTTTGTGAAAATTTTAGTCTCTCCCTTAGTTTTGAAGGGCAATTTGTCTGGGTACAGAATTCTTGTCTGGAATTCTCTCTTTTTCTGCATCTTAAATGTATCATACCACTGCCTTCTCACCTTTATGTTGCCAGTTCGGTAGTCTGAACTCAGTCTTATGTGGTTTCCCTTGTATGTAGTAGATTGCTTTTCTCTTGCTGCTTTCAGGATTTTCTGCTTCTCTTTAACATTTGACAGACTGATCAGTATGTGTCTTGGGGAAGGCCTATTAAGATTTATTCTATTTGGAATTCTATTCACTGAGCTTCTTTGACTGATATATTTATGTCCTTTATAAGGGTTAGCAAGCTTCTCCCCTTTGTATCATCAACCACTCTTCCTAGCTCTTTACTCTTCTCTTCTCCTTCCAGGACAACAGTGATTCTTATATTTGTGTACTTTGTTTTGTCCATCATTTCCTTGTGATCCAATTCAAATCTTTCCATCTTTTTGCCATTTGTTGTTTTGAGTGTTCTAAATCACTTGTCCTGTCCTCTCGTTCTCTTCTTTCTTCTGCCTCTTCAACTCTGCTGTTGTGTGTCTCTAGTATATTTTTAATTTGGTCTACATCATCTTTAATCTCTATGATATCTTCTATTCTTCTATTTATTCTTTCAAATTCCTCTTTTGGCTAGTGTTTTCTTGATCTATTTTATGTCATTAGCTATCTCATTTATTTTTTTAGTAGAATTATATGAACACCTTTGATTAGTTGTTCCAACATCTGTGTCTCCTCTGATGTTTTAATTTGGTCATTAGGCTGGTTATATCTGTCTGCATTGTGATATGCTTAGTGATCTTGTGTTGTTTGCACAGCATTTAAGTATTTTGATTGGCTTACTTTGGAGGTTGATTTTCTTCAGTAATTTAAAGCCTTATATTTGCAGGATGGATGTGTAGCAGGAGGCAGGGCATATGTAGGAGCACAACAATGTGATAATGCGTTGTAGTGTAGTATAGGTTCAGGTTGAGGAGGCAACACTGGTGCCTGTGAGTTTGGGTGCCCAACAGTGGGGGAAGATATGGCTGTGTGGGTGCACAGGTCTGGAGGTGTAGGGCTCTGGTGTTTGCTGGTGTAGGGCACACGGCCCTTTGTGCACATGCACAGAGCTAGTGCAGCAGGATGGCATTATGCCTACATGGGCTGGGGGTGAATGTGGCTTGGCTGGCACAGGTCAGCACTTTCCCAGACCTGGAGGGCATGACTGTGGTCAGTGCACATATATGGCTCTGGGAGTGCTGTAAACTGATGTACCTATGTGCAGTGCTCAGTGGTGGTGGGTGGGGCTGCACAATCATATGGGCTGGGGGTGGGTATAGCCTGGGTATGGAAGTAAGTGCCAATAGCTTGTATGTGCTGATGAAAGCCTGCAGGAGGCAGGGACTGGGAAATAGGCCGCAGGAGTGGTAGGGTGAAGCTATACTAGTGTAGGAGAAGTGGATTGGGCTACAGGTTGTGGGGCAGGTATGTGCACAAAGGTTTGGTGGGATGGGGGCACTTGGAACTTGGGGATAGAGTGCAGGTAATGGGGTTCAGGTGTGTGGGGTATGGCATAAGTAATGGGTCACAGGGCTGCACTGGTGAGGATAGCATATTCAGGGAACACAGCTTGGCTTACTTCCTCCATATACTCCTAAGGGCTCCAGCCTTCTCTGTTAGGCTGTTTGCATGAGTCAGATGCTCTGCAGTTCTCTGCTTCTCAGTTTTTCAGCTTTTGCAACCAGGTTTACCCTATGTGATGTAGAAGACTCATCTAGGTCACTTATACCCTGGAATCGCCATCTCAGTTACCCTCCCATCCCTTCTCAAGCTGTTCTGTGGAGCAGGTTTGAACTCCATCTTTTCTATTCTGCCATCCCCCCAGAACTCCAATCTCGATTAGTTTTTTTCATGGGCAGGCACTGGGAAATGAACCAGGCCTCCAGCATGGCAGGTGAGAACTCTGCATTGAGCCACCATGGTCTGCCCTTGATTAGTTTTTGTTGTTTTTGTTGTTTGTTTGATTTTTGCATGGGCAGGCACCAGGAATTGAGCCCAGGTGCCCAGCATGGCAGGCAAAACTCTGCCTGCTGAGCCACTGTGGCATGCCCCCTTGATTAGTTTTTAACTCAACATTTTCTGGAATGCATACACTGATAATCTATAATTTGGGAATTATTGGAAAAAAGAAATCAAAACATTCAACTCCCTTCAGACTCCAATGACTGTGGCCCAGAGTGCTTGAAGAGCTTCTGAAACTTGTCGTGGCCACCTCTGCACAGGGGCAGTCCTCATTTCATTGGGCCTCTTCTAAGTAATGTCAAATCATAGGCCCATACATGCCTTTTATTTCATTGAGAATAATGGCAAAATTTTGGTCAAAAACTTAAAGAATGAAAACTAGGTATAAGTAAACCATTACAGTAATTAAGTAAATTCAAATATAAGTACAAAGTTCATTAAAATGATGTTTTGGCATGTGATATATCAAGGAATATGATAAATATTTAAAAACAAACACTATTGGTACCAGAACCCCAATATTCTGGATAAAATTAAAAATCAAGTTAATGCGTGAATGTTCTAAATGAAAGGTAAATCCTTGGAGACCAACCATTTAAAGAAACAGTGATTACAACACTTTTGAAAGAAAGTTCTAAATTAGATGCCTCCAGTTTTATTACAGAAACCTGATGAACAAGTTTTTCTTTTTAAGTGGACATAGATGTAAATCACCATTAATAAAAAAATTCAGAATCAGAGAATAAAACATTTTAAGTATTGGAATTATCACATATGCACTATAATAAAGCCATTTAATATTTGTAAAGAAGCATAAGAGGCTATGACAAGTATTGCTAAGGAAAATGAGTAAGAAACAGATGTGAAATTTTGTACATGAAATAATATGAAACAAAGATTTTCTAAATATAATAATTAAATTTATAAATTGAATAGATGAATTAAATGGATGATCAGAATTAGCAGAAAAAGAATTGGCAATCTGGTAAACAGACCTAAAATATTACTCCAAAAATACCTACAAAATATTGAGAGAAAATTGCTGTCAACTTAAATTGTTCACCTAAAACCATCTTTCAAGAAATGGAATAAATAAAGATAGATTCAGAATAGAAAAGGAAACCAATAAATGAATCTACATCTAATTGTTCCTCATTATGAAATTTCTAAAGGGTGTGCTTCAGAAAGAAGTTACATAACCTACGTAGAAAATTCTGAGATGCAAGAAACACAAGGATAAAAGAAAATAAAAATCATGTAATTAAATTTAAATAGATGGCATAGAGCAATAACAATCTGAAATATTGGACAAAATCATGTTAATTGGGAGAAAATCAAGGTAGGGTAAGATAAGATGCTACTTAACTGTCATTTCACCTAATAATTTAAATATAATAAGCCTTTATAAAAACAAATGAATCACAAGTGTCAGCCCAATGAGTCTCCTAAAATGAACACACCCATTGGATTACCCCTAGGGCATATAATAGGCCTAGCAGGACTAGGTCAAATAATACAACATGACCAAATGACCATTCCTCTGAGCACCCTTTTTATGCCTTCCAATCATGATTTCTTCTTTTTTTCCCACAAGGAAACACTACCTTAGCCAAAGCATGGAATTATTTACCCTTTAATATCAACCAATCTAACAAATATGTATAAATGCATAAAATTTGAATATTCTTGATGACTAGCTGGTTAAGTACTTTCCATATATTTATTTGTATGTATAGGTACATATTCTGGTGGAGGAAAGTGATGTTCAAGTTTCTTGCCCATTTTTATTGGATTATCTTCTTTTTTTTATTGATTTGTAGAAGCTCCTTATATATTTTGGAGAAAAGTCCCTTGTCAGTTATCTGTGTAACAATTATCTTCTTTTAATTTGTAGTTTGCACATTTTTCCTTACGCATATCATTTATTGTAATTTTAATTATCATTGTTTTCCTTTATTACTTCTAATTTTATATTTTAACTTAGGAAATATTTACATTACATATTCCAAGTTAATGAAGATATTTTTCCTAGAATATTTATTATTTTATTTTTATATTTAAATGAAGATTTTACCTGGAACTGATTTTTGGTGATGGTTTTAATTCACTTTCACTTTGTATTTTTCCGCAGGGATTATCAACTGAATCTTCCCCATGTGTAAGGATGATCCTTTTCTGATAGTTCTACAGTGCCAACTTTCTTATAAACAATTACTCATACTTTCATGGATTTGTTTGGTCATTTCTATTCTGTTTCATGTTTCCATGCATTCATATACAATTGCTGTTTTAGTTGATCACAGATGTAATCAGTCATAGAAGAAATCAACTGACTGATGATTTAATACAGCAGCCTTCCAGTTTAGCAATTGCCCATGAATTATCCATGCAGCAATGGGCAGGCCAGTGTTTGTCTGACCAGACAACTGGGCATCATCACTTGGCCAAGTTGACACCAGAACTTAATCACCAAACATCCATAGGATTTTTCATAAACAAATTATGTCATTCTGGAGCGACTTCACAAATATTTCTTTTCATGTGTATTTTAGCGCTTTTGAGTCCAATAAATCAGTTGAGAAAAAATAAAAGAAATCTTCTGAGATCTTGATTTGGATGACATAGATTAATTTGTGGAGAAATAATACTTCTGTAATATTGAATCTCCTTATAAGTAAGCAGATGAATATACCTTCAAATATTTAGGTGATCCTCCGTTGGTCCCAATATTATATCATTTCCTGAGTGAACATCTTCTCATGATTATTATCATTTTCTTATATGCTAATTTGCAAATGATAATATTGTGTTTATACTTTTTGCAGCTAAGGTAGTGATTGAGACTGTCCTCGTCTTTCTTTCTCATATCATGTCTGCTGTGTTTTAGTTTCAAGATTATGTCAGCCTCATAAAATAACTTCTAAAATATTACTTCTTTTCATAAAATTTGGCATATTCTGTGGAAATTATGTTATCCATCCCTAAATTATTGAGTAAAATTTGAGTGAATCAATCTATGTATTGTACTGCTAGAAGTTTTAATTCTGCATTGTAGTAGTTTGCAATCTTCTGGAATACAATATACCAGAAATGGAACAGGTTTTATAAAGGGGAATTTGATGTCACAAGTTTGCAGTTCTGAGGAAGTGAAAGTGTCCAAATTAAGGCACCAACAAGAGGTTACCTTCACTCAAGAAAGGCCAATGAGTAGAAACACCGCTGACAGATGCGAAGTCACGTGACTGGCATCTGCTGATCCCTTGCTTCTGGCATCCATTGCTTTTAGCTGCTGTTCCTGTGGGGGTTCCTCACCTCATTTCTCCAGGGATGACTTTCATCTTTTGGTTTCGCTTCACCCTCTCCAGGTTCTGGCTTGCTTAATGTCTCATGGTGACAGCTGCTGGGCTTGACTCTAAGCATCTCCAAACTTCCATGTTTGGCATCTGTGTTAGCTCTGCTCTGAAGTTTCTGTCAGCTCTTAGACTTCTGTCCTTTCTGTAGGCTCTGTCTGCTCTGAGCTCTCTCCAAAATGTTACCTCTTTTAAAGGACTTCAATAAACCAATCAAGACCCACTTGGAATGGGTGGAGTCACATCTCTATCTAATCAAAGGTCACATCCACAACTGGGGGCACTGCATCTCCATGGAGATTATCTAATCAAAATTTCCACTTACAATATTGGATCAGGATTAAAAGAAAAAACTGTCTACAGAAGATTGAATCAGCATTAAAACATGGCTTTTCTGGGGCACATAACACTTTTCATCTATGTGTTATATATCTACACATATTTATATTTCATTAGATATAAAACTTTAATGAGTTGATTTCTTCTTTGGTTAAGTGTTAATAGACCTTTTTTACTAGTCAGGAAAATGAAGGAAGAAATTTGTGATAATTATATGATGGAATACTGTGCAAAAATAAAAATAATGCACTGAGCTATGGAAGCACGCTTTACCATAGAATCCATACTGAATGTTTCTATTGATATTAAGTACAAGACCAGACAAAATTGAAACTTAGAGATATACAAAAGAATATACAACATTTGCTTATCCATTCATCCATTGAGGGATACTGGAGTTGCTTTCACTTTTGGGGGATTATGAATAATATTGCTATGAACATATGCATGCAAATATCTGAGTCCCTGCTTCCAGTCTTTCATATAGATACTTAGAAGTGGGACATATGGTGGCCAGGTCATATGGTAATTTTATGCTCAACTTTCTATAGATCTGCAAAACTGTTTTTCATAGTGGCAGTACAATTTTACAATCCCACCAACAATGTACTAGAGTTCAAATTTTTCCACATGTTGGCCAATACTTGTCGGTTTTCATCTTTTTGAGAATAGCCATCATAGTGGGTGGTTTTAACTTGATTTCTTGCTTGACTAATGATGTTGATTTCTTTATTGACTAATGATGTTGAGCATCTATTCATGTGTTTATTGACCATCTGCATATATTCTCTGGAGAAATGTCTCTTCAAGTAACTTTTAAAATTGGGCTGTATGTCTCCTTTTGTTGTTGAGTTGCAGCAGTGCTTTATGTATTCTGGAAATAAATACAATATAATTTTTTCAGCCATAAAATGGAATGGAGGGCAGAAATGGTGGTGCAGTGGCAGAGTTCTCGCCTGCCATGCTGGAGACCCAGGTTTGATTCCCGGTACCTGCCCATACCAAAAAAAAGAAGGAATGGAGGCAGAATACTCGCCTGCCATTCCAGAAACCCAGGTTCAATTCCCAGTGCCTGCCTATGCAAAAAAACGAAAAAACAGAATTGGCGTTCTGGTGCATGTACAACATGGTTGAACCTGAAAGACATGATACTGAGTTCAATAACTAAATACAAAAGGACAATAATTGTATGGCTGCACTTGAATGAAATGCATAGTATAAGTAAGTTCAGAGAGGTACAAAATATATTACAGGCTATGAAGACCCAGGATATGGGAGACAGGGGATAGGAATGGGGAGTTGTTGCTAAATAACACAGAGCTTCTGCTCAGGGTGATGAAAAAGTTTTGGTAATGGATGATGGAGATTGTATAAAAGTACTGGGAATGTCATTAATACCAACGAAATGTACACTTGAAAATGCTTAAAATGGGAATCTTTGAGTTCTATATATGTCACCACAACACATTTTTTTTTAAGGAGAATAGTCTTCACCTCTGGAGCAGTATACTGTCTGAGTAGGGGAATATGAGATTTTTCTGTGGTAATGGACATTTTAGTATGTTGATACAGGGTTGGTAAAAATTTATTGAGCTGTACACATGATTTGTGCACTTTACACTAGTATACTTCTATGAAAACCTGAGTCCAAAGATAAGAACAGGCATTTCCTATAAGAGAAATAAGTAAGGACAATTAATAAAAGTACAAAATGACACTCAGCCATGTTAATGACCTGGGAAATACAAATTAAACCATAATGAAATTCAGGTTCACAACCACCAGATGGACACAATTGGAAAAGGTGAACAATAACATGTTATGATGAGGATCTGAAATAACTGGAAAAATTAATCTTCACAAATCCTCTTCTCCTAGACAACTGTTTGACACTGCATAAAGTGTGTGAGAATTAGCACAACCACCTTAGGAAATAAGTTATAATTAACCAGCAAATTTGAGGATGTAAATAACCCACCAAGCCACAGTTCCGTTTTTAGATGTGAACTCTAGAGAATTTGTTGCATCTGTGCACCAAGGAGCAAGGATGAACTCCAAAGTGATACTGATGGTAACAATTATATGACAGTAGAAAAATATATTTTGATAAAGTAAAATAAGCATACAAACATGTACATAATATATTTATATACTTATATATGGCTCTATGCATGGATATGCATATATCACAGGACAGACTATATGAATTGATACATATTTTTTGATATACTCATAAATGTAATATGCCATGGAAATAAAAATAAATGTTTATAAAATGCATTTCTTGAGATAATGTAAAGTTAAAAACAGTAAGGTAAGAACAATTGTTGAATAAAATTCACCTATGTGAAGAGCAAACCTTGAAAACTAGAAAGTATCTTATTGTGGAATGCAATACATATTCTGTTCAACTATAAAAAAAAGCAAGCACATGACATACAAGGAATTTAGGGAAGCAGACAGGATGCAATTTACAAACTAACAGTTTAAAGAGCAATAATGAGAAACTGAAGTAATGATTCTTATAAGAAGGCATTTAATCAAGGGGGTTTAATCACCCAAAATAAGAAGGGAGAGAGTTTAAAGTCATGGTATACACAAAAGTTGTTGTCAAAGGAAATAGTGCCTGTATGGTATTAAGTTATTCCATTGCCAAGGAGAAGGTTTTAGCTGGCTTAGTTATCATCACTGTTCTCAGAAATAGTTTATTTACTTTGGTGGTCTGTGCAGATTAGAAAGAGAGACTTCAGGAAAGTGGTAGAATTGGGAATCCTGTGAAACAAGATTTCTTCAGGTTGAAGTGTAAATGTGAAAGTAAAAATAGGGACCCCGCCAATTATGGCTAAATATTAAGGTTGGAGGAGATAGTAAGAGCTAATGAGGAAGGATCATTTCATTTATTGTTTAGGATGAGGGAGGGGATGACAGAGGAATTACAAATCTGCAATCTTTGTGAGAAAGACTGATTAAATCAGCATTTTTAGGTGCTTTCATTTTTCCCTAATTGAGCATTGGTCTTGGACAAACCATGCAATTTTGGATTTTATAATCTTTAAAGATTAAAAGTAATAGAATAACTCTGATCAAAAAGAGTAATCAAGAATTACAGGTCACTTGTGGAACGAATGAGAAAAATGTAGTGAATGTCAAAGTTGCCTTAATAATGTCTTAGGATAATTATCAACAGCTTTCTCATTACTAGAATGTTCATTTGAACCAGATTCAGTGATTTTTCTCGTATTAGAAATTACTTTATTTGAATTTAACACCTCAGGGTCATATGAAACTGAAACTGTAAATATAGCTCATAAAATCCTTCCAGGAGCCATTGTTGTTATTTTATTGTCATTAAAACCTATATTTGTGATGGCTCCAGAGTTTCTGTGTAATTGGGACTTCAGAGAGGCCAGTAAGATGGGGAGGAGAATCATGGACTTGCTTTGATTCTCTTCCTAGAGCTCTTATATTTGATCGACTTTGATTTTGTGTTATTTGCACTGACTGAAGAAAACTGGTGGAATTGTGTCCACTTGGAAGTAAAAGGAAACCTTCAGAGACCTCTCTGAATCACTGCAAATTAGCATGTTCTCGTTCAGTCATCTTTTGAGTTTCATGCTCAAGCAAACAATTTTAGGGATGGAGTACCAATAAATATTGGATGTGTTCGACATATGTATTAATCCTGGAAGCCTCATGCCCTAATTTACTCTAATTATATCAGATATTTTTGCTAACAAAGCATTATATATATTGGAGGTATGGGAAAAATATGCCTACAAACCATTCTCAAGGAGATAATGATAAAAATCACCAAGATTGAGGCAACTTTTTGAATGCTTACTATGTGCCAGAAGCTTTCTATAGTTTATCAGAAAACCTTCCAGACAACTTATTATGCACCTTTTTCAGGTTAGGAAATAAATTCCAAAAAGTTGAGTGAATTGTACAATGCCATATAGATACCAAAATAATAAAATTGACACTAAACATCTTTTTTCTCTTTTATTCCAAATTTCATTTCTTTTTTAAAATTTTTACTTTTTTAAAAACCTGGAAATTGAAATTCACTTGACACAAAGTAAAGATTCCTGGTTCTCCCATTTTTTCAGTCATATGAATTTGAGCAAGCTAATTTTTTGAGCCGTTTTCTCCAATGAATAAAATCAAACCAATGAAGTTGCATTACCTATGTCACTGAAATACCATACGATTTATGTCACAAGTGATGTAAAATATTTAGCATAATCAGTATGTTATTGTGTGGGTACCAATTTATCTGATTCTACAGTTCATCAACTAACACATGCTATATATGACTTACAGATCAGGAATGATCTGCCAGGATCATATCAAAAACAAACAAAAAAAGCAACTCAACAGAGAGGGCTACAATGAGAATTTTGACTATCAATATCGTGATCAACCAACACCTGTGCTAATTTGCATAACGAATAGCTAAATAGGTTTTCATGAGGAAATTGAGGGGCTTAGTTGAAGTGACAGATACAGGAAATGGATTCTCACTGGTAAAATTAAGAGTATTTAAAACATACTGATTGGTTAAAATAGTTGAGGAACACTATCCACTCTTGCTTAAACAGGATGGAATAGTCTTGTTTACCTAAACTGTTTACCTCATACATATAGTACCGAAAGCTTGATCTCTATTCAGTTCTGTGTCCAGACACTGGTTTAGAAGTGATTTTTTATTATATGATGCCTTGAGAATATCACTGTATCTTCTCTGCACATAAGGCATGATTAAGATACCTAAAAGGACGAAAGTCTGGAATTCCATTGAAGTATGTAACAGGCTACATGAATTACTATCTGGTAATAAATGCTAGTTTGATAAATATCTGTTACCATAGCAGAATTTAATCTGTGGTTAACTTTAAATGCTTGCTCTTCAAGTGTTTTGGCAACAACCATTACTGATGAAAGGAAAAAAAAAAACCTTAGAGTTTTGTTTGCACTAATTGGCTATGGCAGTTTCCATTGATTCAGGTAAGATAATGTGTGTCAAAATACTTTGAAAACATGAAAATCCTGTGAAATGTAAAGAATCTTGCTACTTCCAACCTTACCAGTCTTGATTTTGAACACTTACAAATAATCCCCAAATATTCAATTTATAGTAAATTGCAAAGCAAATAAAAATAACTCTCCCAAGAAGTTGTGATGATGAAATGTACCCTGAGTGGCTTGTTTGCTAATCATCTCACTAGCTGGGTATTTGGTATTTCTCAGTTAGGGATTTTAGGGTATTTGAGGATGCCAAAATATCTTTGGATATTACTGTTTGCGGTTGCAAAAACCTTCTCCTAATAGCATGAGTACAGATGCAGTAACCTGAGATGCCTTCTTGGGTCTTATGTGATGAGAGGTGGGAGGAAATAAAAGAGGAACTATGCTTTGTTAGCCATATACAATGTACCAAGCCTCATTCCAACTAATGCATATTATTATGTATAGCAACTTCATGCAATAGCTATCTTACTTTCCTCATTTACAAATGAGGAAATGGAGGTTAAATAACACGAATGTCTTTGCCTTATTAGCTAGTGATAGAAATAGGATTCCAACAAAAATGAGGCTCTCTCAAGTGATCCCACTTCCATATTTAATTTCACTCAAAGTTCTTCAGAAGTGGTGAGCTAACACTTCTAAACCCAATGACAAGTATTTTAAACCTAAGAATTAGTGTCTGCATGTGGTGTAGATTTGAAGAATAGCCACATTAGCCAGACTCTTAGGTCATTTGATAGTTCGCATTTGCAGTATCTGAGAAACTTCTGAAAGAAAAGTCAGAAATTCAAAATGATAACAAAAATTGAGCTCAGCATCTCATAAGCAGCCAGCAGTGATCACATTAACAAAGAAGAAAATGCCCAGAAACTTTGGGAGACTAGAACAAATGGTTAGCAAAGGGAAGTCCATCAGAACCAGGTTATTGATAGCAGGAAGATAAATGGACAACTGCGGGGAGTTTGCACTCCAGGAGGACTTGCCCACTGTGAGATCTGTTTTCCATATTAGACTATGAAAGAATCCAACTATACAATTCCCATGACGATTAGATGAGATGATGCATGTAAGCTGCCCAATAAATAAGTAATGCTAGATACTAAATAAATATGTACTCAATACGCATTAGCTATGATGATGAGGAAGGTGGTGATGATGAAATCTGACTTCTTTCTGTGTTGGGCAGGGAAATGAGACTCCTCATGATTTCAGAATGCTGGCACACCCACTATCTGCCAAAATCTACCCAGAATGGGGGGTAAAAATAAAGCATGTGTGGGCCTCTTTATCTAGGAGACGGTTTCAGGAGAAGGTCGTTGGCACTTGCAAAGGGAGTAGTTTTAGACATAATTTTCTCATAATCCCTTCTCCCTATTCTGAACAACTTCTTCAGCTGAAACCGACAGCATTCTCCCTCTGCATTTGAATCACTCCCAGGATTAATGAATCACTCCCTTAGAGTCAAATGTCCTCAGTTCAATTACCTCCCTCAAGGACATATAGGTCAATTGCTTCTCCTTCTCCATAAATAACTAAGTCAAACAAAGACCATTTCTTGGAATTTAACTCGAAATATCTTCAACAAGATTAAGAGTTTCATATAGAGCCTATGACTAATGACAACAATCCATTCTGAGCTCATTACACAAACCCGTATATAGAAAATTTATCCTTTCGGAAAGGAACAGTGAAGTGCCTTAGGAGAGAGGTCCCTCAGGAGCTGTGCATAAACACGAGGAGATTTACAGAGAAGTCAAGGAAGAAATGGAAAAGGCGTGTGCCCTTTCACTGTATTTGTGGATGGTTTCTCATAATATAAACTACTCCGTTAGCACAGGCTAATTGCAAGTCTTAGTCTCAAAGGCTAATTGCAAGCTTTAGTCTTGAGCCATTCTGTGATTGATTGATCTGGATTGTTATTGGAAACAATGATACAGGGAGAGCTGGATTGCTTCTTTTCTTGTCTAATGGATTTCTCATCTAAATGCATGTCAAGACTAGAACTGCAGACATGAAGTGCAGCTTGCTTAACTGTAATTGTGATAATTTGGAACATAGTGGAAACTTGCTTTATCAACAGATTTTTCTCTTTCCTGACAGGCTGCATAAAAGCATTTGTAGTTTGGGATTTTGGAAAGCAGAGCCACAAGTTAGTCAAATGTGTTAGCAGCCGTACAGACCACCTGTGCTCACTCTGGGCCTTCCGCTTACTGGAAATGGTTCCTGGGTTAGTAATGGAACCCATTAATGCAAGGAGGCAACAATGCTCAAAGAGATGAAAGATAAACATTTTGTTTTACCCTAGGTGTTTAATGTTTAATTATATGTTTGTATGTATGCATGTATGTATGTATATAGTCCCCTTCTCTATATTACACTTGGAAATCTTTTTGTGATTTATTTTTTTCCTTTTCTTTTCTTATCTAACATGCAGCACATTTGCACTGTTAACTTCAGCTTACATTTATGTTTATAAATCACTACCACAAAAAAACTGTGCTTTATTCATTGCTTCCCTGTGTTATAATTGTGTTCAGTGCTTTCTCCCATAACAGAGCCTTCTGTACAAATCCACCAAACAAATGCTATTGTTAGTATTTCAAGTATATAAATGTCCTTGAATGAAATTTGTAACATCAAAGCAACCCACAAATATTATTTTAAGATGTTGATTTTCTTGAAAGAAACAAAAAATCTCTGATATTTACTCATTCAACATTGCTGGTTTCACCTACTTGCCAATGACACTAAAGGTCCAAGGAGCCTGACAGTGTGTAGAGGCCACTGGCCCAGTGGGAACCTGCCCACCACATGCACCAAAGCCCAGCTTTCTTGTCTGTATAGCTCACTGAGCTACCTATTTGATTATGATCTAACTATATCCTAATCCTTATATGTTGTCTTCCATTTATATTATAGACTCATCTTTGTTATTTTACTTTTCATTTTTCTTGTATCGCAGTCTTTTACAATTTTTGGTTAACTTTGCAGCAGGGACTCCATGTCCACTGGATTAAAATAAAACATTGAGGATTCTTTATGGAAACAAATGTCAGGAAAGGGCAAGGTTAATTTTGAAAAAAAAGAAAATTAAAAAAAACTGTCTTACATATTAGCTCTCAATTAAAATCATGCATCTCATTACAGACTCAATATTAATGATGACAGCAAAGCCCAATGCCATATCTAATTGAATCTCTGATGATGTCTGTGGGACTCCCCAGGACTCTTTCAACTTTAATCCCCTCCAGGACTCTCATCACAGAAACTGAGAATTAATATTTGGTAGGAGTTCTGCTGCTACTCTGATTGGCTCACATTTTTCAGAAGATAAATTACATCTACATCTATGAATTACAAGCTGAAGGCATTTGAATGACCTACATTAGGTCCTTCCTTACACATTGCAACACACATAAGAGCTTCAGGACTCTAACTGGGCCCCCACACCTCATTTTCCCTCTCTTCCTCAGCTCAGGGAATGACACTGAAAAGGAGCCAGGAATCCACTTCATGGACTGCACATGAATACCCTGGACCCATCTCCTATTCCCAAGCAATTGTTGTCCAGAGCAAATGGTAAATGTCTCCTGCATGCAGCATCTACCTGCACAACACCCAGTATGAGACTGTGGAGTGGAGGATAGAGGTGATTGCTCATTTTAGAGGAGTGAAAACTCTGACTGTGGCTCCTTCCCCTCCGGCGAAGAAGAGGATGCATGGGGTTGTAGAGATGATAGGAGTTTCTCTCTAGTATTTTCCAAAGAAGGTAGATGAATGTGTGGACCAAGACAAAAATTTTTATCCTTTCTCCTTTACAAATTATGCTATGGCTAACCTAAAATATGTTTTGCCTCCCTTGGAAATGAGTCTGGCACCAGGCCTTGGCAAGCCTGTAACACATATACAAGGCCTTTCTTTAGAGACACAGAGTACTCCAATACATAGTGTCTAAGGTCTAGATTTGGTCCCAAGAACCTAATGTCAAAAATTAAATTATCAGCATCATAAAAGGAACCTCAAATATGATCACTATGCACTAACTCTCAGTCTTCAGGTGTCCAAAAATAAAGTCCTCTTGCTTGTGAATTAAAGGACAGAATTATCCATTAACCATTTCCTTCTTCTGAAGCTGAAGGATCTCATCATTGAATGTACAGTTGTTTTCAGCAACAGCTGCATGCAGGTGTGTTTCCTTCATATCACAGAATGGGTGAGGCTCCCCTAGCAACGCCAGTATGACACAGCACCATCCCACAGCTACAACATTTGGGATCTGCAAGCATACCACAGTTCTTTAGAAAGGTCATCACAAATTTCAGTCAGGAGCTATGTTTCTGCTGCCAGGCATGGAACAGAAAAGAAATTCAGAGTGATTTGTGGAAAGAAACTTGATGAACAATATTTTAAAAAGATAACTTCCCTTTTTTTCAGTTTTATATTAATCTATGTGGATTTATATTAAATCTATGTGGGTTATTGGTCCACCATACATCACCGGAGAACCTAAACTCAATTAGGAAAAAACCCTCAAAGGGTTTTCTGATTCCTCAATGTAACTTCAACTGTTCTGCCTGAAGGGGAACACTAAAACTGACTCTTGTGTGGGCAGTGGCGGCTCAGAGGCAGAGTTCTTGCCTGCCATGCCATAGACCCAGGTTTGATTCCCAGAGCCTGCCCATGCAAAATAACCCAAAAAAATGAAACACAAAAAACTGACTCTCATGGCTGTCTGGCAAAAATATATAATCATGGCAATACCAGATTCTGAGATTCTTCCACTCCTTTTGAGGCCTACATCTTTGTTGACAATGATGTGTTTACTGTTGGAGTCTGAGTGTGATGCAGCCTCCATTTTCACTGGTATGTGACAACTACATTGCCATGTCAAGGTAGCTAAACTCTCTGTGTTAGCGTACAAACCAGAATTTCAAGGGCTTAATCCAACAAGCAAAATTTCTCACTCACTGGAGTCCATGGCAGGTTCAGCAGCTCCTTCAAGCAATGACTCCTAGATCCAGCTTGATCCCACCATGTGGTGCCACCTTCTCAACATATAGTCTCCCAAATTAACATGGCAAGGGATGAAGTTATATGGAGAATTCATAGCCATTGTCTATGCCTCTATTTGAAAGTTACGTAAGGCACTTCAGCTTAAAACCTATTGAGCAGAAATAGTCTCCTGCTTAACTGCAAAAGGGCTGGGAAAGGAGGGAGAGCAAATGGATATTCAGTGTCTCTACTTCGGAAGTAACCCCTATGCTCTCTTCTTCCCAAAAAGAGCACATGCAACCTGTTCTAGTTTGCTAGCTGCCGGAATACGATATACAGAAACAGAATGGCTTTTAAAAGGGGGAATTTAATGAGTTGCTAGTTTACAGTTCTAAGGCCAAGAAAATGTCCCCATTAAAGCAAGTCTATAGAAATGTCCAATCGCAGGCATCCAGTGAAAGATACTTTGGTTCAAGAAAGCCGATGAAGTTCAGGGTTTCTATCTCAAGTGAGAAGACCCATGGCGAACACTGTATCGTCTACTAGCTTTCTCTCCTGGCTTCCTGTTTCATGAAGCTCCCCAGGAGGCATTTTCCTTCTTCATCTCCAAAGGTCACTGGCTGGTGGACTCTCTGCTTCTTGGTGCTGCAGCATTCTCTGCGCTCTCTGAATCTCCTTCATTCTCCAAAATGTTTCCTCTTTTATAGGACTCCAGAAATTTATCAAGACCCACCCAAATGGGTGGAGACATGCCATCATCTAATCCAGTTTAACAACCACTCCTGATTAAATCACATCTCCAGGGAGATGATCTGATTACAGTTTCAAACATACAGTATTGAATAGGGATTATTCTGCCTTTTTGAAATGGGATTTAGATTAAAACATGGCTTTTCTAGGGGACATATATCCTTTCAAACCAGCACACAACCTATATTAGTTTTCTATTTCTGTGTAACAAATTAATCCCAAATCTAGCTGTTTAAAGCAGCAAACATTGTTATCTCACATAGCTTCTGCTGGTCAGGAATCTGGAAACAGTTTTACTGGCAGTTCTGATCATGGTCTCTGATGGGAATGTGGTCAAGTTGGGGCTATGGGCATCTGAATGGTTGACGGGTACAATAGGATCCTCCTCCAAAATGACTCACACCTTTGGCTATTGGCAGTAGACCTCAGTTCCCTTTTGACTTTTGGTAAGAGGCTTTAGTTCCACACCAACATAATCCTCACCATGGGGTGCCTGTGTGTCCAGTGTTTTCCTGAAAAAGCATTTGGCTTCCTCCAAAGGAAATGATCTAAGAGATGTAAGGAAAAAGGCACATTGCTTTTCATGACCTGTTTTTGGAAGTGACACAGGGTCACTTTTGTGACATTCTGTTCAGTAGAGTCAAATTAATCAGCCCAGCAAGCACTCAAAGGGAAGTGAATTTGATACTCCTCCAATAGAGAGCAGCATCAAAAATTTTGTGGCTACTTTTTAAAATCACCAGAAAATTCCTCCAACAAGGAAAATAGTGGAAAGTCCAATCCAATTTCCATATACAGACGTTCAGGAACTTGGAGTGATATGAAGATAACTCCACAAGGTCAAAGATGACTGCTCTTGATCCAGAAAATTAATAAAAAAACAAACTTTCTGAAAATTCTTATCCTCCTCCCCCAATACATGATACATAACAGGGGAAAATGAGACACCATAAAAATTCTGAAATTCCCCTGGAAAAATAGTTGGAGGGCCTTCAGCCTTGGCAGTGAGATGTTAATTGATTATGCTATGCTTTTGAATTTTTTGGAAAGCTCCCTTCTGCTTTCACTATAGTCTCCTGTTTCACTTCTTTTTTTTTTTTTTTTTGTAAGCTTTCCTTTTCTCTTATCCTTCTCTGATTCAGAAAAAGGCATACCCTCATTTAAGGCTTAAAATTTTTCTCAACTCATTTTCTGGTCATAAGCTAGAACCAAGAAACATTGGAAGGCTCAAAAAAAAATACAAGATTTTTTTACAGAAGGACCTTTGTTCCTTTCTTTGGTAATTCAATTCTCTTAAAAACTCAGTGGGCTTTTTATCTGGCTTTTAATCTGGCCTCTGGTTAATTTCATGTGCTAGATACCACAGTCACAGCTTCTCTTAATTCATAGTTTTCAAAGCCACTTTATTTATTTGCTTTTGTCTATCCTCCCCACTGACAGCCAATCTCTTCCACCTTGGAGGGAAACTTAAGATTCACATCATCAGGAATAATAAGTAGAAAGATGGTATGTGAATCTTCATTGAAAGTTGTTACTGGATCACACATTCAGTGTCATTTTTAAGCTAAATCACTTTGGGCCTCTGTTGCTCAGAGGCCTTTTCAGAAACATCTCACATTAGGAGCTGAAGTAAGTGGCTTCCTCATTTTTAAAAACCATGAATTCTTGTGCTTTATTTAGTATATTTTATTTCTGCTTGAGGCTGATCAGCTCTTTGCAGGGCTCATTTTGCATGTGCATGTGTGGTATTTTACAAAAAGTTGCCAAAACCAATCAAGATACACTATTGTCAGAACTATTTCCTCACCTCTTCCCACAGAGCAGCGAGCTGAGTATATACATGATTCATGTCCCAAGATATTGGAGGTGACAGTTTTAACAGACTAAAATACTTTGGTGTTGAGATATAGACATTTTGAAGTACATTTTTCGTTACAACATAACCTTTTATGGAATAATGCAGAATTGTACAAGAAATCTCATGCTGCTTTTAAACATTTTGAAATGTTTCTCCAAAATATGTATAAAATGGCTAATCAGTACATTAAAAAATGCTTATCATCATTAACCATTAAAGAAATGCAAATTAAAATCACACTGTGGTCCCATTTGCATACCCAGTAGGATGGCTATAACCAAAAAATGGAAAATTCCAAGTATTGGCAATCATCTGGAAAGATTAGAGTACTGGTAAATTGCTGGTGGGAATGTAAAATAATTCAACTATTACGGAACACAGTTTGTTGGTTCATCCAAAAGAATCACCACATGACCCAACATTTCTGTTTCTAGGTATAAACCCAGAAGAACTGAAAATATGTATTCAAATAATCACAAGTACACACATGATCATAACAACACTATTCACTAAAACCAAAAGATAGAATCAACTCAAATGTCCAATAGCAGATTAACTGATCTACATAATATGACATATACTTAAAATAAAATATTATTCATCTGTAAAACAGAAACAAATAGTAATACATGCTACAACCGGAATGAACCGAGAAGATATATTCTAGGTGAAAGAAAGAAGGAAGATACAAAAGAAACATATTGTATGAATCTCTCTATATAAAATATTTTTAAATGTGTAACCTCAAGACAGAAGGCATATTAGTGGTTTCTAGGGACTGAAAAGAGGATGGAATGCGGAATAACAGCTTAATAGGTATAGGGTTACATTTTGGGGTAGTGAAAATGTTTGAAGCTTGACAGATGTGGTGGTTGCACAAAATTGTGAATGTACAAAATGCCTCTAAACTGCCCATTTTAAATCGTTCATTTTATGTTGCATGAACTTCACCCTATTAAAAAGAAATTCAAGTCCTAAAATATACGTACTAGCATAGCAGCCATGTTAGTGACAGCAATACAATTAAAATTAAAATTGAGGATAGAGAAGATAGCATTACATGTTATATCTAGAAAGACAGGCCAGCTACACTAAAATTTTATATACCATGATGGCAGCTTCCTAAAGGGGACTTGTTTGTTTTTTTCAATTTGATTTTCAAAGTTAGCATGATGAAACTGATTTAATAATTATGGGTCAGATACCCATCTTGGGTCAATCATTAGTTGTAATGAGTAAGTACAGGAAATGAAATGGAACTGGAGAGATCAGAGGCTCCCTACAATCGACTGTCCAACTATGGCAGGGCCAGGCAAAGCAACTGTCCCAGGGAATCCTTTTTGATTCCTACGTGGACAGAGCAAAGAGGGGCACTTAATAGAAATGAAAAGAGGAGGGAGAACTTCTCTGGAAAAATTGTGCGGGACCAGAGTAGACAAATAGTATATGTCTATTCAGCATGTGCTTACAAACTTTCAAAAGTAATGTGGTTCTAGGAAAAAAATATATAAACACTAGAGAAGATATTAATAGAAATATGTTAGTACCATTTTCACAGAGAATACTAGAAGATGACAGAATCCTTTCTTCTTAAAAATTAACCCAGAAAATATTTCGAGCAGTCTTACAAGTTCTACTATTTCAACAATTTATGAAATCAAACAAGATTTAAAATATAATAATAAACATTGCTAACTCAGAAATAATCTTGAAGAATATTCTATGGCAAATACAAATGCTCATTTTAAAATAAGAAAGTATATAGCACTATATTGTTATTTAAATTATTTTATTTAATATATTTTATAATATCTCCAAATTGAAGTGATTTTTAAAAATATTTTCACATTCCTGAAATTTGCTTGCATCCTAAATATGATGTATATATTATATGCAGAGTAATGTGGATTTTTGCTATTGTTGTTCTTGAAAACCTGTATTTATATAGGTATTCGATTTTATATGAATGGAATGGACACAAGAAGGAAATTCACTAAATATGATCCACTTTCCTCACTAAATATGGTACATCTTTCACTTTGACTTTTTTTTTTTCATCTAATAATTAGAGAGATCGAAAGTATCATGGGTTTCCTTAAAAATTGAGGGCAGAAACTGAAGTTTCTCACTGTGGATTTCTTTTTCTGTGTAATTAGACTTATTGGAAGGATAGTCAGTTTCTAGAGGCATCTCAAATCTCCTTGCCCCCAGTGCTGCTCTGGATCATAGAATTGATGACTGACTGAGGTAATCCTCCAAGAAATTCAACAAACCCTCATAAATAAATTTTGATCCTTAATATCATTCATCAAATGTATACTATGCAAAGTAAAATAGATTTTGTACTCATTGCTGAAATAGGCATGATATGAAAGCCTTGTCCCTGATATTTTTCTCTAAGTTAATTTCATAATATATTGGATGTTTCCATCCTAGAAGCAGTAAATTTGATGGATTTTGGCAATCTGACCCTCATATTGATTAATAAAATTATTCTGTCAAATGGCTGGAAGCATATTATATTAGAGTTCAAAAGTGAGTTGCAGCTATTAACTTTACTAAAACTACTGTGAAATATGTGAAATATGAGGTAGACTAATTGGAAGCAACATATACTTTAAAACCAAAATTGTCTGCATGTAAATGTGTTTATGTTTCTACTCATAAGCAAATGTGAGAGAAAACTTGCATTTTATGAAAAAAAAGAATTTAAGTGATTATTCATCATGATGCCACTTGGAGAAGGTAATCCTAAACCAGAGTGGAGTATGGTATTTTGCTATGAAATGCCAAAAAGATAAACTAGCTTCATCATGGGGCCAAATAAAAGGTGAATATATATGAGACATACTGTAGAAAATAGATTTACTGTGAAGTGATATACAAACCACAGGTTGTCTTTTTATTATGTCCTATAAGGTAATTTACCAACCTATTCATGCAGACATGGGTGCATTTACTCAAAAATATTAAAATCATTATTACATAATTTATATCAGTGCTACCTGCTTGATCTTTGGAAATATTTTTTCAATAAAAATATCCCCTGTTAACAATGAAGAAAACATAAGACAAGGGAAAGCTGCCATATTTTAATGACACCCTTTTCATGAAGATGTATTTCATAGTGTACAGAAATGTATTAATTCACAGCATAGAACATATATTACTGCAGAAATTAAGTGCATATGAAAAGCTTATAATCTAGGGTACAGATGCATCAAATATATATTTTGACCAAATGTTATATGTCAAAGTACTAAAATCAGTATTTGAAGTTGTGACTGACAAAAAAATCACAATTAGAAATGAAATTTTGGGATATGATAATTAACCTCAAGTTGTATCCAAAAACTAATTATTATAATAATAATAATATTAATAAATTGTTAGAAATGGATTTTTTAAGTTCCTTTTTACAATAAAAAACATAATTTCTCACACTGTCGGTTGTTTGATTGTTCCTGTGATAATAAATAGATTTTAATTTTCAATGAAAGCTAATGAAAGAGAAAAGTATTTTTGGCTAGTTTTGGCCAGTATGCATTACGGCAGCTGGTGAGGTTGCCATCAAGTTATTAAGCCTTCTTTCTTTTATTTCTGTAATTCTGCAAAGTTAAAAACGTATCTCTTTCTGAATTCCTTCTAGATTTGTGGGAGTGGCTGATGGAATGAATGGAATTTCATTGAATCAATCACATGAACTAAAGTTGTATACTCTGCTGTAAGATGCTTTCCAAATATTTTCAAAAGCCAGCTTAAGATTGCTGATGACAATTGTGTTTTTATATATAACATCATTGCCTTTGCCTTTTTTCTACAGTGCAATGTTCTTTTAAAAATTATTATTCTAGTAACACCTAGAATATACCACTTAAAATTTCCCCTTTTAACCACATTCAAACATATATTTCAGTGCAATTAATTATACATTCACAATGTTGTGCTACCATCACCACTACCCATAACCAAAACTTTATGATCAATCCAAGTAGAAACAATGCAAGCATTAACTCCTCATTCTCTATCCCCACCCCATTTCCTGGTTGCCCACATTCTAGACTCTGACATTATGAGTTTGCTTATTCTAATAATTTCATATCAGTGAAGTCATACAATATTTTCCCTTTGGTGTCCATCTTATTTTACTCAACATGATGTCTTCAAGGTTCATCCATGTTGTCACATGTATCAGACCTTCATGGAAAATAATATTATGTAATATTCCATTGTATGTGTGTACCACATTTTATTTACCCATCCATAAATTGATGTATACCTGGGTTGTCTCCATCTTTTGGAAATTGTGAACAATACCACAATGAACATTGGTTTGTAAATATCTGAGTCCCTGCTCTCAATTATTTTGATAATATGCCTATTAGTGGGATTTCTGGGTCCTATAGTAGTAGTATATCTGTGATTTACAGATTCAACACAATCACAGTCTACTCCAAAATCCTTCTTTGCAGGAATGGAAAAACCAATCATCATACATGGGATGATAAGGGACCACCAATAGCCAAACAATCTTGAAAAAGAAGAACAAAGTTGGCATACTTTTTATGCTTACAAACACTTGAGAAAATTTGGTCTCAAACTTTGGGTTTAGTAATATACAATAGGTCTACACAATAGACTATCAAGATGATAAAGTCATCTCTTACTTCTGATCTTAGCTCAATTTAAATGCATACCGATTTCAGAGTAGTTTTGATGTAAGAAATAATTAACTCTAGAGGTACCTTTGTTTGATTATTTTTCTGTCCTATACTTTAAAAAATTAAATATAATTCACATTCTCCAAAATTCAACATTTTAAAGTGTTTAATTTAGTGGTTTTCCATACTTATGAGTATAGGCATGCATTTTTACAACTATGACCAATATTTAATACCAAAATTTTTTTTAAACTCTCAAAAAACTCTCATACCCATTGGCAGTCACTCCTCATTCTTTCCATCTCTCAGCCTCTGGTTATAACCTTTCCAGTTTCTGTCTTTGTGGATTTTCCTTTTCTGGACTTTTAATATAAATGGAATCAGACAATATTTATTGTTGTGTGACTGATTCCTTCACTTAGCATGAGACTTTCAAGGTACATCTATGTTGTAGCAAGTATCAGTATTTCATTCCTTTCTATTGAGGAAAAAAATTCCTTCGTATGGTTTTATGGAAGTCAACATTGAGTAGGATGGTAATATTAAGTAGGATGTTAGTTGCGCATTTTCAATAGATGGTCTTTATAAGGCTGAGGAAGTTTCTAGTTGTTCTACTTATCATTGAAAATGTGAAAGTATCCAAACATTGAATTATCCAAGATGATTATTAAACTTTTCCCATTTTAAATTTTGTTCATCTTTGCTTCATGTATGCTAGTGCTTTGTTGTTAGCTACATATATGTTTATAATTTTTATGACTTATTTATCATTACAAAATTTCCTTCTTTATCTCTAGTAAAAAAAATTGTCTTAAAGTATATTGTGTCTGATATTCATATATTCATTCAACACTTTGGTCACTATTTGTGCATTGTATTTATCTTTGCTTTTTACTTTCAACCTATTTCTGTTTTTTTACTTTAAAGTTATCTTCTTAATTGTTTGCCTAGGGAACAAATTTAACATCTGAAATTATAACAATGCATTTTATATTAATACCACCTTAATTTCATAGTGTGCAAAAGATTGCTACTATGTAGCTCCATTCCTTACCCCTTTATTTGTGCTATTATTACAACACAAATAACAATTTAGATATTATAGGTCTTCAACACATTTAAAAATATTGCTTCATGCATTTTAAGTAGATAAGAAAGAGTCACAAACAAACAATATATTTATACTTTCACATTTGCCTATATAGTTATCTCTATTGGTGTACTTTCTTTCTTCCTGTGGAATCAGTCAGTTGCTGACTATTTTCTTTTCAATTTAGTATGAAGTCCTTACTTTAATATTTCTTCTATAAAATTTGTTAGTGACAAATTCTATAAATTTTATAAAAAATTGTTAGTGACAGATTCTCTCACTTTTTGTTTATTTCAGAATATCTTAATTTCCTTCTCATTTTTGAAGATAATTTTGCTGGATATAAAATTATTGTTGATAGGGTTTTCCTTTCTGCATCTGTAATATGTCATCCCACTATCTTCTGCCGTCCATGTTTCTGATGGTAAATCTGTTATTTTCATTGAGAATCACTTTACGTGATGATTCACTTCTCTCTTTCTGCCTTGAAGAACCTCCATTTTGGATTTTTGTCTTTTTAGATTCTTAGGAATATGTCTGACCTTTTAGAAGTCCCTCACAGACATCTCTTTTTCCAGTTTTCTTTTTAAGCTTTTTTTTGTTAGCTTCTTGTTAGTTCCAACTGCTATAAAAAAAATTACTGCTAATTATTTTAATAAGCCCTCCATGTGAAAAGCTGTTTGCAGTGAATGAATTCTGAATCATATCAAGTCCAGACAAGTCCTTTGAGAGGTGGTTTCTTGGAAACTACCAGGTACGTCAGATGATGGCTTTGAATGGGGCTTTTGGTGAATTCCAAACCCATTCTGCCTCCTTCCATGACTTCTAGGCTGATGGTTTTCATGGGTACTGAGATTGTAAGCTGTTGAATTTCATAGCTGCTGTGGAACTGGAAAGATGGGGGATGGGAATAAGTTAAAATTCAAGAACTCCACTGTTCTTTACATAATTCAACTATTTTTTTTTCCTTTTCTTTTCTTTTTTGCATGGGCAGACTTCTGGAATCGAACTGAGGTCTCCAGCATTGCAGGAGAGAATTCTGCCACTGAGCCACCATTGCATCGCCCACTATTTTTCGTTAATAGACGTTCTTTTGGAGTATTGCAATACTTTGATTAATTTTCAGAGTTTTGACAAACTTGATTTTGAAAATGTTTGCCAACATTCTTACTGCTTTTGTGGCGGAATGGATGTTCAGAGGTACTTATTCAACATTTCCAGTTGTGTTCTTCTTCGACTATTTTTATGAGTTTTTCTTAGCAAATAGACTACATTCTCTAAGAGAAAATATGGTTTCTAGTGGCCCTTCTTTGTTATCTTTGTAACTAAATCTTCCAAGCCTCTCTTATATCCCCATTACTCATTGTATACAGCCCTACTGTTCACTTCACTTAATTGAACAAGGCATGCAAGCTCTGATGCCAAGTTCTTTGCAATGTTTATATTTAAGGAAAGTATTTCTTCCACATAAACATATGGCTCCCTTAAATTTCACACCTTTTGGACTCTGATCTTGACCACCTTATTTAAAACTGCAAAGTGTACTGTTTTACTACTGATTTCCTAGTGAAAACCCTTCATATATAAATATATATGCATGTATATGTATATCATGGCACCAATACCATTCTAACATATAAGTCACATGTTTAATTCTATATACCATCTAAATGCCTCTCCTAGAATGAAACCGACATGGGGAAGGGATATCTGTTCTTTAGATTTTTTTTCATCGTTATGTCCAGGACTTAAGACTGTACTACATACATAGGATACACACAGTTGATATTCATTGAATGAAGGGTTTACATAATGAGTGACTTTTCATTCCTTCATTTTATAAGTATTACTTGAATCAGTTACAGTACATTAAAGAAGAAACATGATTGAGCCACTGTGCCCTCAAAATTGAAAAATAAAAATCACATACAAATATCTCTATGAATTTGCATATTCTAGTTATTTCATGTAAGTAGATTCCTACAATGTCTCACTTTCTGTCTGACTTATTTCACTCAACATGGTATCTTCAAAGGTTCATAAATTTAAAAAAAATTAGTACTGCACACTTAATTTTTGTACAGAGTATAATACAATTCATCATAAAGTTTTTTTCAGTTACATGTTTTTTCGGAAAAACTTTTCACTAAGGTTCATAGTTTAATAAAATTTCAAAAATTCTTTGTCTTTCATAATCAAAAGACTTGTAAGTTTCTAATGCATTTTGACATGCTTCCATTGATTTGAGACTATAAGGAATTATATTTTTAAAGTAATAACAGAAGCCTATTGTTTTGAAGTTTGAGAAATAATGAAAAGGGATTCTTAATTTTTCTCTAAAATTTTCTTATTTTATTCATTCTCAAATTCTTTACTATGTTGGGATACTATGTTGGATATACTATGTTGGGACTTATCACGGATGACTAACAAATTTGAAGTTCTTTCTTTGTAAAATTTTGAAGTGTTAGAGTGGATATTGTGCTTTTACTTTGTTAAAAATAGGACTTTTTCTTTTAAAGAGAATTGTGTAAAGAAAATCAAATAATTAAACTTTAAATAACGTTCCTAAAGATTATTTTGTGTAATATTTTGAATGCTAAAATGCCAACAAATTTTACAAACATTTAAATTATGATTGATTTAATGTCTACTATTCCATATTGTTTTATTTATATGTAATAAACCATGTTTTGGCTTAAAGATATAATACCCCTCCAAAAATTATATACTTAAACTCACAAGAAGAAATTTAGCAGGTCGCTTGCAATTTATTCTCTCTCTCCTTGTTAGGTGTAATGTAATCAAGATAGAAAGAAGTAGTGTGGTAAACAATATCTTGTGCTAATGACAGTCTGCTTGGGAAATACACAAATGTTGTTTTCTAATAACAGTGTCCTTATCTCTGGAATGCTTTAACAGAGTGTACTTGGGTGCCTAGGATTGTTAATGATAAATGAATCTGGAATGTATATTCCAGATTGCATATATATATATATATATATATGAAAAAAAAACATTATAATCTGCATTCCTGTAAGTGTGAGCACTTTGCATATAGTATGTGTTGAAGATGTTATTTTTAGTTTAGCTGTGGCCAACTGAAGTAGAGTGGGTCTTACCCCATATTACTGGATGTCTTAATAATTAGAACCTGGAAGTCATAGACACCAGAAAGGAGAGGATAATGTCATATGATGGGAGGAAGAGATATCAGCTTATGAACCCCAGGTTTTAGGGAGTTGGCACCAAAGTGCTACAGACTCTAGGAGATAGGGCTTGCTGTTATCTTGATATTGGACTTCTTCCAGCCTCAAAACTGTGATCCAATAAATACTTGCTGTTTAAACCAATCACTTGTGGAGTGTCATAACAGACTGGCAAAGTAAACAGTTACCTAAAACAAGTCACATAGTTTTATAAATACCTGAGCAAGCAACGTTGATATTTCATGACCAAAAAAATTCAGTTTGAGTAAGTAATATATCAATAAACATTACCTGGAGGCCCCATATGTTGAATCTGGACCAAATTCCATCGTGCACTAACAAGAGATGGTCTGAGTATCTACACAGAAAGGATCTCAATTGTTTCACCTGTGCCTTGTGTTTATTTGAATCCTAGAAAGTATTAGTAAAACTCGATACTGGATAAGAGTTCAGATTGTTGAGAGTATGCTTTGATTATTTGCATTATTGGATTATTTCATATATTATCAGTATTTGTATCAACTCCAGCTTATTTTTTTACTTGACAATTTGAAGATCTTAATACTTATTTTGAATTTATTCAACAGCTCTCCCAATCGTCATCAGTTATTAAAGCACTTACTCTTGTAAAAGTAAATGCATTTTCATACTTCAAATGAGAAGTTGTCATCAAAAAGAAAATAGAAAATAAAATAAGTGAGCTTTCATTGATGTTACATTAAAAATGTCTGCCTAGTTTGAAGGTGAATAATCACATATTAAACAAACCAAAAAGACATGATTTGTTTTTATTATTGAAATTGCACTCATTAGATAAGATTATAACATCCATGATGACCTAATCACTGATTAAGCAAAAGCTTGCTGCTGAGAGATATAACTTTAAAGCATGTAATTTAGACTTCAAAAAACCAAGGAAACATCTACTAAAACTGAATATATTCAAACCCTACTATTCAGTAATTCTTTTCCTATGAATAAACCCCACAGAACTGTGTACATACAGGTTTACTAAAATACAGGCAGAATAATAGACATATCAGTATTTTTCATAGCAGCTGAAATCTGGAAATGAGATAAATGCTCCAAAACAATAAAATTAATAAGTAAAATTTGGTATATCACTATATGTGGTAGTATGAAACCGTTGTGTACCCCAGAAAAGATCATGTTCTTTTAATTCATTCTTGTGGGTGTAGCCCTGTTGTGTCAGAAGACAGAAAAAGCCCCAGAGAAGTTTAAAGAAAAGCCCCAGAGAAGCTAAGAGAGTCAGAAGCTAAGCTCAGAGAGGAAGCCTCTGAAGTCAGAAGCTGGAAGCTATGAAACCTGGGGAGAAGGACCTACAGACTTATCTATTTGCCTTGCTATCTGATAGAGGAGACCAGCTCACCAGCAGTCAGTCTTCAGAGAAGGCATCATCCTGTTGATGCCTTAATTTGGATATTTCAATGGCCTCAGAACTGCAAACTTGTAAGCTAGTAAATCCCCATTGTTAAAAGCCAGTCCATTTCTGATATATCGCATTGTGTCTTTAGTAAACCAAAACACTATAGATCTATAGGAATGAATGAACAATGGCTATTTATAACAACATGAATGAGTGTCTCAGATAAAATCCTTGGGCAAAAAGCCAGATAGCAAAACATATAGTATTTGTGATTCCATTTATATAAAGTTTACAAATAGGCAAAATTTATGTACACCATTAAGAAGATGGAGGTAGATACCAGAAGGGGGCACAAGGAGAATTTTTCAGTTGCTATGAATGTTTTATTTATTGATTGAGGTGTTAGATATAAAGGTGCCTTTAATTTGTTAAACTTATGAAGTGTGCACCCATATGCAGGTATGTTATGCTCCTATAAAACATTTCTATAATGTGAGGAGATTGGGTAAATAGTGGAAGGGAAGACAAATAAGATTTCTGAGTTTCTGTTAATTCTCTATTCCAATGAATACACATTTTTTCTTAAATAAAAAATAGATTAACATTAAAGACTCAGGAATATATATGTGTGATTGCCTCCGTCTCAATAACTGGTGCAGAAAAAGCAGAAGGAGTTTACATATGCCTAGTGAGAAGAGCCTGAGGGATTCTGCAAGAGATAAGCTATAAAGATGAATTATACAATCTACACTGATAAAGCTTTTGGGCAGCAAAGGCACGAACAAGTTGATAGACGAATAGAAAGACAGATAGGTGCCTCATGAGTCTCAACAAAGTCAAAGATCCATTCATCTGAAGTACTTGAATGAGTATACTCAAATGGCTGAATGTTTTACCTTGTTTGAATAGTAATTTTAATGCTGGTGTGGTTTCTGGGGTAATGGCCAGATTCAGGATGCCACTAAGCTGGTAAAATAAGACAAACAAACAAAAACATTGAAAATGAAGAGGCCAAGAAAGTGAGAGTCACCTAAGTATATTTTCAAATAACTTGGAAAGATGGCAGTAATTATGATGGAAGAAAAGAATGAAAAATTTTGAGGACACGTTGGTGAATAGGGCAAAGCCCTGCTCCAAAGAACCCCAATTGGAGAGGGTTCAATAGACACATAAAATAGGAGAATTGTGCACAACTCACAGTGTGATATGATGTATTTTGGAGATGGTACTATTTATTTATGTTATTGTGAACTTTTAATATATCGCTACAATGGCCACTCTGCTCAACCGATTTCAATGGTCTTGTGACAACCAAACTCACAAGACATAATGAACTT
Source organism: Myrmecophaga tridactyla (assembly GCA_004026745.1). Classification (NCBI taxonomy): domain Eukaryota; kingdom Metazoa; phylum Chordata; class Mammalia; order Pilosa; family Myrmecophagidae; genus Myrmecophaga; species Myrmecophaga tridactyla. Next base: position 106,193 of record PVIY010000449.1, read on the forward strand.
TGTGCAGCTTTATGTTTACTCAATTTTATAAAAAGCTAGAGGGCAGGAAGTGGCACAACACACTTGGTAAGAGCATAGCAGATACTGACCTCTCCACCATCTCCCCAGGTCTCACTTTCGATATTCCAGGCACTCTGTGTTAGGACACAGTGAAGTCACAAGTATTGATGCAGAAGTGTGTGGATCAGCTGGGCTCAGGGAAGGCATCAGCTCTGAGGAAGCTTCAGCATTTGTAGCTATTAGTCACAAGCCCTCAAGGTTTCCAAGTAGATGTGACTAAGGCGTCCCACCTCTAGTGCAGCTGCACCTTAGCAGTTCCAGTTATAATTCCTGGATTAACAGTCTCAACATGAGGTTCAGATACTTTGTCTGCTACTCTTTAGTTGAATTCCCATTTATTTTGGATCTCACAGTTCTCTGAGTTACTCTTGCCAAGGCACTAGAACAAAGGATGAATTCTCAGGAGTCCCTGAGACTGCACCGGAGCAGCTGCTAACTTTTCTTCCAAATACCCATATAAACACCAAGTTACGTAAAATATCTTAGAATGTACACAATGATTAAAGCTCAGAACTTTTGGATACAAGAGTATTTATAAAGAGAAAAAGTAAAAGGGCAAAAAAAAAAAAAAGACAAAGTAAACTAACCTTTACAAAGTGGAATTTATGATGTTAATGAGGAATAAATCCAAGCTTTGGAATTCCTTTTATAAGTAACAAAATGTAGTTGGAAGAACATGGACTTTGGGGTCAGAGTGACTTTCCAGGAAACAACTGTGTGATGTTAAAAGAAGTTACTTAACATTGTTGAATTTCAAATTAAATTACAGCTATCTAATATCATATATAGATATCATATATAGCATATATTTATAAGCTGAAATGAAAACTCAGATATTAATCACCCAGCATTCATCCAACGCTCAACAACTGCTTAACCCTTTCTATTTCCCTGGAATGGTTGATTTTTTCAAATGAAATATAATATGTGCTTAATGTAGCTTTTGTTTTCTAAGTTTTGATAGTTGGATACATTGGAAACTTTTTGGACCTTCTCTCAATTATCTGCTTTCTTACTGTGACAAATGAGTTAGTCTGATGTATCTTTCCTTTTCCATTGTAAACTCTTGGGTTATCACTGCAGTTCATAAGGATTCAAAAGGAAGAGGAGAATTTCAGATAATTGGAGGTGGAGCTCTTCAGGGTAGGTCTATACAATTCTCTAAGGAGTAAGTTCCCAAAGCTCAGTCTCCTTCCCAGGTTCTTCACTATGGCCAGTAATATGAAAGTCAAAATTGTTTCATTCCTCAATAAAGGAGAATGTGTTCTCTCTCATTCTCTCTCACTAAAACAATGTACTGAAAGCTCTTCAGTTTATCTAAAACTGTAAAGATTAGGTTGAAAATTTGCTTAGGAGTGATATTGTGCTGTAATATGATTGGCCCTTAGGACCTACTGGATAAATCATGAAATATAACGAACCTCAGATTTTTCATCTATAAAATGAAGCCATTGACCTTGATGACTATTCAGTTTATTTTAAATCTTGGTATTTTATAATTTTTCATTTTGATATTTATTTGCTTAGCATTAATTTATTATCATATGGCTATCTGCAGAAGAAAAAAAAAGTTAGTCTTTTGTGATTCAAACTTAGTCATAATACTGCTCAGAGTTGTTTACCAGGATATTACTCTTAGCTTGTGAATGAGGGAAGCCAAAGGTTTGCAAGCACTAAGGGAGCAGAAAGAAAACAGAGATTTTGCCTATTTTAACACTCATGGATTAGAAATTTTGACTATCCTCAATCAGACAGTGAACGCCCAATGTGGCAAGCATAACAGAAGGGAGTTGCAGAAAGAAAATTTACAAAATGTGTGCAGAACAGGTTTTCAGCATTTGTATGAGCAATTTCATACTTTTAAAATTTAAAACATTTAATTAACATTTAATATTGGGGATAAAATAGGTAAAATGAATGCAAATAGTGCAAGGAATATTTGCTATATGGCCTTCAGTGAGTGGAAGTCTGGATCTTCTAGTACGACTGTGAAGGTCTTAACTGTGCTCTGCTTGGCAGCCTGATATGAAATGCACCAAGTGTTTTGAATATGAATATTTTTCAAGCTCCTACATAAGATGATGAGTGTCTGCAGATTCACGATAAAGCAATTATCTAAAAATATGCAAATGAGCCTTCCAGTCCTGTAGGCACAGAGAGGAAAATATGAGGTTCTAGACAGAGTCACAACATCTCACATACACTTCAGCTGCAAAGTGCCAAAAAGCATCAGCCTTGCCTGAATCCAAAGTTCCCTTACATTCGTAAACATTTAAAGGACCAAAGGACTCTCATCGGTAGAGGGAAAGAGGACATACTGAGGGATACTATAAATTTGGAAAAAAAAAAAAAAAAGATCCCTTTCTGGAGAAAGTGTTGCCTAAGGGGGTGTTTACACTTCCTGAAAGCAGAACAGGTTGGGGTGCAGGCAGTGAATGGACAGCTTTGGGCACTCAGTATCATGCCAACAATTGCTCTGTCACCGCCTCCAATCTGTTCTTAGCTTCAGTGAAAATGAAAGGGAACAGTGAGTCTGATAGAATATTTAACCTGTCACTGATAGTGTTTATAGAGGCAGAACACAAATACCACATGAAATCCTTTCCAATCTGACCAGTTTTCACGCTGATATTTCCCACATTAACTACCCCATGCCAAACCACACACACATAAATCCCAGGCTTCATTCTTTTGTCCCACATCTGAAATGCCTTTCCAGTGTTTTAGAATGATGTATTCCATGAAGACATGGCTCAGATTTTTACTTTCCTTCTCAGTCTCTTTCTTAAGGTTCCACAGCCCCAACTGACCTTGCTCCCTTCTTTAATTCCTGTTTCACAAGCTATCACTAACACACGATTAGCGAGTGATCCAAGGCTGAGCCCCAGTGTATAAGCTTAGTGAATAGTAAACTTGATAATGGTTGTTCATTGAAGATTGATCATTACAAACCCTGAGTTCACACAGAAGTGCTGGAAGCAAAGCTGAGGCTATCGAATATTGTAAGGCACACAGGAGTGGAATATTTTTCTTTAGATAGGTAAAAGATGCTTATAAAATGGAGTGCTTGTTGGTGCACTGGTGGTTCAGTGGTAAAATGTTACCCTTCCGTGAGGAAGCCGGGTTCGATTCCTGAGCCATGGACAAAAAAAAAAAAGGAGTACTTGGGAGAGGTAATTTTAATTGCACTTTCTTCTGAAATATAACATGCATTTCTAAGTGTGTAACTGAGAAAAACCAATAAAGTTACTAAGATTTTATATACTTAAAGCATTTGAGGAACTGTAATCTCCAAGAAGATAAACACTAGTGACATGCAGCCATTGAATTCTTGAAATATGCATGCCAGATTCCAAGACAAAGGACAAAAATTATAAATTATCTGATTAATAATTTTGTATTGCTTATATGTTGAGATGATAGTATGTGGACATAGACCAAATAAAATATACTATTAAAATTGATCCCAACTGTTAGTTTTACTTTACTGTGGCTACTACAAAATTTAAAATACATTCATAGCTCACTGTATATTCCTATTTGACAGTGTTAGTTTGGAGAAACAAAGAGTAGGGAAAGCAACCAAAGACCACACTTATGAAAAGATGGGGAGCAATCGAGAAAAATTGTGTCTGAGAGGTTCTTTAAAACTTCTCAATGACGTTTACAATTCCCTCAGCCATATCATCAATAAGTAAGGAAGACATATAATTTAAGTAATGTTTGAGTCATTTTTAGAATTAAAGGTGGTGTTATTATTTACTCAAGGGCTAATGGTGAAAAGTGGAACTGTTTGGGAAATGAGAACATCTCTCCATGCCTACAGAATCGCACACCATCTGCATCTCACCTATGTTTACAACCTCTCTGCCAGGACCGCTCCAGAGTGGTCTCCTCCAATCATATAATTGTACTTTTCTCAGTTTCTTGACTACCCAATTAAAACAAAACAAGAAAATTAGAAAAAGCTAGGATAGATTTTCCCTGTATGGCTTTTCTTTGGGTCTTTGCATATTACTTCATTAGAAACCATTGGGACTTTGCATATTATTTCATTAGAAACCAAACTGGTTCCTAACATGTAACAAAGTCAATCTATTGCCTTTATTCATAACCTAAATACAATTTTTGCATGATCAAATTCTCTGAACCGTTAATGAAATGTTCCCACACTTTGACACATCATGGAAGAAATTTGGAAGAAATATATGTATTCCCTAACAGTAAAATCATATAAATTAGGATAAATAATGACCATCTCATACATACTGCTTTAAAAGAAAAGATTCCTATATGCCATTAGAAGTAGTGACTTTCCAGTAACAAGCAGGAATTATCAGCTGTTCTAGGAGATATATTTTAAAGGTTGAACATGTTTTCGAACTAGTAATTTTACATATTTCAGATAGTTTTTTAGCTGTTTATAAAATAGTGAAAGAATGGGAAAGTATATGTGCAATTATAGTAACCTCAAAAATAAAATTTTACTGCCAACTTATTTTACTTCTCTTCTTCAGTATTGCTTTTAAAAGCTTTGGAAAAATATGATGTGAATAAAAAATATTCTGTGAGCTACGAAAAGATTCCTATTCCTTCCCAACCTTCACTTTTACCAAGATATTGGATATTAATATCAAAATAATAATCCCCATTAAACACAACTAGAATTTATTGAGCACTTGCTGTGGGAAAGAAATGCACCCAAGCATCTTTTGCATCTTTAATCTCTAAATAATCCAAACAATAGTTTACTATTATACTTATTTTTAGGTGACAAATGTGAGGTTAAGTAACTGGCTGGAGGATTTATGAGCCTATACAATGAGGTTTTGAATTTACACATATACATGTTAAATAGGACATGAGGGCTAAAATGAAAATTGTATTGTTCACATACAATGTTGTATTGAAATGTTAAGTAAGATAAATGCTGGTGATGAGCTCCAAAATATTTAAGATAACTTCCCACATTAGAATAAAAAGCCGCAATTACATATTACTTTAAAGTTTACATTAGATCTATTTGTTTTATTTGTATTTGTCCTTGGATCCCCAAAACATGTTTTGAGAGTGACACATAATCAGAGCTCCGTAAATACAAAATAACTGAATGACTGAGAGCAGAACTTCTCAATCGTTACTTAATGGTGACTGCCTCCGCTCGTTTTTGAATTATACACTCTCTCAGGAAACATTATCAGTTCTCTCTCCAGTCACTGTAACACTGTTTGGTATCACTGCACTGGGATTTCCAAACTGTATATGAGGTATATTTATATACAGCAACATAGGAATTAACTATATTAAAGGTCATAAAAGAAATGTGTAAATATTAAACTCCGAAGACCAGTGCTTACTAGGAGAAGGAATTATCCATCAACCAACCACAGTACCACAATTGCTGTTTTCTGATTCCAAACAGTGATTTCTGCTTGCATTGCAAGTCCTTTTCCTTTTGTACTTTCACTTTAATTCCACCCAAAAGTAACTTACACAGAAAATAGGTTACACAGAAAGGCATACTTCATAATTATATGATAGAGTATTCAAAAAAATACAATGCAAACTAAGGACTATAATTTCCAGTGACTTTTTAATATTCTTTCATCAGTTATAACAAAGGCACTATACCAAAACTAAGTGTCAATAATAGGGGGATATAAAGGGTATTGGAATTTTTATTTCTTGGAGTAATAAGCACATTCTCAAATTGATTGCAGTGATGAATGCATAACTCTGTGATTATACAAAAAGTCATTGATTGTACACCTTGGATGCCTTGTATGGTGTGTGAATAAAACTGTTAAAAACCAACAACAGTGCTTCTCATCAAGTCTAACCACTCCACTCCAGAAAATATTTTATTAGCACTTACTCCAGATAGATATATCTGGAGAGTTAGGAAGATGGCATTTTTCATGAATTGTAAACTTTGATTTATACTTTAGACCAGTAGTCAGCAAACTATACCCACTGGCCTTATTATTTTGAATACCCCCGAATTATGAATGTTTTTTACATTTTAGAAGGGTTGTAAACATAAACACATACAAACATACAGAGATGAATATAAAAGAGAGACCCTTTGTAGTAACAAAGCTTAAAATATTTACTGTTTGGGTAGAATTCTCACCAGCCATTTGGGAGGAGGGTTGGATTCCTGACTTTTGTACCATGAAAAACAAACAAACAAAAAAGCAATGTTGTGAACAAACTACCCTATGGTATACATATTACATATCCACTTCTGTGTGTGCATGTATAGATATAGAAATACATATATGTAGAGAGACACATAAAAAAATATTTACTGTCTGGTCTGTTAGAGAAAAAGTTTGCCAATCCATGCTTTAGACCATTTTAACTTCAAAAATTGGGATGATTGTTCTGAGTTTAAGAATTCATTGGGAACACATTTGATTTGGGTGTGAGGAACATTTTGTTCATTCATTTGTACCTCATGGAGAGGCATACATGGATGGGTGGCTTTCCCTGAAAACTCTGTAGGACTAGGGAAATTCATCTATTTCCCAAAGACAGTAACACCACCAGGAAGCACTTATTTACTGACTTATTTGCTTATTTACCAGTCCTAATAATTTCATTCTCCTCCTTTTGATTTATACTTCCTTGAAGATACAGGTTGCAATGCAACAAAATACAGCTAACAGAATTCACTCTACGAAGACACTTTCCTTATAGATACATTGTTGGGGGGTAATATTTCTTCTCACTCAGAGTGTCAGGAGTATGTTATAGGCAATGTGATGATGGGAACCAAAAAGGAGATTGTTTTACTATTTAATGGAGATGAACTAACTTACATGAAAAGCCATCATTAAATAATTGATGGTTCTTCTTCAGGAAGAAATAGAAGAAAATGTCTACGTATGAAAGAAAGGAGTAAATTGCTTTAATATTTGTTGCAAATGGATTCTCTAACCACAGATATAAATGCACAAAAAGTAAAATTGAAACAGAATAAATTAAAAAAATTTTTTTTCAATAACAATTCAAGGGTCTTTACTGTCTGCATGTTGGAAATTGAATCTGATATTCTGGGATTTCTGCCTTTTCTTAAAAGTTCTTTCTAAGAACCTGGGGCTTATGCAATGTTCTGGCAGTGGCTGGAGGCCCTTTTGATGCTTGGCCATTGGCCCAATCAGATGTCTGTGGAGGCATCCCTCGATACTGCCTACTGTTTCTGGCCAGGATCGGCCGCAGGGGATTTTTGTACTGCTTACTATGTGAAAAACTACAACCCGGAAGTTTGGGAGCCACTATTTTTCATTTAATCAATTTTGTTACTAAATTTTCATAGTAGTATATATTAACATAATTATCTGTAGGCTGTTGCAAAATTACCATCGATTTGATTTCCTTAAAATGTATTCTATTTTATAAGTATTTTAATTGAAAGTATCTGTGTGGAATGTGATATACCAGAACCGGAATGGCTTTTTAAAAAGAGAATTTACTAAGTTACAACTTTACAGTTCTAAGGAAGTGAAAGTGACCAAATTAAGGTACCAATGAGAGAGGTTACCATCACTCAATATAGGCTGATGGGTCAGGAGCACCTCTGACAGCTGGGAAATCATGTGGCTGGCATCTGCTGGCCCTTGGCTCCTGGGCTCCATTGCTTTCAGTCTCTATTCCTCACTTTGCTTCTCCAAGGCTGGCTTTCATCTCTTGGCTTCCCTTGGCTCTCTCCACATTCTGGTTTGCTTAACACCTCATGGCAATGTCTGCTGGGCTCCAAGCATCTCCAAACATCCATGCCTCTATTCTCTGAAGCAGCTGTTCTCCAAGCATCTATGTCTGCTCTCACTGTCAGCTCTGAGACTTCTGAATTTCTGTCAGCTCTGAAGTTTCTCTAGAAAATGTTTCCACATTTAAAGGATTCTACTAAACTAATAAACAACCACCTGTAAAGGTTGGAGTCACATCTCCATGAAATTCAAAGATTATACCCACAATTGGGTGTGTCACACCTCTGTGGAGACAATCCAATTAAAGGTTTCTGACCTAAAGTATTGAATAAGGATTCAAAGAGAGGGTTTCTCCAGCAAAATTGAATCAAGACTAAAACATGGCTTGTCTGGGGTACATAATACTTTCAAACTGGCACAGTATCACTAATTATGTATATTATGTATAAAGTACAGTCATTCAGAAAATAAAAAGACAAATATTTCCTCCTATACTTGCAAGATTCCAAATGCCCTATTTTACCCCTTACTTCAGATTAGATTATGGTCAAAGAAAGCACTGTCAGTGTTATCATTTGGGCAAGTGTCCATTGTAGTAGAACATGTTCAAAATCAAATTTTCTGTACAGCTATGTGCATCAAAGCGAGAGTAACTTTTTGGTTACAAATTATAGCCACTTAGTACGAATTGCACTCTTAGAGCGTAATCTTACTCGGCTTGGCTCTAGTTAAACGATTGCTTGTACTACAGTGTCATTCCATGCTAATTTCTGGCTCTTTATCTAGCTATGATTCATGGAGTAATTTGTCTTCCTGGCTGATTCATGCCAGTCTGAACTTTACACCTAGATGAGCTGTCATTTTGTCTCCCTAAATCTCTAGAAAAGCAAGAGTCTTTGCTTGTCTGTATAAACACAACAACTTAAATCAGTCTATTTTGGTCAAATTTACTTCCCAGAATCATACAAAAGAGATCATTTATCCACAGAGGTAGAGACCCATATGCTAAAATTATGAAGGGAGGCAATTGGATTTTTCAAAGTTCATTAACATTTGTCTCTTTCAATTTGATTGTTCTACTCTCATCACATTTCTCTCAGATGGCAATGGGAGTAATGTGCATTTTAATATATATGTAGACATATCACTAATCGTTTAATTAATCTTTGTTCCTATGGCAATTAAGTTATTGATGCTGACATAAGAAACAGATCTGTGTTGCCAAGATGAATAATCAAGGCTTTGCAGGTACCGGTTAAATTTTCTTTGCTATAATCAGCAAAAGAATGAAGTTGGACTCTTACTTCATACCATAAACAGCAATAAGATCAAAATGGGTCAAATACCTAAATATAAGACCCAAAATTATAAAATACTTAAAACTTAGGGGAAATCACCATGACCCCTGATTTGGCAATGATTCTTTGATATGACAAAAAGTGTATGCAACAAAAATGAAATAAACTGGATGTCATAAAAATCAACAACTTTTGTGCTTCAAGGGATGAAATAAAGAAAGTGAATTGACAATCCACACAATGTATCTTGAAGATATATAGAATTCTTAGAACACAGTAATAAAAGGAAAAAGAACCCAGTTTTAAAATTGGCAATGGTTCTGACTTGATATTTCTCCAAACAAGACAAACAAATGGTCAATAAGCACATGCAAAGATTACTGACATCATCAATCAAAAAGGAAATGTTAATCAGAGACACTATGAGATATCACTTCACATTTGCTAGGTTAGCTAGAATCAAAAAGTTAAATAGCAGGTGTTAATTAGTATATTGAGAAATTTTAATCTTCATACACTGCTGATATGAAAGTAAAAGGATTAAGCTACTTTGGAAAACAGTCTGACAGCCTCTCAAATGATTAAAAATAGATTAACCATATGACTCAGCTACTCCATCAGTAGGTTTATACCCAACAGTATGCAAACATATGTCCATGCAAAAAAATGTACACAAACATTAACAGCTGCATTGTTCAAAATAGCTGAAATGTGGAAGCAATACTAATGTCCATCAAGTGATGAAAGGATAAATAAATTTTGATATACCCAGGCAAAGAGATATTTGGCAGTAAAAAGGAATGAAGGACTGATGTATGCCTCAACATAGATGAACCTTGAAATTATGTTAAGTGAAAGAATCCAGCCACAAATGACCACATATTATATGATCCCATTTATATGAAATATCCAGTATAGGTAAATCTATACAGATGAAATTACATTAGTATTTGCTAAAAGACTGGGTGGTATGGGGAGACAGAGAGTAATGGGTGAGGAGTATGAGGTTTTTTGTTCTTTTTTGAGGTGATGTAAATCTTCTAAAATCAACTCTATGGACAATTGTAAATGTTTGTAAAATATACTGCAAAACATTGATTTGTACAATTTAAATGGAAAGCTACCTGGTATTAAAATTATATCTTAATAAGGCTCTTTTAAAAAATATTGGCCAAATACCAGGCAATAAATTAAATTGTTTTTAGCAAATTTCAATAACTGAAATTATACAGAATTTAATCTCTAACAATACAACAATAAAGTTTTAAAACAACAATAAAAAGATAAAAATAGTTTTCTGCCTTTTGGAAATTAAGGAATGCCCTTCTGAATAACAAATACGTTGACGAAAAAGGAAAATGGGAAGCAAAATTATTTTAAATGTACATAGTGATAAAACATCTAATGATACTTGTAGGAAGAACTAAAGTAAAGCTGTGTTTAGAGCAAATTTTATCATTTTAAATGAACGTATTCCAAAATTAGAAAGGCTGTAGTCAACTGTCTTAAAATTCTTTCTCAAAGAGTTGAAGAAGAAAATAAAAATAGACCCTAAAGTAAAGAAAATGGAAATTAAAATATAGAAGCAGAAAGTAAAATAAAACAAAAGAATTCACAGAAAAAAGAAAACATATATCATTAAAAGAATCTATAAGATCCAGAAATTGTTTCTTTGAAAAGAATGGTGAAAAAAAGAAACATTTATTAAAATTCATAGACAAAGAAAAAAGAGAAACAGAGAAGATATAAATAACCAACAGCAATGAGGACTAAATGTATATCACTAGAGCTTTTACTGCGATAAAAATCATGAGTATTCGACAAATAAGTGTGAAAATATGGTATAAAAATCTCAAAACAAAACACTGCCAGAGTGGCACAAAACAGATTTGGGAGGCAAAATCTTTCTAGTTAAGGTAATTGAACATGACACTATATTTTTCTTATAAGGAAAACTTTATAATTCATAGAAAACTTCAAAGAGCACTGCATAGATACATTCTACCAAACACTAATCTTACAGAAGCTCAAGAAAATAGAAATGTTTTTATGAAGTCTGCATGATTGTGATAGCAAAACAAGACAAGGATATTATTAGATATTATGTGATCTTATCCAAGAACACAGGGCAAAGATTCTTCCCCAAATTAGCAAACTTGATTTAGCAATACATAAAATGAATAATGAAATGGCCAAACAAAATAAAAAGTTATATATATAATCATATCAAGAGAAAATGAAATATTTTAAAAATAAAATTCAACATAATTCATTATCAATTCATGGTTAAAAAAATACTTTGGCAAACTAGGAATAGATGAAGGTTTCCTTATTCCAATGAAGTTTTCTGAACAAGTTCCTAAAAACATTATATTGATGGTGACGTGTTTAAAGTTTCCTCTTTGAGCTCAGGCATGATAAGGATACCTGGGATCATCATTGTTCCCTGCATAGCCATGAAAGTAAGTCAAGCAATGCAGCAGTAAATAAGAACTGGAAAGGAGGAAAGACAATAGTTATTAGTCGCGGATGATAGCTTTGCATTTATGGATTATTTAAAAATCTACAGATAACTTATAAGAATTAATAACCAAGTTAAGTAAAGTTGCTAGAAAAAGGATCAATTATAAAAAATGCAATGACTTTCTATGACCAAGCAAAATGAAATTTTAAAAATTACCATTGACAACAGCATCCAAAAATGTCAATTAGCTCATGATAAATATAATAGAAAGTTTGGAAAAACATTGTATTAATCAGAGTTCTCCAGAGAAACAAGATGACGTGGGTGTGTGTACATAAATGAAAGTATGTGTGTGTATGTGTGTGTGTGTGTAAATGTTAAAAATGTATTGTAGGAATTGTCCATGGGGATTGGCAATTCTGAATTCTATATGGCAGGTCACCAGCGAAAGGGAAACTCAGCAAACTCACCAGGAATGTAGTGGGAGGAAGGAGTTCAGGCAAAGGCTTTATTTCAGAGAGAAACAGAGCAGCCCTATCAGCCTTTCAAGAGAGAGAGGAACGACTGCCTCAAGGTGGCAGGGGATAGGGTTTTTAAGGCTGAAGTTTAGGGAGCTGGGGTCAAGGGTTAGGTAGGTCTCTATTGGCCAGTTTTCAGAAATAGGGGGCTAAATTAGGAGTTGGCAGGTTTCCACTGATGAAGTTTAAAATTTCAACGCTGGCTTTTTTAGGAGTGCGGGATTGTAAATGCCGGAGGGCAGATAGTGAGTAAGAGGAATTTATGCAAGAATGTACCTGCTGGAGGTGGAGCTTATCATAAGAGGGCAGTTGATGGAGTGTGAAGGATACTCCAGGCAGGCATGGGTCGGGGTGAAAGGCTTTCTGAGATATTTCCCAGGGGTAGGTCACATCCTGGGGGAAAGGGGTCTTGTCCTCCAGGCCTAAGAACAAGTTGGAAACTCAGTGAAGGTGGCAAACTCCCTATGAGAAGCTGGCTAGCTGAAGTAGAAATAAATTCTTTCTGGGTCCTGAAATCCTCAGTTTACCTTTTAAGGCCTCAAACTGACTGGATGAAGACATGGCTTTTATTGTTGAAGGCAATTTCCTTTGTTGATTGCTTTGTAATCAGCTGAGATGAAATCAACTGACTAATGATCTAAATTCATCTCGAAAATACCCTCAGAATAACAATCAGGCCAGTGCTTACTTTATCAAACTGCTGAACACTATAACCTAGCCAGGTTCACACATGAAATCAGCCATCATATCCTTGAATCACAAATATAATTAAATCATTATGAAGCATTAATGAGAGAAGTTAAAGGATATCAACATTAATGATGGGGTAGCTATTTTTATGTAGTGGAAGACACAATATTGTGAAAGACATACCTTCTTAAGCTGATGTAGAGATTAAATGAATTTCTACCCCAAAACCTAAAAGATCCCTGTGTGTGTATGTGAAATATTCAAAGCCAACTTTAACATTTATGTGAAAATGAAAATGACTAACAACACTTTTTTTCTCCCCACAACACTTGGGGAAGAAAATTTAAGATGTTAGGACCTGCTTTACTGGATATCAAGACCTATTTAGAAAGCTAATGTATATTAAGATTACATGAATTAACAGAAGAGGCTATATAATCCATAAGGATATTGTGGCAGGCAGGCTAATGCATGGACCCAAGTGTGTCCATGCCCTAATTCCCAAAACCTGTGCACATATTACTTCGCACCAGCAAAGGGAACCTTGCACAGGTACTTAAGGTCAGGGATCTTCAGAGAGAGGGTTTCCTGGATTATCCAGGTGGCTCCAATCTAATCACCTGAATTTTTAAAAGCACAGATTTTTTTCTGGGGTCATAGAGGTGTGACATAAGAGAAAGTCAGAGGGATTAAAATAGTTAGAGGGTGTTGACCCGTAGTTGTAGAGGAGAAAAGCATGGAGAGCATAGAAAGCTTGAAAAGGAATGCCAGCAGGCTTCAGGAGCAAACACAAGTTCTCATCTGAGGGCCAGCAAGCCTCTGTACTACAACTGTAAGAGACTGATTTTACCCAACAAGTTGAATGAATACACACCCAGAGACTACAGAACAGATATTGTGTGCCAACCCATTGATTTCAGCCTTGTGAGACTCTAAAAATAGACTCAGCTGATCCACACTCTACCCAAGCTTCTGACAAGCAGAACAGTGAGATGAGAAATAGGGGTTGTGTTAGGCCTAAATTTTTGGTAGCTTGTTAGAACAGTAAAAAACTTTACACAGACCCATGCATGGATATGGACATTTGATTTATGGCAAAGATGGCATTGCAGGTGAGTGGGACAAATAGTTTTTTTTAATTAAAAATTGATGATATAACTGGATATCTGTCTAGGAAAAAGAATTGAAAATATGTCCAGAATATTACATAGTACATATAATTCCAGGGAGATTATTGATCTAAATATGAAAACAACTAAGGGTCTAGAAGATAATATTAGAATATATTCCTCACTTAGCAGAAGTGAAAAACTTTTTGAAAAGGACACAAAATCAATAACCACAAGGGAAAGGATGGATAGATTGTAGTAAGTTAAAATTAGGAATTTCTATTCATTAAGAGGAAGTGAAAAAGAAAACCACAGATTGGGAGAAAATAATGATAACTTCAATAAGAGACAAATATCTAATATATAAACCCAATAAATCAATAAACACTATCAAAAATGCAAAATAAAAAATAGGCATAAACCTTGAATGGAAAAATTCATGTACAAAAATACATTCCAGTGATCAAAAACTACTTGTCTAGATGCTTAATCTCAACCATAATCAGGGAAATGCTAAAGCAAACCACATCAAGACATGAAGACACAACTTCCAGATTGACTAAAAATATATAGTGTGGCAATTCCATATGTAGGAAAAGGATATAGATGAATGGAAATTTTCAGATTTTGCTGGTGAGAATCTTAGCATAAAAAATTAGGAGAACTGTGGTGGCTTGAAACTGAATGCAACCCCCAAAAGCATGTTCTTAAATTTAATTCATTCCTACGGGTGTGGATCCGTTGTAAATAGAATCTTCTGATGAGGCTACTTCAGTTAAGGTATGACCCACTTCATTCTGGGTGGGTTTTAATTCTGTGACTAGAATACTTTATCAAAGGATGAATACAGAGAAAAAGAGAGAGAGAGTGAGAGGGAGAGAGAGTCATGGAAGCGAGAAGCTGAAAGCAACGAGACCTGGAAAAGATGGGAGAGACCAGCAGACATTGCCACATGATTTACCACATGGCAGAGGTGTCAAGAATTGCAGCAGGTGGACTTTTGGAAGAAACCATTGCCTTGATGATGTCTTGATTTGGACATTTTTGCAGCCTCAAACCAGTAAGCTTTTAAGCTAATAAATTCTAATTGCTAAAGCCAGCACATTTCATGGTATCTGCGTTCAGCAGCCCAGCAAACTAAAATAAGAATTATTAAGATAATATTAAGGAGTTCTAAGAGGGAATGTACAGCACTAAATAGCTACACTAATTAAGAGAAAAAGTATCAACTAATAATCCAAGCTCCTACCTGAAAAAAACTATAAAACTAAGAGAGATGTAAACCAAAAGCAAGCAGAAGGAAGAAGGTAATAAAGATAAAAGCAAAAATAAATAAAACTGAAAACAGAAAAACAAGAAAGAAAATCAATGAAATGAAGAGTTGCCTTTTTTAATAGATAAAAAAATAACAGCCTCTATTCAGACTGAAAATATAAAAGACAAGACATGTATTATCAACATCAGGAATGAAGGAGAGGGTATCACTACAGATCCATGGTAAATGTATACTACAGACACTCTATACACATACATTTGATAACTTAGGTGAAATGGACCAATTCTTCAACAAGCCAATATGGAATAGAGAATTGAGAGACTGAATATCTCCTTAACTATTAAGTAAATTATATTTGTAATTTAAAAAACCTCAAAAGAAATTTCTAGGCCTTGAATGTTTCACTGTAGAATTCGACTGAATGTTCAAGGAAGAATAATACCAATTGTACAGAATCTCTTCAACAAGTCAGAAAAGGAGAAAACATTCTCAATACTTTTATGAAGCTGATATTACCCTGATAGCAAAAACAGACTAAGACAGTATAAAAAGGGAAACCACAGGCTAATATCATTCATAAATACAAACACAAAATCCTTAACAAAATATAAGCAGATTTAATTCTGCAATATATAAAATGAATTATACACATAATCAAGTGGGTTTATTCCAGGATGCTAGACTGGTTCAATGTTTGAAAGCCAGTCGATGTAATCCACCATATTAATAGTCTAAAAGAGAAAAATCTCATGGTCTTATTAAATGGTGCAGAAAAAACATTTGACACAATTTGATATACATTCATGATAAAAACCTTAGGAAAATAGTAATAGAGTGGAATTTCCTAACTGTGGTATGGCATTTCTACATTCCAGATACCTTAATACTTAATGGTGAGAGACTGAATATTTTTCTCCTGTGATTTGGAAAAAGGAAAGGATGTTCAGGCTCAGCACTCTTATGAAACATCATGCTGGAATCTGTAGCCAGTGCAATAAAGCATGGAAAGGAAATAAAAGAAATAATACCAGAAATGAAGAAGTGAAATGATCACAGTTTGCAGATGAAATGATTGTATATAGAAAATGCTGAGGAATCTACCAAAAGAATCATATCTCTAATAAATAAGTTTAACAAATTTGAAGGATACAAGATTATGCAAACAAAAATCAATTGTATATCTAAATGCTAGCAATGAACACATGAATACAAAACTAAAATTGCACTGCTATTTAAAATTCCTTAAAATTCAAATGCATAGGTGTAAATCTAACACAAAATATATAAAACTTCTATGTTGAAAATTGCAATGTACTGATAAAAGAAATCAACATCTAAATAAATGGAAAGACATATTATATTCATGGAATGGGAGTCTCAATATAATAATGATGTTAATTCTTCCGCACTGATATTCAAGTTTAATTCAATTCCATTAATATCCCATCAAAATCTTTTGTTGATATAAGTGAGTTTGTTCTAAAATGCATGCGGAAGTCATAAAATTAGAATAGGCATTGCAATTTTGAAAAAGCAAAATAAATTTGCAGAAATCAGTCTACCCAATTTCAAAATTTATTATATAATTCCATGAAACAAACTTTCATACTTTTGTGCCTTTGCTTTTATCATCTGCCTGGATGTTTGTCTATTTTATAGCAGAAAAGCAATATGATTCATTTTACTTTAAAAATGATTTTTAATTACTCTATAAACATATGCATTAAAATTCTCATATATATAGGTATGTATGTTTGAAACTCTGATGCTAAATAAAAATAAGCAGCCCTTACAGCAAATATGAAAATCTATTTTCTTTCCTTGCATCTATTTGAAAAGTTTTAATGAACTTCAAGACCACACTCTAATGCTGTCTTCTGTATAACATATTTCTTAAAAGTTAATTTTCTCCTTCCTCCCTCTAGAATATCATAGGTTTTTGTTCCTATTTCTATTATGACACTTAATATTAAGAATGATCATTGTTTTGTTGAATGCCTTTTCAGGAGGACAGAGTTTTACACAAAAGGACTATATTTTGTTTGTGCAATAATGTTTTACCATATACAAAGTTTCTCGTACAGTGGAAAGAACATGTAAAGTCCTCACACAAGGTTTTCTCCCCATTTATTAATAAATAAATATAATAATTTCACAAACATTTAATGGATATAAACCGTGTGCAGGCACAGATCAAAGAGCTTGGGAGCAATCTTGAACAAAACAGTTGCAGATTTCTTTCCTTCCGAGGCTCTTCTTCTTCTAATGAGCCAGAGTGGAAAATACTGAATAACGTCACATCTGTTACTTATATAGAATGATAGATGAACATGAATGTGGTGGCAATGAGAAACAGTACCACAAGATGCTTGGGCAAGGTGGTTGTGATTCCTTGAGAAGGGGCCATTTGAGCACAGGTGCCAGGTCTGCACGGGAATCTGTAATGAGGATCCAGTGAAGATGGGTCAGGAGCAGAAACAGTAATATAAAGACCTTAAAATGGGAAGCTGGTGTAATGTTCAAAGTAGGCCCAGAAGATGAGTTAGGAGTGGAGTCATAGGTAATTAGGTAGAAATATAACTATGGTCAAAACAGGCCAGACAGCATAGGTCCTGGTGAGTTCTTCAGCTTTTAATCACATGGAAATAGTGAGGCAAGGCAGGGGCTTGGCAGGAGTGATGCTATCAGATTCACTTTGTGAATGGATTACTCTACCTGAGACCTGGAGAATGGTGACCCATTGAAAAGCCATTTACGGTAATTCAGTTCAGTCATCAAAGGACAATTAAAAATATTCAGAAAATAAAACAAACAGGGTAACTACTTTTGTGGGGAAGGCAAGTTCAGAAGAATATTTTTTTTAAAAAAAGTACCATCTGCCTGTTCTTTCTTTCACTTCATTTCATTCCAGGCCATGAACCCAGATCAGATAAGAGAATATAAGAAAAGCAGGGGTAGAAAATAATAAGAAAAATTGCATTCCATGCTTGACTGCACTTACCTTGTAGAAACCTAGAAGATAATTCACCCAAAAAAGATTTGAAAGAGTGAGATATTACAAGTGCAGGTATTTGAAGATGAAAATTCTTATAATCATGTTTCTTCGTGGCTGGATTTTTGATCACTTGTCACTGTGTTGTGCTCTAAATCGGTGCAGATCAGATCTTTCAAGTGCAGCATTGCTAACAGTGTGCCTATGACCATTCAAGGAGATTGAAATGGATTGGGATGCTTTGACCATCAATTCCCAGAAATTCACAGCGTGTGTGGGTTGGCTTTTGATAATGACAAAGGTAGCTCCCTACAGGGATATGTCTCTCTCTGCCTTTTAGGCTAGTCAGCAAGGTATTTCTGTTTAGACTAAGCCACCTACCTCATATTTAAAGGAGACTGATTTGCCCACCCCTGGAGTGTGTACTACACCAACTCTGAACAGATTGCCACATGCAATATATTATATTGATTTCCCTTCATAATTCCATTAGCAGCACATAGGTCAATATTTAAAATGGGCTGCTATAGAAATGTGAGTTTTGTCCCCACCTGCAGATATCTGAAATACAGATATGTCTTCTTTTGTGATATTTGTTTGTTTGCTGCCTGTGGATTTGTAGATGCAGAATCTCAGAACTGGAAGGCACGTGGCAGAGGCCACTAGCTCATGTAGTACTTGACTAGGTCTCTACTTTTCTTACCAGGCAGACCTTTAGCTTCCACTTGAATGTTTAATGTGACAGGGCTTCGAGTTCCCTCCAGTGTGGAACATTCCATTGTCAGACTGTTCTAGTAGTGAGACATAGTGCTTTATTGGTCCTTATTTTGAGCTTTGCAAGAGTTCTAATCATAGTTCCATCAAAAAGTGCTTCAGATATTTAAGGACAATGATTATGTTATCCCCTAAGTACCATTCACATGTTTCCTTAAAGGTCATGTTGAAGGAGTCACCTTACATCCTGGTCATTCCTGTATGGACATCATCCCATTTCTTAATGTCTTAAGTTACAGTGATTGAATTTGAACAAGCTAGCTCTAATGGCATCAGACCACTGAGAATGATGTCCAGCCCAGCCCGACTGCCAAGTCCTGCATGCCTCTTCCCTGCAGCAGAGGTAATTCAAAGCCCAACTACTGGCTCATCTAGCACCCAAGTCCATGAGTTGGGCCCAAGCTGAATAAAAAAATAAATTTTTGAATCTGCACACTCTGTGTGACTTGGGATTCAGCCCTTCTTTCATTAAATAAATTTTCTGGAAAGTCCTCGATGAAATTTTGACCACAAGGAGAGATTCTACTTATGATTTGTTTGGCATCCTCTTTGGAACATAACAATGAAATTAAATACTGTAATTTTTCTGAGTGCTTTTCAAGTCCCTGCTCAATCTTATCTCTTAAAAACAAGAAAACAGAACAAAAATATTAAGTGCTTTATCACTCATAAAAACAGTTTTAACTCGGTTCTGTATAATTTCAAAGGTTGTAGACTTACTATTCTATCACCATGCCTACCATTCTTAAGTTGTCCTAATACTATATAAAGTATTTTATTCCATCATCTGCCTCCTTCTCAGCTTTGCATTTCTTTAATATTGAAGTACACACTGCATGCAGTAGCATTGCTTACAGCTTTTGAAAAACAATTCTGTTTATTCAGATGAAAAAATATTTGCAGGTGGGGAAATCGGAAAATGATATCACTTTGGGGAGGAAAGAGACATTGCTCACCCTTCCGGCATGCCCACCTGTAGCTCATCAGAGCCAACACTCAAAGCAAGTGCCCATACCATAGGTCTCTGTTGCTTCATTCCCCTCACCCCACTCACCCCACTGATCTCTTACCATAGCAAAATTCTAACCTCAGCAGGCATCTGCATGTGGCTGAAGCCAACATTTTCTGTTCATATGATCCTTGACCTGTCAACAAATTCCAAACCTTTGAGCTTTAAAAAAATTGCAAGTAAAAGGCTTCTTTCTTTCTACCATTTATTTTTTCACTTCCACATTTCCCATCTCCCTACCCTCATCTTCCTATATAGTGCCACATTTCCATCTTCATGAGCTTATTTTCCCCAATGTTTGATTCTAGGCCATCAGTTATTCTGTTATTTCCTCTGTCCTTGTGTCATCTCATCTATGCCTTAAGTTTCAATTATTATGTATATTCAGAAGACTTACTTCCTTCATTCTTTCCTACCTTCCTTCCTTCCTTCTTTTTCTCTCAATTAAAGAAATTGGAAGTACACAGAAAAATCATGCAGAAAATAGAGTTTCCCTATTATTAACATCTTGCATTAGTGTGGAATATTTTTTACGTTTGAAATAATATTATGATTGTACTATTAACTATACACTATGGTTTACATTAGGAGTTCCTAATTGGGTTTTATAGTCCAGTAGGTATTTTTTAAGACATGTTTACTCTTGTAACATATGTACAACCTAAAATTTCCTCCTTTTAACCACATTTAAATATTTGATTCAGTGGTGGTAAATAAAAATTCTTATACTGCCATCACCACCATCCATTACCAGAACTCTTCCATTATGTCAAACAGGAAGTGTACCAGTTAATCATTAAATTCCATTCCCTAGCAGCACGTCAATCTCTAGTAAACCATATTGTCATTTCTGACTCTATAAATTTGTTTATTCTAATTATTTAATGTCAATGAAATCATACAATATTTATCCTATGGTGTCGGTTTCTTTCTTTGAATGATATTGGAATTTTCAAGAATAATACCTACTCTTTTTTTTAAGAGAATATTCCTCACTTTGCATTGTCTAGTATTATCTTATGACTCAATTTAAATTATAAATTCCTTGCCAGAATAATTGTGGTTTAAAAAAGCAATAGACTTTAAACTCCATAAAGAAAAAGGATGTGACTCTTTTAGTCCCCCATTATCTCTCCAAAACCAGACTCAGTAATTCTTGCATGGCTGATGTTCAACAAATGAATGAATAAATGAAAACAAGAGTTTACATCATCGGCAATTCTACCATCCAGGCATAATTGTAATTGATCATTATTTTTTACCTGTGTTTTTTTTTCCTATGTGTATGAGAGAGAACCCTACAATAAGCTTGCCTCAGGGGATCAAAGCTGTAGCCATTTTCCAAGCGGCAATAATTTGTCTTTGAACAAATAGACTCTGTTAACTTTCAATAGGAGGGCATGGAACAGCAAGACCTGGGTGTTCTGTTACTAAAATAGATTTTTGTAAGTTACATGTCTGTGGTAGAGAATAGAAGAAGCTCACCTTTTAGCCCATCAGATGAGAAAAGAAAAGATGGGATTAGAGAAGATCACTGTGTATCATCTTTCTTATTAAAGGGTCAGGTGCGTCACCTCAAAGGTGAAACACACTGACCAGATCATATACACAGAGCAAGAGAGTGGAGACAAGGAAGGATTGTTTGTTAGGGGTGGATAAGGTGTTGGAAACCTTTGAAGCAGTTCAAGCTACTAGAGGTCTGAGAAAGGACTACACATAACTTTAAATTCTTGACATTTCTTAGGTAAAAAATTTCTTCCCATTGATGTATGTTTCTTCAGTTTTAATCTGCCATCCATTGCCTTTTAAAAATAAACTGTTGATTTGTGTCTGATCATGAAAATGGAAGCTTTGTATTAATTTTGCCAAGAATCTGGCTCATTCAAATCTACAGATACATGCACACAATTTAGGACATATGGTGTTATGTGAATTTGGAATTAGCATCCTTCATTACAATTAATATCACAATTATCAAACAATTCTGCGTTTATTAAATGTTAATGGTGATATTCTATAGATATTATCATTATTGATGTTAAACAATTCCCTATTTGTGTGGTGTTTAGTTTGTTTAGATTTACTTCCATCATGATATAACATTGTGATGGATGTAATTTTGTTAAATCTTTGTGCATGTCTCTGATCATCATAGGAATTGAATAGTTTTCTGAAATGACATCAGTATCTTTAGAAATTCCAAGGATACTATCGAACAGCCTTACAAATGTTTTCACTAAATCACATTCCCACTTATAATTTATAAGTTCTAACTCTCCCCAAATCCTACCATCGCTAGCTAATAATTTTTTTCTCCCTATTTCTTAATTTAGTAGATACTTTATAATTGTTTCTTGGTATATTCATATATTTGATCCCAAGTTACATTATATGTGTTTCCTTCCTAAATTGAAATTGTGAACTGCCTTTTAAGATGTTTAGTTCATTACTAAATAACTTTCTATTACTATATCATATCTTTAAAATATATAGCTATAAATGCAATTATAAGTTAATTATATTTAATTTATTAAGGATACTAAGAACACATATATATTAAAATTTGCTATTTTCTTTTCAACTTTGTTCTTGTTTATCAATTTACTGAAGATTTTATTTTGTTTGCTTTTGATTTGCCCTGGGTATTTTTTTCATTGTTTCCTTTATAAAACTAATTATGTCTAGCATGACTCAAGGTCTCTAGGGCAAAAGGACCAATTAAATGAGATTGTCTGGCTCTGGAACAAGAAACTACAGGAGGTGGTGGAAATATGCCCTGGTCATTTGCTAGTGGGAGTATGGGAAAGGTGACAGTTCAGAAGCCTTAATATAGCAACAACTGTATGTCTCAAGAGTCATTCAAAACTTTTCTTCTGTAGAAGGACCCATTGAAGGACATTGCCACAAAAACAACCTTGGTTTTATAACAGTTGAATCCCAACTATTAATTAGTTTTAAATGTTAAGATGAAGGGACATATTTCATAAATATGTGAGGTTTCAGGTGAACAAACAGACAGAAGTTTATTGTATTTGTTATAAATCAAGCTATAGTCCTTATCTTGATCTGCCACTTTCATTGATTACATGTTATCCCACAAAGTAAAATTCATCTGCTTTTTTTCATTTAAAGCTTGTAATAGCCATTATATTGATATTTGATTTTCTTGGAATTATTTTAGTATAGTTTCCATGTTAGTTTTTCCCTTTGACATTACGTTTAAAATGAGCTTTCACCTGAATGAGATTGGAAAGACATCTTTCAAACTCTATTATTTTTCTCTAGGTCTTTCCTTATTCGTCTTTACAATAAATTGTTCTAAATATCTGGACAAGCAATGCTCATCCTTTGTAAGTGCTCAATAAATATTCAGACTGAGTTCCTCATTTTCATATGCTTTAAAAACATATCTTCATTGTTCTAAAGCAAAAAAAAAGGGGGGGGGGAGATGGGGGATAAACCTTATTGCTCAAGATAAACAAAGGCATTTGTTACCAGAAAAATTAAGTATATAAATAAACAGCTATCAAGTGAAAGTATAAGTGAAAATAAGTCCAAATTCAAATCATCAGTATAAAATAAAATGACTTATGTTAGTCATGCTAGTATTTTCCATTACAAACATTTTTAATGCAAGAAGGTTTTATTGAAAATTGACAAGGTACAGTATGACAAGGTTGGAATATAAAAATGTAAAGCCCAGTTCTTCCCAAAGAATCTCAGAACCTGTAGAAGGAAAATATTATTTATATATGAGTAGCACTTTGTACTACAGAAAAGCAATTTTGCATTTTACTTTTATTTTCAGAGAACCCCTGTGATGCTAGTATTATTGTTATTATTGCTTCCTTTAGAGATGAGGAAATTGAAGCTCAGAGAAATTTTCATTAATTAAAGTCACATAGCTAATCAGTATAAAAGTCGAGAGTCAAATCCCAATTTTTAAATTTTTTTATTGTGCAATATATATACAAAAAAACAATACATTTCAAAGCACACTTCAACAATTAGTTATAAAATAGATTCCAGAGTTTTTATGAGCTACAGTTACATAAATTTATATTTTTCATTCTGGCTGCTCCAAGACACTATAGACTAAAAGAAATATTAGTATGATTCAATAGTCATATTCATTTGTTAAATCCTATCTTCTCTGTTATAACTCTACCTTATCCTCTGATCTTTCTTCCTATCTTTGGGGGTTTCTATGCTATGCCCATTCTACTTTTTCATGTTGGAAAGGGCTGTTGGTAACATGGGATAGCGAGATGGACCTTGTTGATGTTCTGGAGAGGTTGGTCCTCTGGGTTTCAGGACTTATCTGGTCCAGACACCCATCTGGAGGTTGTAGGTTTCTGGAAAGTAATCATAGTGCGTGGAACTTTTGTAGAATCTCAGATAGAGCCCTCGGTGTTCTTCAGGGTTATGAGGGATGGTTTTACTTGGCAAAAGATGGAAAACTGTGGTATCTGGCAGACACTTATGTTACCCTAGTCTCCAGTAAATAGCTGCTCAACTCTATTTGAACTCTCTCAGCCATTGATCCCTTTTTTTTTTTCGGGGGTGGTGGTGCAGTTCATGATCTGGGAATCGAACCTGGGTCTCATGCATGGAAGGCAAGCATTCTACCACTGAACCAACCATGCACTTCTTGATACTTTATATTGTTACAGTAACTTTTCCTCCTTTTTATTAGGAAAGGCTTGTCGATTCCATGGTGTCAGGGCCAGGCTCATCCCTGGGGGTTATATCTCACACCACCAGGGAGACTTTCACCTCTGGGTGTCATGTCCCATATAGGTGAGAGAGCAATGGTTTCACTTTCAGAGTTGGACTTAGAGAGAGAAAGAGGCCACATCTGAACAACCAAGGAGGTCCTCTGGAAGTAACTCTTAGGCATAGCTATAGGTAGGCTTACTTCTCCACTATATAAATAAGTTTCACAAGAGTAAGCCTAAAGATCAAGGGCTTGGTCTATTGAGTTGGGAGTCCCTAATATTTGAGACAGCATCAGAGGTTTCCTCAGTGGTAAAGTTTAATAGTTCCATATTTTTTCTCCCATCCCTCACAGGGCTTTGCTAACACTTTTTAATTATCCACTCAGCATACTCTGGGATGTATCTGGGCATTACATTAAGCTATACAGAATTACAAGACTTCATTCCCATTCTGGGCTCCATGTGTTTGGGTCAAACTCCAATTTCTAAACTATTAATACACTGTACATCTTCTGTGGTATAGTTGTTTCTCCCAGGTAGTACATTTACTCATATGATTATTTTTGAAATTATTAACACTATGATAATTAGTCATTTCTAAACAACTAAAAAATTGATTTACAAACACTCTGATTGAACAATGCACTCTGATCAAGCATATTCCTGCAATGAAATAACTAATCACTTGAAGGGCCCCGAAGGAGCTTCACCAGAGTGCTTATGGCAGGGTCCATTGAATTGATGAACTCTGGGATCAAAATTCTCCAAAAGATATGACTCTTAAAATGAGATAATTCCTGCAACACAATTATTAGAAACACATGTCTGCCTCACTATTTAATTTGATTCTAGTTAATTTTTCCAGATTATTTAAAGCTAAACTAGTGTCAGGTTTGGAGTGTCAGTTTCTGGAAAGAGACTTAAGAAAATAAATTTGTCAATCTGCTAAAAAACACTGCTCACCTGTACCTTTCTGAAGGAAATTCATGCTAGTGATCAACAGCTGAGTGTTATCTTTGTTCCTTTTAACAGCCAAATTGGTTCAACAGCACAGGTTCTCTGATTGGGCAGGTATTGTTAAAGATTGCCAAATTAAACCAATTTGTATGAAAACATCAGCTCAGTGGTCATCAAGTAATACAGTTGAGAAGAATGGAGTGACTGGAAGAGGTTAGAAGCATTGTATACCATGGAGCACCTTAAAATCCTTGTGAGAGGGGGCCAATTTGACTTCTCTATGAAAATAATGACTGTGTTGATCCATTCCCAAAACAATGGCTGAAAATAAAAAAATATATATTTTAATTACGTGAAGCCAATATGTTTTTGCATTGATTTTTTAAACTGAATTTATTGACTGCTTATTTCTTTCTTGAGGGACAGAGGGAAACTTTCCTACCTTCCTATCTGGTAGTGAGGGTAGGGAGATCTAAGGTTCAGTCTCACTGGATTGGTAAAATCTCACCTCAGTTTACATAAGGCATGGCAAAAGGAGTATGTACGTTTTTCGATCTACAGTTCCTTCATTATAATGTTGGTGACAGATGTGAACATGAAGCAATGGGTCTAAACTCCTTATCCCATCCCCTGGTATTTTTACAGTAACTTCTCTTTGTTAGTATCAATGTACTATGGGGACTGCATTTTATTTCTTTTTCATTTTCTTTCCAATTACTATGTTCTTACCATTTGGGAAGTAGTCAATTTTTCTACAGATGCTTCCTTGGTTTTAACCTCAATTGTAGCAGCTTTCTTAAAACACGTGTAAGCCATTTCTGAAGCACAATACCACATGTCCCATATTCCATTGGTTAAAATGCAATTTTTCACCTTTCATTTTGTAAGCTTTAACTTCCCCCAAACCTACATTTTCTCATCCTGAGCAAGAATATCTTCGTATAGCCTTAATACTACGTGATCTCCTAATTATCAGCTAGAGGAAATACATTTCTGAACAGATTGGAGGCAGAAAATAGACACTAGAAAGAACCTATATAGGGATCTATAAGAATAGTTTTTTAAATAAAATATGAATGCAAAACATTTTCAAGGACAAGTATATGATATGAATTCAGTAATTTATAAAAATGTTCTTTAAACAGACTGTAAACACAAAGCAAGTACAGCATAACCTTTTTGAGATGCCTGAGCTTTGAAATTGTAACATATCTCCTGTGGAATGTATCCTTTAACTTCTAAAGTTCTTAGTGAAAATTTTGGGCCAGGGAAATCTTGGAATTACTTTTTCTCTTCTTCCTTAATAATTAACCTAAAGAAACAATGAACCTGGTCATATTATCTCTAAAAAATTAGGAGTAATTATTATCATATTACCATATTATGATTCCAAAAATGAAACTGTCTTAAGGATAAAAAGTTTGGTATTTCTTCTCACTAAATTCCATAGGTATTAAGCAGATCTGTTTGTTTTTTCAATTGATTTGCTCTTATCTGAATTCTCTCTTCACACACTTTGCTATTTTTTCCCATTAAGTCATTCTTTCTTCTTGTCCCTAGGAATTTTCATCAGGATTTTAAAAAATTATTTATTCTTTAACTTATTTGCCATGTATCTAGTCTTCTAAAAGAGTTTATATCTCTTTATAGGTAAACATATCCTAACTTTTGGAGAAGATTGAGGGAATCTGCCCAGGAAAGGTTATAGTCTATTTTGGAAACAAGAAAATGAACAAGTTCTCTGGCAGAACTGAAGAATTCAGGAAAAGAAAATGTTCAAATGTGAAGTATATTTTATGTAGAAAAGTATTCCTAATTGGAAAGATTAAAAACATGGATATGAAAGGTAAACATGAAAAAGTTACTCTAGAGGCAAAAGTGTGGTAAGGCTGCATGAGGAAGTATTGAGTTAGTTTAAAGAACTCGTTATTTGAATACCAGCCATGACCATGGCTAGGAGTAGCAGCTATGGGGTGGCTGTCTGAGAGAAGGCTTGAGGTTGCAAACACAACGCTTATGAAGGGAAGTGCATTGCTTTGGAGCATAAGGAAGCAAGAAGGGCCAGATCCTGTTGTGGCAGTTTTATGCATGAGCACAATCAGATACTGTATAAACAGCTTGGGGGTCTTAAATGAGGAATACCAGTTAGAACTGGGAATCATACTCTAGTGATGTGAACACACTTTCTCCTACCACCTCTTCCAATTCTGTGCCTACAGCTAGTTTTTAATCATTCTTTCAGCTCCCCCTGTGGTGACCAGTTTCAGGCACATAAGTTCATCTACTTCCATTGTCATATTTTAAACTTGAAGAGGGTGAGTTCTAGAGCAGCTGCATTGATCATATATAAAGCCCAATTGGCTGTCCTAAAGACCAGCAGAGGAAAGAAAGATAGACTAGGTGTATTAGTTAGGGTTCTCAAGAGAAACAGAATTAACAGGGAACACTTGCAAATATAAAATTTATAAAAGTGTCTCACGTGACCGCAGGAACGCAGAGTGCAAAATCCACAGGGCAGGCTGTGAAGCCGACAACACTGATGGATGGTCTGGATGAACTCCACAGGAGAGGCTCACCAGCCGAAGCAGGAATGGAACCTGTCCCCTCTGAGTTCTCCTTAAAAGGCTTCCCTGATTAGATTAAGCATCACTCATTGTAGAAGACACTCCCCTTTGGCTGATTACAAATGGAATCAGCTGTGGATGCAGCTGACGCGCTCATGATCTAATCCTATGAAATGTCCTCATTGCAACAGACAGGCCAGCACTTGTCCAATCAGATAAACAGGTACCACAACTTGGCCAAGTTGCCACATGTCCCTAACCATGACACTAGGATTCAAACTCTAATTAGTTCTCTTTCCCAGGATTGGCCAGAATTGTTTGGGTCTCATAAATGACATAAACACACAGACGTTACAATGATCAAGTAATTATTTGAGTGGTTGACATAAAAAAGGTTAAGGAATCACACATCATATTCAAAAGTGTTGTTCTCTGAAAATCATGAAAATCACCCAATTTTTTCCTTTCTTTGAGGCTCTGGATCGTAAGAAGGAGAAATATAGTGAAGTTGAGAGATTACTGTATATCCTAGCGGGTATCCAAAAAGGAAAGAATAGGACAGTATAGGATTTCTTTAGCCAAATTCACTCTAATTCCTCTTAAAAACACATATTTTAATTATTGTATTTTGTTTCACCCTTTTTTAGACTTGTTAAATTTCTATTAATAAGTTTCCCTTTCAGAACAATTCAGAGTAAGATGTATCATTTTTTTCCCATATATACCACAACATCAACCTGGAATTCAACCAAAACCTGAAATTAACTACCAAATTAACATTCCTTTTGGATTTCTACCTTTCTTATGGAAATTAGTCAACTATACATGTGGTGTTGTAGTTATCTCTTTCATTTATTTAAAGATGTCTAATAAAACTAGTGTGAAAAAATATGGAAAGCAGGGAAAAGATGCTATCTAAGAAAAATTTGTTTATCGATGAGCTTTTGTTATGCAATTTGTGTCTCAATTTTCTGCATAAGCTTCTTTTACATATCAAAGCCCCTCCCAATAAAGTGATTCTGTAGACACCTTTAGACACCTTACTATAGCCCCGACATGATATTTATTTTATGACTAATAGTTGTTTGAAAAATGAAAATTATCTTAGAGGGAATTTTAATCTTATCTATCAAATTCAATTAGTCCATGCTAGATTTTGAAAATTGGGAATTTTTATAATCACAATCTCCTTTAAGGCTCTTGAAATGTTTAAATAACATCATTGAAGTTAAAGTAAAATTAATTCAAAATGTCAGCATCTATGGATCCCCTTCCCACTCCCAATTTCTCGTTCAATCCCCTACACAGGATATGCCCACCAAAGAGAAGCTCTGTGTGAATCATAATAAGTCAGCCAGAGCATCCTTTTCCAGAAAATTTAAACTGAGAGCCCACAGATTGATTAGAGAGAAAGAAATGTCAATGCTTTTTTAGTGCCTGTCTAATAGAATGGGATCTCTTAAGTAAGGAAGTGGACCAAAGAAGCAATTTCATTGACACTCATTCCTAACTCAAATGTGTCAAAGTAGAGTGTTGATGATACTTTAAAATGATTGTTTCCTCATTTTAAAAGAAGGTGGTGATCATGTATTAAAGTTTTTCTTCTACTCTAGAGCATGCATTTTGGGATTAGCCTTCCTGGATATAAATGTGAAAGGCTCCGTTTCTCAGGTGAACAAAGTTGATTATTATTTGACCTCTCTGAGCCACAAAGTCATCATATGCTATTGTTAGGGTTAACTGAGACTGTTTTAAGTGACTTAGCAAAATCATTTGCACATGGAAAACTCTTAAAACATATGAGATACCATTATTTTTATTATTATATGTCAGTTCCAGCTAACAATTCGTGCAGTTTGCATCATGTCAGGTCTCAGAAAAAGAACTTGACATATAAAATGGATTCTGTGACCTGGGGGGTGAGGGCTCAGTTTCTCTCCCTCATCAGTTTTTCTGACAGTACTTGATGTGGTGACAAGACAGATGAGTACAGGTGCTGACACCCCAGCCACCAGAAGCAAGACCAGATAACCATGAGCATGAGGTCATGGTATGCTCCAGCCTGATAACTCCCTGAGACGCCTGCAACCACATGTCACTGTCCATTCCTCTTGGTGTGTTTTTTCCTTTAAAGGTCTGGCCTTCAGAAAGAGAGCCAGAGCCATCTTCTTTCTTTTCATTGGCTCTCATTCTGTCACTTTTTTCCCTCAATAAATCTGTTAAGCTTTGACTTGCTTTCCTGGGTGGACTCCTTAACAACTTTGTATCTAATACATGAAAAGAACTCTTGTTTGCTTGATTAGGGGTCCAGAAAAAGGTAACACAGGGTTGGCCCAGAACCCTTCAACTCTTCTGTCTTCAGTGTGTATAGAAGCTGTCCTCCAGTTTGTTCCTCTATGCATCAAGGAAAATTCCATAGTCCCAGGAATCAGTTTCTAAAATGACTGTTTCCAAAATAGAACGGGAAGAAAGATAGCAAAAGGGCTATCTTATGTCATAGCTTTCTCTCATAAGAGGAAAAACTCTCTCAGGGCCACAGCAGTCCTCCCAGTGCTTCTGCGTGGCTGAAAATGGGACCTATGTGCACCCCAGCTGCAAAAGATTTCAGGACTTTCAAGGTTCTTAGACCTCTATAGCAGTGGGTTAGGAAGGGAAAAGAAAATTGAATTGGCAATTGGGTAACCATCCAGCAATATTTACAGTTTTAAGTTAATTAAAAAATATATCTGTTCCTTTGAAATCAATCATTCTATGACTTTGCCTACTGCCTTTCTGTTTTTCCTGATTTCAGTTAATGAATTATTTATCTTCTCATATTTTTTTTCCAATTGCTGAAAACACAGATGAATTAAATGAAGTGGTTAACAGATGTTATTAGGATGCAGAATAAGTTCATTTATTGAACAAGACCAGATGTCAGTTGATATTTCTCAGGTGCCTATAAAGTCAAGAACATACCCCTTTAGTGTACTGAGTTTTCAGTGAGAGGCAAAGTTGTCACAGTAACATCTCTTTACAAAAGAGTGGAATAATATTGGAACAAGCTTGAAGGATTCAGGAAACAATCAACTTTACCACCTACTCTTATTCATATTGAACAGTAACTATCAATTATCCAGTCTAACCAAAAAAAAAAAAACCACTTTAAACTCAATTCTGTGCAAGAAAATGTCTTTTTTAGCAAGTACTGTTCATTTAACCAACAAATCAAATACTAATTTTGTTCAAGTCACTAAGTACATACTGGGATCATAACAAAAATGGCTTCATGAAGGAATGATTAATTTTAGCATCAAAATAGGTTTTTGTCAATGGCTATGGAATAAAAATGATCAGTAATTGCTCTTTAAAAGATGAGTTTTGTACATATCTCTATTCTGGCACATGTGTGTATGTGTGCAAATATAAGCCAAATATTTTTTCTATAGCTAAATATTTCAATTTATGGTAAACTTGAGCTTTCTGGTCTGCTTTTTTGATAGATTTTGCCAGTATAGGATAGTTACAACATGAGTTGAACTAGAAATTGGAAAAATAGAAAACAAGAGAAAGAATTCTAGTAACAAATTAGAAACCAACAACATGATGTTATTGCTTCCTTAGTCTAGTCTCAGGCACTAGATCTAGACTAGGTCTAGAAAGAACCAAGGATAAAAAATTAAAAACTCAGGACTCGAGCAGTATAGCTTCAGTACCCAGGTGGCAAAGGAAGATGCTGAGCATAGATGTGATTTCCCATTTCTGTGCAAAACATTGTATTGCACAAACAGAGCATTGAGTATCAATGGACATGCTGAATCATTTCATATCTTGGATTTTTATAGCTTTGGAATGATTTTGTTATAAGATTTTCTCTGCCTTTGCAAAATCAAACAAGTAGATTTGAAGACATAGATATCAGAAAAGATGCAATAGTGAAAGAAATGAGCAGGAATAGCTGTTAATATAGAGAGACAATCTTGGGCACTTGCAGAAACAAATGTAGATACTTTCATAGCGTACTATGCTTAGAGTCTACAGAAGTAGACCATACTTAGTCAACTTTAGATTATTGTTTAACTATAGGCTGAATTTCTCCAAGACAAATATCACAGTGTGCTATTTCCCACAATTCATAATATTTTCCTAAGGCAATTTGATTTATGATTTTATGCAATGTTTCTGACTCACAAAGATTCATATATATTTAAATTCATTGCATACCCATTATGGAATGCAGCAACTGCTTAAAACTCAAGAATCAAATTTCTCCACCCCTGAAAAACTCATCGCACAATGTTTCCTTGTCTCTCAGGATCTCAGGCTTCAGACATATAAAAATGGGAGTAATGAGTATTTCCTTAAGAGGAAAAAAGGAGCAAATGCTTAGCACAATGCATGGCTAAATTAATTATTATTTGTATTACTTTTATTATTGCTGGCATTTTTATTATATGATCAAAACAAAATTACCTTATTTATACAAATTAGAAAAATTAGAAAATTATTATCCTTGTTCAAGAGAAAATTTTCACAGAATCATGTAGAAAACATTTTGACACCTACAGCAGACCAAAATATTGTTGCTAGGAGTTACTTTGTCTCCTATTGACTGCCTTAACTCATGAATCCAGTTGACTGTATTGTATGCAGACCACATTTAAGATGCATACGTGAAAAGACCAGTGAGCTAAACAATACCTGGCTCATGGGCTACACAAATTCTTAATTTTAATGACTTTTGGCTTCACTCCTTCAATTATCCAAATACACATTCTCATTTCCCTAAAGAATAATATGCATTGATATTCCATAACTTCATATATTTTGGAGGGGAATCAACCATTGACCGTGGAGTCAAAGAACCACAGATTTCCATTCAACTTTACACCAATGGTGGATTGAAATGGCTAAATTTGCTTTGTTATTTCAGGACCTGAAAAAACATGGCATGAGAGCTATTCCGAATGAACATAAGCAGCTCAACAGTACATGTTTCAAATAATAAAACGTTAGTAAGCTGTGAATCAACATTGAAGAAGGGCTTCAACTGATTGTACTTCTCATATGGCTCATTAGGGGAAAAAAGAGCACATGGCAGTCTATAATGAACCAAAAAAATTTTTTTTAAAGAAATAAAACAAAAAGAGAAAAAAACCTGGGAGCTGATATGATGAAACATTCATTACTTTTGGGCAAGCAGCCAAAGTGATTTTACTTCAATACGCCACGCTGAAATCAAAGGGAATGGAATAGAAGTGCCAATGTGTCTCTGCATGGAGAAATCTGTGAAATAGGGCATTGCCAGGGAATATTTTGATTGAGACTCTTAATGGCAATTCAAACAGACTAATTATGAATTAAGGTACTAAAAATGTACGTGATTTCACTTCTGAGGCAACAGCTGAATTTTTATTTCTAGATGCAATATTTGACTACTCATCATAGTATGATTGGGACAATATAACTTTATTGTGCAGGTGATTTTGTGCCAATAATGTGAAAACTGAGTTTCAGGGACTGTTTAGAGGTAAAATAGAATTATTCAAGATATTGATTAGACTCTCTTGGCTCTTTAGCATTTACAGACAAATCACATGAAAACTATTGTTTCTGATGTTTTCCCAAAATATTGCTATTAGAGAATAATATTTTCACAAAAGAAAACATTTTCATCTTGACTTTATACACATAATGCATTATTCTCATGTTCTGTTTTGTTTATTGAAGAAGTTAAAGGAAAAGTTTTGACTGTGAAACCAGTCTAGAGCAATAATAGAAATACAAGTTTGCTAATATCCTAGAGCTTTCATAACAAACTGTGCAGCTTAAAACAACAGAAATGTATGTTCTCACCATTATGAAGGGTAAAAGTCTGATAAAAAGCTGTCAGCAGAGTTATGCTCCA
This sequence comes from Myrmecophaga tridactyla, assembly GCA_004026745.1. Lineage (NCBI taxonomy): Eukaryota > Metazoa > Chordata > Mammalia > Pilosa > Myrmecophagidae > Myrmecophaga > Myrmecophaga tridactyla. Next base: position 140,221 of record PVIY010000449.1, read on the forward strand.
TCTGAAATCTGAAGAGAAGATGCTGTACCATGCCTCTCTCCTGGGTCTGATGGTGGCTGACAATTCTTAGTGCCCCATGGGTTGTGTCATAACTCAATCTTTGCCTCCATCAACACGTCTGTCTGTCTCTGTCTCTGATGAGGACACTAGACATATTAGACTATTCTAGTATGACTTGATTTTAATTTGCTTAATTCCATCCCTATTATCCTATTTCTAAAGAAGATCAAATTCTGAGGTACTGGGAATTAGGAATTTTCTATATCTATATATCTATATCTATATCATCTATATTTATATCTATATAACAAACACTAAACCCAGAACAGGCCACCCACTTTCTTCTTCTTCCACCCAAAATCCATGTTCTTCCTACGTGAAAAATACTTTCATCTCATCCCAACATTCCAAAAACTTAAACAGATCTAAGTCCAAAATGTCATCTAAATCAATTATGGGCATGGGCCACTCTGGGGCAAAATTCCCCTCTGTCTGCAGATCTTTGAAATCTAGAAAACAAGTTACCTGCTTCCAAAGTACAATAATAGGACAACTAAAGTATAGCCATTCCTATTTCAGAAGGGAGAAATTAGAAAAGAAAGGGGGATCAAGGATCCTAAGCAAATCTGAATCCCAGCAGGGCAAAGATTTCCAGGCCTGAGAATCATCTTCTATGGCTCACTGCTCCATCCTCCAGTCTCACTACGGTAGGGGGTCCTACCCTCTCTTAACCCTGGCATGGCAGCCCTAACCTTTTGGCTCAAGGATGTCCCTTCAGTTCAGGCTTTTGCATCCATGATTCTACCAATAAAGTTATTCTTCCTTCATTTTATTCCATCCCAGTCCCTGTCAGTCCCAGTTGGCAGTTTCTGATGGTATGCAATTCTTAAGTTTGTCACTCTGGCATGCAATTAATAGGGATCCAATTCACTGGACATGAGGGTCTTCCACAAATCTTTCTTGAAAAACTGCCTCTTTATCTCTATCTTCAGCTTAGAAGGATGATTGGATCTATGAATCACATGCCTAATCTCTTAAGCGAACAGTTTTCCAGGCACACCCTTGGCCCTTTCTTGTAGGCACTCTTTCTGGATAAACTAAGAATTTTCCAAATCAAGTGCTTGTTCTTTAGCTTAAGAAGTCATTGCTCAATTTATCTGTTTCCTCTTTTATTTTACTATCAGGAGAAAGAGAAAGCATGTTGTATTTTCCACACTTTTATGGGAAATTTCCTCAGCTAATTATTCAAATTCATTATTTACAAATTCTGCTTCCATCTGTCCAACATCGGAACACATTTATTTCAAGTTCTCCACCATCTTACAAGGATCACGTATCCTCTAGTTCCTAATAACACCATCATAATTTCTTTTTTAAGTCTTCTCCACAAGCACCCCTATCATTTATATTTCTAGCAACATTCTGTTCATGATTATCTATGTATTCTGTAAGATGATAGAACTTTCTTCTTTCTGAGCCTTCACCAGAATTGCCTTTGACATCCATATTTCTACCAACAACTACAAGGAAATCTAGGCTTTCACTATTAAGCACCTTCAAAATTCTTCTAACACCTACCCATCACCCAATTCCAAAGTCACTTTCATATTTTTAGGTATTTGTAACAGCAGAAGCCCATTTCCTAGTAATAAAAACTGTTTTAGTTTCCCAGCCCTGCTATAATGAAGTACAGCAAACTGGGTGACTTAAAACAAAAGAAATTTGTTGCCTCAGTCTGGAGGCTAGAATTACAAAACCATGGTGTCAACAGAGCCATGTGTCATCTGATGTCTATAGTGGAGAAATTGTCTTTACTTAGCTATGGTTGATTTACGCTCCACCACTGGGGTTCCTAGGCTTGTGGCAGCATAATGCCTATCTTGCCTCACTGCTTCAGTGGATAAATGGCATTCTCCCTGGTGTATGCCTATTTCTCCCCTCCTGCCCTTATAACAATCCCTCTCTTACTGGATTAAGAGCCCATCCTACTCCAGCATGACATCACTTTAACTTGACCAATTCCATTTTCTACTGACCCTATTTCCAAATAAATTCCCATTCTGAGGTCTTGTGGATTAGGACTTTGACATATTGGGGATGGGGGTGGCATAATTCAACCAATAACATCAAGCTCTTGGAAATTTGTATTTTTTAATCCCACAGTTTTATTTATTGACTTTCAATTTATCTTTCATATAAAAGTATATGCAGATCTACATGTTTTATATAACTATATATATATTTATATATTTGCATAGTTACATAGTGGGATGAGTGAAGTGGAAAGTGCATGTGTGTTTTTGAGGTACTATGATTCTGGCTAAGTGGCATATGCTACTTTTTTGCTACAGCCAGAGTGATTGTGGACAAATAATTCATTCTAAAAACACATCTGGGTGTCTTCAGATATGGGAGAAGAGGATCGAGGGACATGATGTTCCCTGATACACACACGGATACACACACATGCCCCGCTCCTCCAGACCAGGAAAGCAGAAGTGTGCAGTTCAGCTGGACACCTTCCTTGGTTTGAACCAGAAGGATGCTGTAATCCCCTTCACCTGAAAACTCCAATGTGGGTGATGAATTATGGTGACCCAAAACAAGCAGGGGATCTGTTGCTGAACGTGTATCAGGAAGGGCAGATGGGGGACTTGGATTGAAGAGAGAAAGGAGTGAGTGAAATAAAGCTGTGATCCCCAGACATTCCCACTCCATCCACTTTCCACAGTATTCTATTACTCCAAAATAAGAAAGTAATTCTTGCAGGGTTAGGGTTGGGAGAATGGGCCAAACCCTCCCAAAAAAGGCTTTATGCTTGCAGGGTGTGAACTTGGCTTAAGTAGAACTCACTGAGACACAGCTAAAGGACTCTGTCTGACTTCGCATTTTGGTAGAGTCCCAATACAATTTTTTAAGGATCCTCTGAGCGGATTTTGCATTGGCCTCTTCTGCTATTGGTGTTGGTACAGAGTGGGCAGTAACCTTCATCTCATTCTCAGTCGTGTATGTAGAAGCTGTTCAAAGAATGAGAAGTCATTATAACCAAATCTCTATAGGAAGTAGAGGCCAGTACTCTCACTCTGAACTCTGAACCCTTTGATCCAGGCACTTAAAGATCCAAAACCAAAGTTGTCAGAACTCTGAAACAAACCCTCCCAAGAGGGTTTGGCCTTGAGCTGGTGCTTCCCCAAAGAACAGACAAGGGAGGCCAGGGCTGTGGGCCTTGGACTACCCAGACATAGGAAACCACAGGCATGATTTCGAGGCCTGTGGTATATTACAGTAATGGACAAAATTATCTTAAGGTGATAGAAATCAAGACAGTGGTTAAGTGGGATTGGAGGGACAGCAACCAAGAAAGAGCAAGAGCTGGGCTCCTGAGTGCTGGCAATATCTACCTCTGTTGGGTGGTGGTTACGCAGTGTAGTGGATGTTGCCTGAGCCCTGTCCAGATTCACTTACCACCCCCAACTGCTGTGAGTTTTGGTTGCCATTGTTCATAATTGCCTCCTGCTCTAGAGAATTGCCTGTGGCTTAATGGGGTATGTGTCACCAAGGTTATAGTCCCTTCTCCCAGGGATTGCTCACTAGTAATGACTAACTCACACGTAGGTACCTGGAATGGCCCTCCACCTTCAACATGGGAATGACTCTGTGCTACAATTCATGCTTCTGAGCTTGCCTGGGATCAGGCTGAAGAAAGCCCCCGTGGAGACCATATTATAACTTAGTTCTGCTCTGCCCTGTCCTGCTTCTATCACTCCCTCTATCCTGAAAGCAGTCCTTCAATGAATCACACATGTTTGAATTCCCATCTCAGATTCAGCTTCTAGGGAACCAGACTGAAGACACCCTCCAACATATGGGTACATTCATATTGTAAAATTTCATCAAGCTCTACACTTATGATTTGGTTATAATATTTATGTGTATTTCCTTGTGTGGTTATTATATTTCAATAAAATGTTTACTTAAAAAGAAAAGAAAACACATCTCAGGTTTCATAATAAATAATTCTTTATCTTATCCTGCTCTTCTCTCTTCATTTGTGGTTAAGAAATTATGAATTTCATAGTCGATTTTTGCTTCTATTTATAGAAATGAAAATATTCAAATCAAAATGATACTGTATAACTTTTACTTCAATATATTAAAGCAAAGTCAACCACATGTTGTGTCATTTTTCAAACAAAATAAACAAAAATAAAAAAGTTATGCAGTTGACTTGGAATATTACTTTGAATATATTCGGACATTGTATTAAAAATAACTAACTTTAAACAAATTTGGTTATTGAGTTCATTAATAAAAAAGTCATAACTCATAAAATCCTGTTTTAGGAGAAGTAATATATAGGGAGTGCTCCAATAAGGGCCTCATATTTTTTAATGGCTCCATTAAAATCCTTTCTTCTTAAAATACTGGAAATGTTACTGCATTTTAATTGCTTAGATACTTTAAATATATTTCTTATGTATCAAAACTGAAAATGAATATCAAATTTTAATGAGGATTTAAATTCCTCATTTCATGATAAGTTATGAGCATTTTTCTGTGGGCTTGTCATTTACTCTCTGTATATCTAACTCCAAATACATATTTATGCATCACAGTTTCCTACAGATAAACCTAATTCAATGCAATAATGTACCGGAAACAATAAACACATTTATCTAATCGTAATTTCTTTGATATTTATGATTTAACAATTATCTTTTGATTGGGCAAAACTAAACACAGAGAAACTTGTGAATATTTTAATACCCAAAAGTAGACTATTGAGAAATATGATTTTTAAGAATTATATTTAAAAACTCTTAGTACTACTACACACGAAGAGGATCATAAAATGACACAACTTAATGGCTTTCAATAGTATAAAATATTTACATGTAAATAAAAGAAAAATACTCCAAGTAAGTAGGAGTGAATAATATTTTAGAGTACTTTTCCACTGGGAGAAGCTATCCTTGCTAAAAAGTACTAACATTAAGTAAAGTTTGATGGGACAATTTTAATCAATGTTTAGGGCTGTGAAGAAAAGAGTCAAAAGATGTGGGAGATTGGGGCACTCAATTCTGATTAATCAATGCACGATGATACTTTTAAAAATTTGCGGGACCTCCTTCTCCAGGATGACCTTGAAGCATGTTCCTTGTTAATTAACTTGTATCACCTGGCTTTGACTTATATGAACTCCATTATCTCTACTATCCTTGAAACCTTCCTAGATACTAGACAAAGCTGGTTGGTACTGAAGGTAATAAAACAGAGCAATGAAAATAGAAGTCTTTGGAATCAAAGGACTCCACCTTGGAATCTTTGGACTTCTTAACACACCATTTGGTTTGCTAATGCTGCCAGAATGAAATATACCGGAAATGGATTGGCTTTGATAAGGGTATTTATTAAGTTATAAGTTTACAGTACTAAGACCTTAAAAATGTCCAAACTAAAGCATTGAGAGAAAGATACCTTGTTTCTGAAGAGAGGTGCATATATGTCACATGGGAAGGCATGTAACTGTGTCTGCTGGTCTTCTTCTCAATTCTATTGCTTCTATGTTCTGATACCAGTGGCTTCCTCTCCAAGCATCTGTGAGTCCTCACTTAGCTTCTCAGGGGCAAAATTCTGGATTTCATTTGTTAGCTTAGCATCTCCGGGGGCCAGAGATTTCTTCTCTTCAAGTGTCTGTGTCCTGGTTTCATACAGCTTCTTTAAGTATCTCTGTCACCACTCCAAGGATCTGTGCCTCAGCTTTCCCCCAAATATTTCCCCTTTTAAAGGACTTCAATAAACTATTTAAGTCCATCGTAAATGGGTCAAGTCACATCTTCATGGAAACAACCCAATGAAAAGATCCCACCCTATAGTATGTGTGCCTCCACAAGATTGGGTAAAGAGTAAAACACATGGCTTTTCTGGGACACTTAACAGCCTCAAACTAGCACATATGATATATAGAATAACAAAATGCCTTTTTTATCCTGTGTATTTGATAGAATCCTGTCAGTTCTTTTATATTTATATTGAATATCATTTATTCCAGGGCCTCTCCTGGGTTCAAAGACTCCTTTCTGACTGCTTTCTCTCTGCTAGGAGATCAGGCCTATTTTATCACATTCCCTACCTGTTTTTAAATTAGAAATTGTTATCAACCAAATTAAGAATCAAGCAAAATAGAGGTAAAAAAAGGAGTTTTGAGGGTGCAAGTTAGTTCAGTGGTAGAATTCTTGCCTGCCATTCAGGAGACCTGGGTTTGATTCCTGGTCCATGAACTTCCCAAAACAAATGAACAAACTACAACAATAACAACAAAAATTCAACAAATGAAACTGCAATAACAGGATAGTCACATGGAAAAAGAATAAAATGTGACCCTTGCCACACAACATACAAAAAGAAAAGATAGATTTTTAGGTATGGACAATCTTAAAAATACCAACTTCAAAGCACCCTTTATCACCTAGAGGAAATAGTACACCAAGCATAAGGATTAAAACAAGAAAAAAGTTATGGGATAAAGTAACAAAGAAATTCTATCTTAATGAAGAGAAGTTCCAGAGCAAAAACCTGACAACTAGCTTTTAGGGCAATAACCAGATTATAGCTAAAAATTTAAAAACATTTAAGGTGCGATTCAAATTATTTAATATGTTGTATGTTATCAGCATTGAGCAATTCAAACTAGTGCCAACCTGATCAGAAAGGATGTAAACTGTAAACATGATGAATAGTTAGGTTGCTTTCCACTGATTGAATATTAACACTTACCAGGTGTTATGTGACCTGTGCTGCCCTGAAGGGTACTGCGCTTGGTTTAATAATGATTTTTCAGTTAAAAAATTCTTAATAATTTTATCTCTCAACTTGTGTTTTGAAGTGAAGTCTGTTGGAACAATGGACATGTGGGAGAGCAGTTGAGATACCCTGGGTGGCTGGTGTGGGCAAGTGGCTCAGGCTCTCAGGCAAGGTGGGCATGTACACACTGAGGAATGGGGCTGGTGGCCTTGCATGCACACCCACATGGAGGGGCTACCTGAGGTGCTCCATAGATTGGCAACTGAAACAGCAATAGAAGCAGCATCCACAGACAATGGTCTTGCTGTCCCGGAGAGGAAAAACTGTACCTGAGGATCATTCTCTGGTTTTGAAAACTGCTACAACATTGGAAAGCAAATGGAAATTAATTTAAAAATTGTTGTATTGTGTAGAAAATAGCACAATTTTCATCTTGAAGCTTTCCTGTAATTGAAAATGCAGCATAAATGCACAAACAAGCATTTTGAATTATACATAAGTCATGAATCTATTTTCTTCTTCTTGTCCAAGAACCACTAGTTATAGGTAATGACATGGGAAACATTAGGATATTGTTGTATACATTTACATCTAAAATAAGATCAGTTTTATATAAAGCTGAGTTGTGTAAAGAGTTAAATCTTTTTAGAAAAAGTATCCCGCAAGAATCATCAGTTCCAGATATGTTAAAATTTACAGTGCTTACACTGCTGTCATAGCCTATGAAAGATTCAAAATTCCTGTAGCAATTGTATCAGCATAAAGATCTTCCAAAAATTAAAAGTAATCAAAAATGTTGCAATTTGGCATTTGCCAAGAACAACTGAGTCCCTTTCAATTATATTGAATAAAAATGAATTTGCTAAAAGTACAAATTTTGTTGAAGTAATAAATGAATTTGCAGAAAAGAGAGCCAGAAAAATCTTATCATTCAGGATATTATATTAATAACAGAGGAATTTCTGATTGTACTGTACTATATAAAATTATGATTCCAGAAATGTTTGTAATTTGTAAGTTGATATCTTTATTCATATATTATTATTCCTACTATGTTTTGTAAGAATTAAAATATTTTTAAGGGAAATGCTTTATATTTTAGTATTTTTAATGGCACTTTTTCCTGCTCTTGGACAGGAGGGCTTTCATTTTCATTCAGTAGCGTGCCTCAGAATTTATGTAACATCCCTGACCTAGTTGCCAACAAGAAAAATGACATATTAATAGAATTTTAGATGCTTTTCAAAATATGAAGAAGAGTATTATAATTGCATCAAATTATTTGGAGATGTTAGATGCATAGAAAATTAAGCTAACAATTAAAATCAAGCCTTATTTTTTCCAGAGAAAGCCACATTTCTCCAAAAAAAAATGTATACTGCGCCTTACTATGACCTTTGTTTATGCCATCACAATAATGTGAACATTATATATGGCAACCAAAAATTGTAGTATAATGGAAGCATTGTAACTACAGTAAGGGGAAGGGATGTGTGTCTGTGTATGAGAATGGAGGTATAGGTCAACTATAGCTTACTCTTTAAAGTAACAAATTAGTAGCCAATATGTAAACTGCAGAAAAATATCAAGAAATTGGGATAGATGCATGATAATTAAAAATAAATGTGTGAATACTAGAAGAAATTGCTAATAGTATTGAACATACTACTTTCATTGAGTAGGAGCAGAAGGACAGATAGGGTATAGCCTTGCTTTTTTGCAATAAGCCTTGGAGATAATTTTTATTCTTTTAATTTGAAATGTGCCATTTTGATAAGAAATTATATTGAAAAAAATCACTATAGCAAAGCGTGAAGAGTTATCAGACAAAAATATTATGCACAAATATAAAAATCAACTATTGTAACAGGAAACACAGCTTCAAATGAGAATATAGAAAAATAAAACAGGGTTTAATATTTTTAGGTGCTATCAAAAACAAAAGTAATTCAAACATTGTTTACCCTTCTCACTCTGCTCCATGAGATCTTATTTATACACTGATGCTAGGTTATCAGCAGTTTTAGTATTCTGAAGCAGGCATCTGCACTTTCTTTTGTTTTTCTTTATTATTATTATTTTTATATTGAAAGGGCCTCAAAATGCCTTTCAGTTCTTGTTCAAGGTTTTGGAAGACCTTCTAAGACCAGAGAGCTTATCTCACTCCTATCATGTATTTTATTTTGTAGCAAGAAGCACTTCACCTCCAGAGTGCTTAAAAAAAAATCGGAAATATGTGGAGTCAAGATATTTGTTACTTTCAAGAAATAAATTTCTGAAGATCCATGACAGTTTTTACAGTGGAGAGCAATCTTTGAACTTAAAGGCCATTGTTTGGCAGGAAAAGCTGTGTTGGCTGTATATACTCACACACACACGCACACACATATATATATGCTATATTACTGCATATATACTGTATATATATATTGCATATATAATGTATATACATATATTGCTGTATTACTCTCTAGTAGGTGAATATTCAGATATGAATTAGTCTGCATCCAAATTCAGACTAATAATAATTGAAACAATGTTTCAGAATAATTTTCAAGCAAACATTTGTTCTCATATTTGATCAAATGAGCTTGTCTATATCTTCAAATAAACAGTCCAAATCGAAGAATTGGGTCCTCCATAGAACCAATTCCTATAAATATTATACAGATGTATCCTCCAACTAGATCTTTTTTAACTTTTTTTATTGTATAATATAACATATATACAAAGCAAATAAATTAAAAAGCAATAGTTTTCAAAGCGCTCTTCAACAAGTAGTTACAGGACAGGTCCCAGGGTTTGTCATGGGCTACCATACCTTCATCTCAGACTTTCCCTTCTAGCTGCTCCAAAATATAGAGGGTAAAAGGAATAAATATTTTTTTTATTATCACAATCAACTTTTTTGTGAAAAATAACTTACATACGAAAAAGCAAAAAATTTCAAAGCACAGCACAACGATTATTTCCAACTAGATTTTAGAGTTAAATAAATAAACTCTCCTTAAGTACTAATTTTAGGAAAAACAAAAGCCAAAACCTCACTGTCCAGTTAAGATAATGTAACTACTTTAAGAGAATTCTTATGGATAAGATGTGACACTCTATCCTTCCACAGCAATTAAGATGGTTTTCAACTCCCATTTTAATGTAAGACACCGAGAATTTTCACAAAGATGGTGGAAATATGAAATAAATGAATGTTTCTCTCCATTAAAGACCATTAAAATACTCCTGAAATTAGCTACAAAAGAAAGACAGAGAAACCAATCCCAACAAAAGCAAATAGCGCAAAGTCATATACTCCAGAAAGGACCAGAAAATAAAAGCCATTACATCAACAAATGTGTCTATTTGGAAGAGTCTAATAAAATATGTGTTTCCTTTTTCCTTGAAAGTATTTGCATTATTATAGTATAGACAAGATCGGTAAATATATATTTGACCAAAATACAAGGCTGAATGGCTGGAGATTGATTTACAATTAATATCATTATCATACTGACAAGATATTCTTTGATTTTATATATGTGTGTATGTGTGTATATATATGTATATATAATACATATATGTAATCATATACATGATTAAATATATACTTCTAGAAAAAATACTTTTAAAAATGGTGACTGGATTTGTAAACATTTATTGTGTTCAGGTGATGCTAATAACCAATTATGTGCATCTCTTTCCAACTCTACCTTCAGTTACATCCCATGGAAGTATTTGCAGCTTGAAACATTGTGAGAGTATTTATGCCATAGAAATAAGTAAATACTATAAGCTAAATGAGGGATGTTTTTTCACCAGGCAGATGACTGCTAAACCTAGCCAACAAACCTTTGATAGTTGTTTTAGTTTTGCAGTTGCTAAAACAAATACCATCCAATGAATTGACTTAAACAGTAGGAATTGGTCCAGGTTCTAGAGACTTGCAGTTTCTTGCTAGTCCCCATGTCTTCCCATCTCCCTCTCTCTCTGAATTTCATTCTGCTTATAAAGGACTTCAGTAATCCAGATTAAATTCAGTTGGGCCACATGTTAATTGAAGTAATATCTTGAAGAGATCTTTTATATAATGGATCCACACACTCCAAAATACAGACCAAGACCACAGACATGCCCAACATGGGGAACACAAATTAATCTATCACTGTGATGCTAAGGTATAAAGCCTTTCTCCTCAAAGAATATATGTAATGTAGGTTAGAAATGTGGGGGAGAATTAGAAATGAGCCTATCATAGCATAAGAGTAAATCTATCTCATTTAATTCAGATAAATGTTTTAAATCTATCTCATTTAAAACATTGAAGGTCATTGTGTTCCTCAGATTTCTTTTTTTTAATTAGTTATTTTTATTATTCTATGAATAGTATGGAATGTTATACAATGAAAAGAAAGTATATGATTCATCCCAGACAGAGTCAAGTCACCTGTTAAAAGGAAAATTAATTTATGTTGAATTATAAAATAAAATACATGTCAATGTATGTAACATGTAAAAAGGGGGATTGAGAAATGATAAAAATTAAGTGGTAAAAAGTATACCAGGTAAAGTAAAATAATACAAATAGTATTATAATCACGTGTTCTGACAAAGTGTAATTCAGAATAAAAGGCGTTTAACCAAAGAAGGACACTTTTTCATGCTAAAGGAAATGATATACTATGAAGATAACAATAGTTATGAAAACTGTGATATCAAATAACACAGTAGTAACCTTCAAAAGGCATGAACTACACAAAAATATGAAATGAATCCGGGAGTTTAAAAATAAATATTCTAAATCTAGGAATGAGATGTCTTGGAAAAAGAAATCCCACGAGCAGTGAGCATACCTAGTGTCAATGAAATCTATTTAGAAAATAGATTTTCTAAATCTATTCCTAATCAAAAAGATGGAGAGCTACTTGGACCACTGACTGATTCCAGGCCTGGAACATAATTTATATTGGGCACAAAATTAAGAAATTTGATGTGAGGAAAATGATATGGGCTTGGAACACATTATTAGGCAAAATTAAGAAATTGATCAAGGATTATTTTATGTGTTTCAAAAAGACACCATGATGCATAATTCAATTTGAAGGGACAGGCTGTCCAAATTGGAGCAATTTACATTTTTAAAATGATGTAATTTATATTATAATATTAACCAAATAAAAAAGAAAGAATGTTAGTGATAGTTCCAAAGGTGAGAGACAAACTAATCTCTTCCCCAAATTTCTCCATCTAAACAAATCAAAAACTATACTTCATGCTACTGTGGCTAAATAAATCAGGTGACAAAGGTGAAACCATAATGTCATAACCAAGATTTTGCTTACCAGAAGCCAATGGATTCAAAGATTGGTAAGACATTTAAATGGTGATTTTCATAAATTGCTGGAGACAGGGTGTTGGCTAATGTGAGAGGGTCACAGTCTTGGGGAACTATATAGTTTGGTAAGCTTTATCTCCATGATCTCCATTAGGTACTCAAGGTGAGAATCATAGAATGATACCTCCTGGCTTTGGCAGGGGTGGAAGGGTTATTATGAAATATGGTCAGAATATATATTTTTAAGACAAAGATCAACTCTCCAGGGAAAAAGACTTTATCAGAGCCTTATATATCTGGAAGTATAGATTTTCTACCATTCCTGCCCTCTGTAACCTTTCCATCTCCTGTAAGAGCAGACTGGAGGGTTGGAGTTATAGCATTATAGAAACACTCATAAAAATCACAGCCCTGAGAGGCAGACCCAGTAAAAGACTGAGAAGCAACCATAAAATTATCAAATGCTTCAATTCCTCACATCTAACTACTACACTCATATGACTCCAGATTAATAACAGTGGATTCAAGCTAAAAGAGCAATAAGATGGAGATAGTATGAAGAACAGTATTTAGGGAATTTTAAAATCAACATGGTAGACAAAAACAGTGACACAATAGAAATTTGAAGCTTCTGACAAGCTATGGCAAATATTATACAAAGTCTAAATCCACACCAGGTTAACATTAATCCTCACTATATATAGATATTTAATTCAGTTCTCATTATCTGATACTTCCCATCTCACTTTCAATGTAAAACCACAAGATGTGCCAAAAGGCAAGAAAAATACAATGTGGGTGAAATAAGCCAGAAACAAAAAGGCATAAATTTTGTTATGATCTCACCTTTATAAAATATCTAGAAGAAGCAAACTTCATACAGACATATAGTATTTAATAGGTCTGAGGGGTTGGGGTAGAAAGAGGTAGTTACAGCTCAATGGGCGAAGAGTTTCTGTTTGAGGTGATAAAAAAAGTGGATACCAGTGACAGAACAGTATTGTCAATTTAATCGATACAAGGCATGGCTCAGAGTTATTGCAGGTTTGGTTCCAGACCACAGCGATAAAGTAAGTCAAATGAAGTTTATCGTTTCCCAGTGTTTTTGAAGCTTTTGCCTATTCTATACTACATCTATTAAGTGTGCAATAGAATCATGTCTAAAAAATCTAATGTATACACCTTAATTAAAAATGCTTTATTACTAAAAAATGTAAAACATCACCTGAATCTTCAGAGAGCTGTAATCTTTTTGCTGGTGGATGGCCTTGCCTTGATGCTGAGGGCTGCTGATTGATCAGGTTGGTGGGTGCTGAAGTTTTAGTTGCCTGTGGCAATTTCTTAAAATAAGACAACAATGAAGGTTTCTGTGTTGATTGACTCTTCCTTTCATGAAATCTTTGCATCATGCAATGCTGCTTAATAGCATTTTATCCACAGGAGAACTTTCAAAATAAAAGTCAAGCTTCTCAAACCCTGCCATAACTTTTTCGACCAACTTTATGTAATATCTTAAATCCGTTGTTGGTCATTTCAACAATGTTCACAGAATCTTCACCATTAAGAGTCCATCTTAACAAACCACTTACTTTTGTTCTTCCACAGGAAGCAGCTCCTCATTCATGAAAGTTTGATTCTGAGATTGCAGCAATTCAGCCACATCTTCAGGTTCCAATCCTTATTCTATTTCTCCTAACGTTTCCACCATATCTGCAGTTACCTCCTCAATTAAAGCCATGGTCCCTTCAAAGTCATCCATGAAGACTGGAACAAACTTCTTTCAAATTCCTGTTAATGTTGGTATTTTGACCTCCTTTCATGAATTACAGATATTCTTAATGGCATCTAAATGGTAAATCCTTTCCAGAAGTTTGTCAATTTACCTTGCCCAGATCCATAAGAGAAATCAGTATCTATGACAGCTATAGCATTATTAAACACAATTTGAAAGTCAAAGTGACTACTTAATACATGGGCTATAGGATGGATGTTGTGTTAGCAAGCATGAAAAGGACATTAACCTGTTTTACATATCCATCAGAGCTCTTAGGTGATGTGCATTGTCAACTACCAGTAGTACTTTGAGAGGAATCAGTATTTTATGAACAGTAGGTCTCCATATTAGGCTTAACATATTTAGTAACACATATAAATGGAAGTGCTGCTATTCAAGTTTTGCTGTTCCATCTACAGAGCAAAGCAGAGTAGATTTAGCATAATACTTATGGGTCCTATGATTTTTGGAAGATTCCAAAATGAGCATTGGCTATTTTAATATAGAAGCCTATTTCATCTACACTGAAAGTCTGTTGTTTAGTGTTCATCTAGCTTGAAAATCTTTATCAATTTTCTTAGCTAGATAATTGGATAACTTGATACAGCTTCTACATCAGCACATGCTGCTTCTCCTTGCACTTTTATGTGATGGAGATGGCTTCTTTACTTAAATGTCATGAATCAACCTCTGTTAACTGCAAACTTTTCCTCTCAAATCTTCTCTCACCCATCATAGAATTGAAGAGAGTTAAGGTCTTGCTCTGGATTAGGCTTTGGTTTAAAGGAATGTTGTGGCTGGTTTGATCTATCCAGAGAACTAAAACTTTCTCCATATCAGCAATAAGGTTATTTTGCTTCCTTATCATTTTTGTGTTCCCTGGAGTAGTACTTTCAATTTTCTTCAAGGATTTTTTTTTCTTTTCATTTATGACTTGGATAATTATTTGTCACAAGTGACATAGATTTTGGCCTATCTTGGCTTTTGGCATATCTTCTTCACTAAGCTTAAATATTTCTAGCTTTTAATTTTAAATGAAAAACATGTGATTCTTCTTTTCCCTTTAACACGCAGAGACTATTGTAGGGTTGTGAAGTAACTTAATTTCACTATTGTTGTGTCTCAGGGAATAGGGAGGCCAGAGGAGAGGGAGAGTAACAGGGGAGGGCAGGTCAGTGGAGAAGTCAGAACACACAGCATTTATCCATAAAGTTCACTGCCTTGTATGAGTATATTTCATGGTGCCCTCAATAGCAATAATAACATAAAATATCACAGAGCACCGTAATATATATAATAATGGTGAAAACAGTACGAAATATTACGAGTTACCAAAATGTGACACAGAGACAGAAAGTGAACATATGGTGTTGGAAAAATGGTGATGATAGCCTTGCTTGACAAAAACTGAGGGAATCCATTGGTAGCAGACTTCCCCTGCAAGAAATATTTTTACAAAAATTCTTCAGGGAGAAGGAAAATTATATAGATTAGAAACTTGGATTTATTTTAGAAAGGAAGAGTCCTGAAAAAGTATCAAAAGAAGATAAAATAAAATCCCCATTTTAATTGTGAATTGATCTAAAATACAATTGTATGTTTAAAATAATCATAATAATATAGTGGATGGCTACATCCTATGTATAAGTCTAGTGAAAGACACCAGTGCTACAAACCACCCAAAGGAATTATTTGGAGTAATTTATTATAACTGCATTATACAGAAATGGCACAGTATTACTAGAAGATGAACTTAGAGGTATTCAAAAAGTATATTAGAAACTTTAGGACAGAAACTAAAGAAAAGTTAAATAACGAAGTGTAGTTCATAGGCTAAGAGAAGAAAAATGGAATCCCATAAATTAAATAAAAAATAAAACCTAAGAAAGCAGGAAAAGAAGGTAGGGAAAACACAAAGGACAAATGCAACAAATAGAAATCAGTTACACGCATGGTAGATATTAATCTAATTATATCAGTAATCACTCTAGATATTGAAGGTCTATATTAAAAGAAAAAGGTCCTCAGAGTGAATAAAAATGAGACCAAACTATGTGTTTTCTGCAAGAAATACAATTTAAACCTTGACTTAGTTTGATTAAAAGTCAAAGAATGGAGAAAGATATACTTTGTTAGCACTAATTAAATGAATGCTGGAATTGTTATATTAATTTCAGACAAAGACTTCAGGACAAGGAAAATTATTAGAGATAAAGAGGGACATTAAATAATGATACAGCGGTCAATTATTCAAGAAGACATTACAATGCTTAGCGTGTATGCACATGACATCAGAATGTCAACATTTGTGAGACAGAAGTAGATAGAAACAAAAAGAGAAATAGACAAAATCACTGTTATAATGGGAGACTATTATAACACCCTTCTTTCAGTAATTATTTTCCCACATAATTATAAGTAGTGACTCTTTTCACTTTCAGTGGTGTGTTTGGACCATCAATTAAATTGTCATTCTCTAAGAGACTAATTGTAGTCATTCAAATGGACATAGGAGCTGGCTTAAAGAGACTGGGTTCCCAAAAAGTTGGACAACTGAGCATCCAAAAAAATGCTATGAAAATGAATTTTAATATATTTAAATAAAGAAAAAAAAACCCCAGGAATCTCAAGTGAACTCCCTCACAAAAAGGAAGATAAAAGGAAAATTCTTCCTTACAGAAGAATATCTATCTATCTATCTATCTATCTATCTATCTATCTATCTATCTATCTATCTATCTATCTATCTATCTATACAGAAGAACATGATATAGATAGAAAAATCACCATTTTGTAACCATAGTTTGACAAGATTCTATTAAGGATCATTATAAATCTATTGGATTAAATGCTGCTGGGGAGCAGGATGTTCAAAGGATCACCCCTTTGTTATTTTTGTTGTGGATAAATCTCATAATCTCTACCTTAATCACAATCAAATTTATCTTTACTATCAGTGGGAAAATCTGACATTTCATGTCTTCCAATTTGATGCATAATTTTATGTAATACATCACCTGTGCAATATTCTTTGGGCCAAACCATAGTATGAAATATTCTACAGGATTCCTGATTTGGAGTCTTCAAAAAAAAAAAAAAATCAATCCAGCAAAATACAAAGGAGCCAAGATGTTTTAAATCAAAATAAACAAGTAAGACATATCCAAGTGAAGTGCTCCAACACTGATTTACTGATTTATCATGGATGAGCAACAACCAACACATATAAAAAAGGGACTTTGGGGGACCAAAGAGTTATGGGTATTTGTTGAGAACTAAGAAAGAAGATGTTCTAGAAGTTTTAAGGTGAGTGGAAAAATCAATGAAATAGGCACTGTGAAATATGAGCTAGACAGAGAAATAGGGCAGGATTCTGGGGAGTGTTAAGCACACTTTAAGGTTGATTATCTTAAATTTATACCAGGAAAAAAAAAACTGCCCTGTTTTGTGAGATTTTTTTTTTTTTCAGATATACTTATGTACTGTGGCACAAATGCAATCGTTTTATGTTTAAACAAATGGATGTGGAAAAAGCTGAGTGAGAGATATTAGAGTATTGGAAAAACTGTTCTTGAAGGGATAAACTATGAGGTAGTAGAATGATAACTAGGAAAGCAAATAAACAAGAAAAAGAAGGGTAGTGGAAAGGTTGAGAATCAATAACTTAATAGGCTGTAGATTCAGACTGTGTAGATATACAATATAAATATTGAGCTAAAAGCCTGTAAAGACAGAATTTTTGGCCAAAAATGGGAAATTGAATTAGTGATTTTAAGGGTACAAATTGATTAAGTGATTACTCTAGTAATCACAGAAAATACAAGGTAATAA
Organism: Myrmecophaga tridactyla; assembly: GCA_004026745.1. Classification (NCBI taxonomy): domain Eukaryota; kingdom Metazoa; phylum Chordata; class Mammalia; order Pilosa; family Myrmecophagidae; genus Myrmecophaga; species Myrmecophaga tridactyla. The sequence continues at coordinate 157,956 of PVIY010000449.1, forward strand.
TCCAAATTAGAGGAGGAATAATGAGATAGAGAAGATTACTGGGCTATAAGAGATAGGAGAATGATAGAATTAGAGGATTTTGGAAGAGGGGTAGAATTAGAGGGTAATTTGTTATGATGGTTAGAAAAGAAGAAAATTCATTTCACCAACTGCACCCCTCCAAAATTTCCATTTTTAAGTTTCATAAACTTTGTGTCATCTCTTCCCTTTCCAAGTAGCTTGTTATAAACTCACATTTGAGTTGTTCAGCCCCCGAAGAGCCCTCCTCTCTTATTTTTATCATTTTTTCACTGCCCCAAACACACTTATGTCCTCATTTCCTTTATTAAACTTCTTAGATTAGATTCCAAGCACAGTTGAGATGAGGGCTAGGGGGACAATGTTAAAAACAGGAAGATTAAGTAATAATCTGTCTAGATAGTAAATGATAAAACCCTTAGCCCTTTCACTCACTTGAGGACCATAACACTAATAGCATATATGCCCTGATATCCATCAAATTCTCTCCAATTTTCTATCCAAATGAAAGGAAAATTTGACTTCTGGAAGATTTATTAGCCCAAGGAAGCTGTGGGGGGAAAATAGGGTAGGATAAAGACTAAAGATAGTTTCCCCTGGGGCCCTCCTTTCACCTTTTTTAATATCCACCGAATATGCTTTAGGATTGTTGCATAACTGTGGTCCTGGGATTTCCCTCAAAGACCTTCAAATGCATAGGGTCCCTCTTGCCCCGATTCCTTGCCCTTGTCTTTCTTTATTTGCCCCTAATTTTAAGAAACAAAACTCATTGGAACTTCCTGAGAAAGGATGCATGGGATATTTATTATTTCTAACCTTTCATGAATGAAAAAGTCCCTTTGCTATCTTTATGTTTATAGATTGGTTGGGTATAAAATTGTAGTGGGGGGGGATAATTGTCTTTTGGAATGTTGAATGTGTTATTCCAAATTTTCTTTCACTTTGCTATGATGATGTGTAAATAAGTGATTCCATTCTGATATATAGAATCTTAGATATTTTTATCTCAGATATCATCAGGGTTCATTTTCTCAGTTTTTATATATACTTGTTTAAATGTTACTTGGATAAAAAGAACTGTCCCATTTTCTCCCTAATTGTACCTTATGGTTCTAGTCAGGTCTTATCACAATGGGCATTATGATGATTAAGTTCATGTATCAAATTTCTGGGTTATGATGCTCAGTTGTTGGCTTAAATTAGTATTGGTCTGGTTGCTACTGAGATGGTAATTTGTAGATGGATTTGCATCTATAATTATTTGATTGCATCTACCATTGATTGCATCAATGAATCCAGAAAAAATATTACCATCAGTAAAGACTTTCAATGTTGAAAGCCAGATAGAGGATTTCAGAAATTAGAAAGAATTTCTGCCTCTACTTAAGTCAGCCAAATTCTGCCGAGGAACTGAACTTCACCTTCATTGGAGTTTCGAGCTTGCAGCCTGTTCTATGGAGTTTGTTCGTGCTAGATTTCATAATCACATTCTGAGAGTTTCCAGCTTGAGGCCTGTCCTAACAAATTCAGAGTTGTCAGTCACCATGATTGTGTGAGCCAATTCCTCTAGAAATACTGCCCCCTCACATGTGTGTATGTGTGTGTGTGTGTGTGTGTGTGTGTATACTGTCAGTTTTGCTTCTCTGGAGAACCCAAATACGGATATATTTATATATTGATTTGTTTATTTGTTTACTCTCCTTCTCCCTCACCATTAGAATGTTAGCTGATGTTAACTACTTTCTCTGAATTATTATTTTTGTGGGAATTAAAAAAAATCATTCAGTTTCTCTTTAAGGTTACATTATTTTCTCTTTTCTTAAGGTACTAATTATAGAGTGAGGTTTTAAAAAATTGTTCTTCTAATTCTCCTTCAACTTTCTATGATTCTGCTGGATTGTTTATCATTTTATCTGATTTGACAAATTATTTTCATGTTAGAGACCTTCATCAACTGATGGACATTATTATTGATCTCACGTTAAGATAGAATTAGAATTAAGTAAAAACTTACAATGTCAGATGGAGTTTGTTGCTAGTGGGCATCATTATAAAATAACCTGGTTAGACATACAAATATGAGAATCTCTACATTAGCTCAGTTTTAGTGTGTTTTCTTCTTCTTGGATGGATTGATTTCTCCAAGAGAAGATCCTGCAATGACTTGCAGGGAGTACTGGGTTTTATGTACTAGGCTTTCCATTTCCTCAGAGCAAAATGGGAAAAATGAATTGGAAGTTTCATCATTTGGTGTGTAAATTTTCACTCAATTTTATTGCATTCCCCGCCCCCAAATATCACCTTGTCTTTATCCTTTTACAAAGGAAAACTTTCGATAGCCATCTGAAAGATCAGAGTGGGGCAAAAGATCTGGTATCTCACAGTTTTTTATAGAACATCCACCCAATTCCCTTGTTTCCAGCCCATATGCAATTTATTTTTTCAATTGTAATTTTATTGAGATATACTATACAATCTATCAAAAGTATTCAAACAATGGTTCAGAGTATCATCACATGGTTGTGCATTCATAACCTTGATAAATCTTAGAATAATTTTAGAATATTGCATTACTCCAGAAAAAGAAATAAAAAGTAAAAAGAAAACCCCAAACATCCCATACCTATAATCTCCCCCTATTGATCAACTAGTGTTGCATTCCACCCAATTTAAATACTTACAATAAATGTGAGCTAACTAAGACAGTGTAGTATTGTCAGAGATAGATATATAGGTCAGAGGAACAGAATGAAACATCCAGGAGTATATCCATACAAACGTGGGCAACCAACTTTTTTTCCCCTTTTTGTTATATAGCCATACAATCATTACCAAAGAGCAAGGCCACTGGATTACAATTCAACAATTTCTAGTATTTTCTTCTAGCTATTCTAATACACTAAAAACTGAAAATAAATATCTACGTAATGAGTCAGCAGCATAATCTTTTTACAAATCTAAATTTCCCCACTACACCTCCTCTCACTCACATAATCATTCTTTCATTGTTCATGGATATTTGGGCAACGGCCATTTTAACTTCTTCATGCTGGGAAGGGGTGTTGACCTTATTGGGTAAAGGAATGAAATTGGATGATGTTCTTGGAGATACTGGTACCTCGGTTTCAAGGCTTATGTGGAATAGGAACAATCTGGAGGCCTTAAGTTTTTGAAAAAATAAATTTACTAGATTAAACATTTATAGATACTTAGATAGAGCCCAAGGCATTCTTTAAGATCTTCAGGAACTTTTGGTTGGAGTTTGGCATATTGTGGCTGTAATGTAATCTTAGGCCTCCTCCATCCTTTGTAAATTGTGAATGCTGAGGCCATAAACTCCAGTATATAAATGTCTATTCATGTCCCTACTTTTATATATTCCAGGTAGATGCCTAATAATGGGACTGCAGAATCAACCTATACTTAGCCTCTGATGGAACCACCATATTGCCCTCCAGAGGGGCTCCACTATTCTACTTCCCTACCAATAATAAATAAGTATATTTTTCTCTTCACATCTTCTCCAGCCCGTGTATCTTTCCATTTTTTAGACACTTTTATTCACACACCATACAGTCCATCCTAAATGTACAATCAATGGCTCTTGGTACAATTACATAGGTATGTATTCACAATCATAATCTGTATGAAAACATTTCTATTTCTTCCACAAAAATAGAAGAGGAAAAGAAAAAACAAAAGAGAGAGAAATAACCACAAGAATCCCATACCCCTCCCTTATCTCCTCCTCTTATTGACATTTAGCTTTGGTATATTGCCTTTATTACAATTAATAAAGATCACTACAGTGTTACTGTTAACCATAGACCCTAATTTGCATTAATCATGTTTTCCTATATATTAATGCTATATATATATATATATAAATGCTATATACATATACTGTATGGCAGGGTCACATTTCATTCTTTTTCCATATAAGTATCCTATTATTGCGGCACCATTTGTTGAATTTTTGTTTGTTTCTTTGTTTGTTTTTTTTGTCTGTTTGTTTTGCTTGTTTGTTTTTTGGGGGAAGTACATGGAAGTGGGACTCAAACTCAGATCTCCCACATATTAATCCATTTTTAACGTCTTGCAATGGTGACATTTATGTATTCTCTCTCATGTAAAAAACTTTCTTTTATTATTAGACTCAATCACCATCATTGTCCATTCTAGTTCAGCTTTAGAGTTTAGAGTTCCAGTTCTTATCCCCTAACTTTCCTTCTAGTGACATACATGCTGCTAGCTTTCCTGTTTTAACCATACTCTACGTAACTTCATTCATTATACTTAGCATTTTGTGCCACCATATCACAGTATTGTGCTACCCATTTCTGAAACTGTACTACCAATTCTGTTGAATGATGTGTACTCTTGCATCAAATGTCCAATCTCTACCGTCTTTCTGTCTCTTAATATCTGTATTCTCAACTTTCACTATCAGAGTTTGTTCACTATGGTTAGTTCATGTTAGTGAGATAATACTATATTGGTCCTTTTGTTCCTGGCTTATTTCACTCAACATAATTTTCCTCAAGGTTCACCCACATTGCTGTATTCATCCTACCTTTACTCCATCTTTCAGCTGTGTACTATTCCATTGTGCATAATACCACAGCTTGTTTGGTATATATATCACTCATCTGGGATGGACATTTGGGCTGTTTCCATCTGTTGGCAATTGTGAATAATGCCACTAAACATCCATGTGCAAGTGTCATGTCCCTGATTTCAGTTCTTCTGAGTATTGCTGGGTCATATGACAATGCTATACTTAAATTCCTGAGGAAAAAAGAAGATCCTGAGGGGACTCCAATCTGCTTTCCAGAGTGGCTGCACCATTCTACATTCCCACCAACAGTGAATAAGTGTACCTATTTCTCCACATCCTCTCCAGCACTTGTAGTTTTCTTTTTTTTTTTTTTTACAATAGCCATTCTATCAGGTGTGAGATGATATCTCTTTGTGATTTTAACATGAATTTCACTAATAGCCAGTGAACTTGAGCATCTTTCATATGTTTTTAAGCATTTGTGTTTTCTGGAAATACAAATGGAAAAGTGGAAATGTGTGTATACATGTCTTTTACCCATTTTTAATTAGGTTGTTTGCCTTTTTGCTGTTTAGTTGTAAGACATCTTTATATCCAAAATGTATTTTCTGAATATTGTCTCCATTGTGAAGGCTGGCTTTTTACTTTCCTGACAGAGCCATTTGATGTGCAAAAGTATTCAATTCTGAGGACATATCATTTTACTTCTGGATACTCAACTCAATTCCACTGGACACTACATCTATATGCCAATACCATGCTCTTTTGAACTACAGCTTTGCAATATCCCTTAAAGTCAGGGAGTGTGAGACCTCCCACTTCATTTTTCTTTTTCAGCATATTTTTAGCTACTCTAGACACCTTGCCCTTCCAAATAAATTTGATTTTTCTATTTCTGCACAATATGTTCTTGGGATTTTTATTGGTATTGGTTTGAATCTGTAAATCAATTTGGTTAAAATTGATGACAACTGTAGTTAATCTTCCTACCCATGAACACAGTATGTTCTTCCATTTATTTAGATCTTCCTCGATTTCTTTTAGCAATATTTTATATTTTTGTGTATAAGTATTTTATGTCCTTGGTTAAATTTATTCCTAAATATTTCATTCTTGTTATCTTAAATGGAATTGTTTTCTTGATATCCTCTTCAGGTGGCTCATTACTAATGTATAGAAGGACTAATAATTTTTGCATGTTGATCTTGTATCCTGCCACTTTGCTGTACTTATTAATTAGCTTTAGTAGCTTTGCTGTAGATGTTTTGGGATTTTTACAAACACTATAATGTCATCTGCAAACAGTGAATGTTTTATGTCTTTCATTTTAATTCGCATACTTTGTATTTCTTTTCCTTGCCTGATTGCTCTAGCTAGAACTTCCAGCACAATGTTGAATAGCAATGATCACAATGGGCATCTTTGACTTGTTTCTGATTTTACAGGGAAAGTTTTTAGTCTTTCCCCACTGAGTATGATGTTAATTGTGGGCTTTTTATATATTCCTAATATAATGTTGATGAAGTTTCTTTTTATTTCTATCATTTGAAATGTTTTCATCAAGAAAGGATGCTGAATTTTGTCAAATACCTTTTCTGCATCAATCAAGATGATCGTGTGGTTTACCCCCTTTGATTCATTGATTTGGTGTATTGATTTTCTTCTGTTGAACAAACCAGCCTTGCATACCTGGAACCAAGGCCAACTGGTCATGGTTTATAATTGTTTTAATGTGCTGCTGTTTTGTGTTGAAGATTTTTTTGTATTTATATTCATTACAGGGATTGGTTTGTACTTTTCTTTTCTTGTAGTATCTTTTTCTGGTTTTGGTATTAGGCTGATGTTGTCTTCATAGAAAGAGTTAGGTAGCTTTCCCTTCACTTCAATGTTTTTGAAGAGTTTGAGTAGGATTGGTACTAATTCATTTTTGAGTAGTTGATAGAAATCATATGTGAAGCCATCTGGTCCTGGACTTTTTCATTTTTGGAAGTTTTTGATGACTGATTCAATCTCATTATTTGTGACTGGTTTACTAAGGTCTTCTATTTCTTTAGTCAATGTTGGTTGTTCATGCTTTTCTAGGAAGTTGTCCAATTCATCTAGGTTATCTGGTTTGTTAGCATATAATTGCTCATACTATCTTCTCATTATCTCCTTTACTTCTGCAGGTTCAGTAGCTATGACCATTTCCTATTTTATTTATTTGCATCCTCTCTCTTTTTTCTTTGTCAGCCTCACTAAAGATCCATCAATTTCATTTATCTTTTAAAAGAACCAACTTCTGTTTTTTTTTTTATTGTCTCTATAGTTTTCTTGTTCTCAATTTCTTTTATTTCTTCTCTAAATCACTGTTATTTCTTTCCTTCTGTTTGCTTTGGGGTTAGTTTTCTGTTCTTTCCCTGTTTCTCCAGGTGAGCAGTTAATGTCTCCATTTTTTCTCTTTCTTCTTTTTTTAATATAGGCATTTAGAATACTAAACTTCCCTCTCAACACTGCCTTTGTTGCATCCTATATAGGATCCTTTGATATGTTGTGTTCTCATTTTCATTTGCCTTGATATATTTAATGATTTCCTTTGCAATTTTTTCCTTGACCCACTTGTTTGAGAGTGTGTTGTTTAGCTTCCATATATTTATGAATTTTCCAGCCTTCCTTCTGTTATTGATTTCCAACTTAAATCCATTATGGTCGAGGAATTGTTTTGTATCATTTTGACATTTTTAAATTTGTTGAGACCTACTTTGTGACCCAACATGTGGTCTATACTGGAGAATGATCCATGATTACTTGAGATGAATATCCTTGGGTCTAAAGTGAGTCTCTTGAAGACAGTATATAGATAGATTCTGTGTTGTTTTTTTTTTTGTCCTTTCTGCCAATATATGTGATTTGCTTGGGGAGTTTAATCATTAACATTTAATGTTATTACTGTAATGGTTGTACTTTCTCCAACCATTTTGTCTTTTGATTTTATGTCATATCTTATTTTTTTCCTTTCTTTTTTACTCTCTTAGTTACCTTATTTTTACTGATAAGCTTCACTTCTGCATTCTTCTCTAACCCTCTCTCTTCTGTCTTTTCCTATTTGCTGGTAGTGCTCTTTTCAGTGTTTCTTGTACACTAGGGCTTTTGTGCAAGAACACTCTCAATGTCTGTTTATCTGTACATATTTAAACATCTCTATCATTTTTGAAGGAGTGTTTTGCCAGGTAAAGAATTCTTGGTTGACAATTTTTTTTCTCTCACTATCTTAAATATATCATATCACTGCCATCTTGCCTCCATGGTTTCTGGTAAGAGATCTGCACTTAGTCTTATTGAGTTTTCCTTGTATGTGATGGATCACTTTTCTCTTGTTGCTTTCAGAATTCTCTTTTTGTCTTGACATTTTACATTCTGACTAGTAATTGTCTTGGAGTAGGTCTGTTTGGATCTTTTCGTTTTGGAGTGCATTGCATTTCTTGGACCTGTAGTTTTTTACAAGCATTAGGAATTTTCAATGATTATTTTATCAATTATACTTTCTCTTCTTTTCTCCTTCTGAGACATTCATAACACAAAATATTCATGCACTTTATATTGTTACTTACTTCCCTGAGGCCCTACTCATGTTTTTCTGTTCTTTCCCCTATCTGTTCTTTCGTGTGTAGGAATTCAGGTGTCCTGTCCTCAAGTTCACTAATCCTTTGTTCTGCCTCTTCAAATCTGCTGCTGCTTGTCTCCAGATTATTTTTCATCTCTTCCATGTGCCTTTCATTCCTATAAGTTCTGCCATTTGTTTTTTCAAGCTTTTGAGTTCTTCTTTACGGTCTCCCAGTGTTTTCTTTATATTCTTCAACTCTTTTGCCATGTTTTTCTTCAATTCATTAATATGATTTAGAGGATTTGTTTGAATGTCTTTAAATTAGTTGTCTCAACTCCTGTATCTCAGTTGTGGTGCTAATTTGTTCTTTTGATTGAGCCATATCTTTGTGATCCTTTTTTGCTGGTGATTGACCTCAGATTTTCTTGATTAGTTTATTCTGAAAGTCATTTCCTCTTTTTTGCTAGGATTTTCTTACTGATTTGCTTCACTCTCTATCTGTTATTTGTCTCTCTCAGCAGCCAGTTGTCAGATTGGCTCTGCCTCCTTCTCCCCCCAAAACCAAGTATCCTTAGCAACCTGCCTCAGGGATGGAGTAAAGCATTAGGTACCACAGCAAGGTCTCTGTGCGTAGGCAAAATAAGTCTCCTGGCTCACAGTGGTGCTCTGTTTTTTGCCAGCCAGCAAGAGCTGGATTTGTCCTTTAACAGTTGGGTCATCCATATTCTCCAGCTGATACCGGGCCAGGTTCCCATGCAGTGTGCATAGACTAGCTCCTATGGCCCTGGAATTTGATCTGGAGAGGCTCTGAAAAGCCCTGTAATATTCTGTTGCATTTACTGGCCTACCCAGCAAATGGCACTGTTTGGTAACTTAGTCATCCTCAGGAGGTGTTTACCTTCTTGTGCCCAGGCTGCATCTGACCAGGCTGGGCTGAAACTGCAGGGTTCCTGTGCCTTCTCTTTGCTGGCCAAAATCTGACTCAATGTGAGTTTGTCTCCCTGACTTTATTTGTGACAGGGGGTTATTCCCAGCTGCCACATTTTTCAGCCATCTGCCAGTCAAGGATCAAGCTATCCACTGATGTTTCCTTCAAAGGTAGAGGAAGGGCTTTCAGACCCAGGGATGGAAAAATAGTCTTTGTCCACATTTTCTCAGACTCTTATCCTTCATTGGCATGGGCTTTGAAATGTCCTCCCCTGTCCCCCAGGTCTCCAAACAGTGGATAGCTCTTTACTGTTGTGAGAGATTTTACTATCTGTGTCCCTGCTGGAAGGTATGTGGAATCTCGGTCTCCACTTTTGTGCAATTCCTGTGCTGTGGGAGACTGAGTGAGTGGAAGGGGAGAGGACCAGGCAGACCTAGACAGAATTTTCCAACTGATATTTTTCTTTCTTCACTTTGGCATTTGTAGGATCCTTCTCTAATCTATACCACCTACCAGGGTTCTGAAAAAGTCAAAATTGTCCTTTTTTTTTTTTGAAATCTCTGAAGAGAGAGGTTTTCAGTAGATGTTTGCATCACCATGTTGATCACAATTTATTCTGATAATTAATTTTTGCTTTCAACTCCAGAGAAATCTTGGATCAAATTTGAAAATGGTCTACTTCAAGCTTCTATTCTTCTTTAGCAATTCACCTTTAACACCTTTCTTTGGTCTGTAAAATTAGTTACCACCTTTCTATCATCTCTCCAGATTTCCAAAATTCTGTTTCTCTTATTTCTTATACCATTTCCTTTGTCACTGTGGGTTAACCATTTGTTACAAATTTAGTATGATTTCAGGGAGCTGGGGGAGAGGAAAAAGTAATCTATTTTCTACTTCTTTCTTTTAAATGGTGTTCACTTCAGTTTTATGTTTTCACGTTATCTACATATTCCCTGTACTTCAAGAGATTCTGTTTCTCAGTCACCTTGCAAATTTTAGCTCCTCCTATTTATCTATATTTGTGTATATATCTTATTTATGTCTATATGTATTTATATTTATATATATATTTTTTAATGGAAGTTCAATTATCAAACATTACATCTCCCCTCTCTTTATTTCCAATCCAAAGTCATATTATTTAAACATATATATGTTGAGAATTCCCCCAATGCATTTGCTTGACTGGCATCTGCACACAGGACTATCTATTATTTTATCTCAAAATTAAAGGAATCTAAAATGTTTTTCCCCACCCCAAACCTAATTATACTCAATGTCGCATTTCAGTAAATGGCAACTTCACTCTTTTTTTTTAGAAAAATCTTGAAAGCAGCCAGAGCAAAATGAAAGGTAATATATGATTTGAATATTTGTGAATTTCTCATTAGAAAACATAAAGGCCAAAAAAGAAATGTAATAGTATTTTTTTAATGCTGAAAGAAAAGAGCTGTTAACTCAGAATTATTTGTACAGCAAAGCATAGAGTTCTCTTACAGAAGCACTGATTGCACTCTTAGAAATTTGGAAATTAACAAAGCAGCACATCTTGGAGAATAGCATTACTTATTTTTATTGAAATGTAAATGGAAGATTTAGAGATGCCATTTTAGCACAGCCTGTCCATTTTATAATCTAAAAGTTCCCAGTTTGAATCTCAGAGAGTTCACATTTCTCATTTTCACAGGTTGCCTAACATAAAAAACAACAACAACAAAGGAATGAACAAAAAATGCAATGTACAATAAAAGCAAAAACTGTCAGTTAAGAATTTGAAATTTGGCTCAATACTCATTGAGAATGGTGAAAACACTCAGGTTTGTTGTTTTCTTGGGATTCCGAGGGGTGGTGAAATGACTTAGATTTCCCCAAAGAATGTGAATTACAATTTATCCTTGCTCTTCCTCACTATCTGATGGGAAATTTTTCTTAAAACTTCATGCTTAGAGGATCACTGAATCCGCAGCTGTGGGATGGAAGAAGTGTAAAATAATTCATTTATTCATCCAGTAACTATTTCTTTCTTTTTTTTAAATTTATTTATTAATTAAAAAATTAAGAACAAACAAACAAAAACATTAACATATCATTCCATTCTACATATATAATCAGTAATTCTCAATATCATCACATAGTTGCATATATTCATCATTTCTTAGACATTTGCATCAATTCAGAAAGAGAAATAAAAAGACAACAGAAAAAGAAATAAAATGATAACAGAGGAAAAAAAAAGATTATACATACCATACCCCTTACGCCTCACTTTCATTTATCACTAGCATTTCAAACTAAATTTATTTTAACATTTGTTCCCCTGTTATTTATTTTTTCCCATATGTTCTATTTGTCTGTTGACAAGGTAGATAAAAGGAGCATCAGACACAAGGTTTTCACAATCACACAGTCAAATTGTGAAAGCTATATCATTATTCAACCATCATCAAGAAACATGGCTACTGGAACACAGCTCTACATTTTCAGGCAGTTCCCTCCAGCCTCTCCATTACATCTTGGTTAACAAGGTGATATCTACT